>OZ023332.1:37834331-37991831 GCA_964007535.1 Brachyptera risi
TGTCCACAGGGCCTGTATGCAACAGCTGGCAGTTGCAAAGAGATTGCAATCGCCGGGATATAATAATGCCTCGTAAGGTTATTACCTAAAGTTGGTGTCAATGAATTTCTACAGCCTTGAATAATGTGAAAGTATTGCTTGAGAATGTTTTACACTCACTTTTTTACACGATAATTTGGTTTCGTTTACCAAATTGTTGTGTAATTGTGATTGATAGATTTACTAACAGAATATTGTTAACAATGCTTTGAACTCAAACAAGGCATTATTGTATAGTTTATAACCTTTTTTATGATATCGCAGATTTGAATGTCTTGTCATTCAAATCCTATTTGAAGAAAAGAAAGATGTTTCATACTACCATTTGATATAAAGAAAATATTTTATGAAATATGTTGATATTTATTGAAAAGGATGTATATATATATATATATATATGATGACAATAGCTCTCTTGTTAACCACCATCAGGTTATTATAATTGTGTGCATTAAAATTGTTGAAAAATGGTGACCTCCCCCGAGAGTCGAACCTGGATCTCCAGATTGCCGGTATGACGTGTCAGTTTGAAGTTTCCACTTGTTTCAGACTTCAGATGAAATTATTAGTTGATCTGAAATAAAACATGATTCAATTAGGTTTCATTTGTAATCGGTTATAATTGGGTAAGTGAAGTTCAAGACACGACACATTTGATCCCTTGTAACATTAACTATTTACTAATACTGAAAGAGAAAATATTTACCATCCTTAGCCTTAATTAGGAAACAATGACTTTATGTCAAGCTTATGCTGTCGATAAAAAAATGAGAAAAAAAAATTCAGAATACAACAATACAAAAATACAATACAATCGAGCAACACCTGACTCATACACGATAACCTACTTTGTTTTATTTTAGTCTCGTATTTTTGGCAAGCAATAATCAATCATGTTTATGTAACGATGGATAACCTAGTTGGTTTATTTTATTCTCGTATTTTGGTAAGAATTAATCAAACATGTTTATATAATGATGAATAATAAATTCTTGATTAAATAATAAAAAAATCAGAATCAAACGAACGGTCACTAAAATACAAGACTTCGCTTTCAACTAGATTCAGTTCTCAAGTTATGTTTCCGAAAGTTGAACTGACCTCGCAAATAAATAAACCAGTTCATTGTATTCTTTGAAAAATTACGTTCGAATGAAGTAATCCCATTCATTTCATAGTTTTAGAATGCACCTGATCGTACTGACCGTGTAATGGACGCCCATGCAGTCTACTGACATCATGTTACCCTTGGTTACGGAGCTGTTTATGCATTATTACAAGACAGTGACATGTTGATAATAAGTTCATCAACAAAATGGAAATACAAAAATAGGGCAAAATATTACATTAGATTTCTGGAAGCGTGTTTCCTATTCCGGACTGTTTTCGAAACTCTGAAGATTAAAAAATATAACGAAATAATAGTGAACAAAAAATAAAATGAAATATCATTTGGTGATTTTAGTGAGCTCGCTGTACTGATTTCTAATAATACGAGCTAAACGAGAATGTTATATTTACACATTAATGCCTGTAGTCAAGTGGTATACTAAAACTTTACGTCGCAAAGATCACCCTAATACTCTTAAATTCTAGAGCACAAATTAAAGATATCACAAATAAATATATTCCTTATTTTCTTTGAAAGTTTTTGAATAACAATAATATGCAATGAAGATGATGTTTTTTTAAGTTGTTATTTAGATTGTAAAAATATGAACTTTGAGCACATTAGTGAACTGGGGTCAAAGCAACACTGAAATCATTACCTACACATTTCAGTCCCTCTTATCTTGTTCTAATTTCTCCGAGGATTGCAAAACTTGGCTCAATAAGAAATGGCAAATGTGAAAACTATCGCTCGATGTCCAATATGGCATAATCTTTTTCTGTCAACAACCGCAAAATTTTGGGGCGCAACTATCAAGATCTCAAGGCACTTATATCTGCTCTGATATAATCACAATTCTATGTAAAATACTTTTAATTTCTATAATATCCAGTAATTAATTAGCTCATATCTTAGTTATAACATTCAACAAAATATGTATTTATTAAATCAACTACTTTATTGTAAGCCACACATATGACATTGACATAGTTTTTGTAATTTTTACAAATAAATCACGATGTGCAACGTCAGCGTTCGTTCAGCCAATTTCATTGCATAAAAAGGAAAGTGATATTTTTGTTAGGACTGATTGCTCTAGTATTGGCTAGCTAGCCTAGTTGATGTAATCATATGCAAGTGACCACAAGCGGAGTTCGACAATCACTTACATTGTTTTCCTCACTATCTTGTTATCTGTTAACCATGATAGTTCTAGTGAAAATGGACAAGAGAAATGTCTCTGATGGGGGTACAATATAACGACCTTGTTTTTAAGGTCATTGTATTTTCGTAGAATATAATATTACCCTGTACTTTCTAGAGGGAGATATAGCATGAATTTCAAGTTACAATAGAAACTATGGAAAGTTTGGAGGAAAACAAACTAACACTGAAGTGGGTTTGAAGACCACAACTTGGAGGGACATTACTGGACCCCTATTCCTGGGATAAATGAGATGTGAGAAAAATAAAAATGAGTGAGAAAACGATTATCTCACTTAAAATGACCGATTGGTAATGATAAATTGGCCATTTTAAGTGAGATAATGGTTTTCTCACTCACTTTTATTTTTCTCACATCTCATTCATCTCAGGAATGGGGGTCCAGATCACTTATTACAAAAATGTGTGACATTACTAAAAATAAGCCTTCTGTCAAGTGACGTCACTCATTGTTGAAAAGAGACAAATAACAATGTCCCCAAATTGACATGGACCAATCACAATTTGTGTTAGCTCACCAATTCACTGTTGGTCTACAAGAGAGAAGCCTATCGGGAGGCCCAACTAATATCAATATGATAGTGAATAATACATTTTGGTTGATCAAGGCTCGGTGACCATGGTGATCATCAGAAAACTACCACAAGCCAACTTTTTGCATCAACTAAATTGAACTTTTCATTTGTAGCCATGCACCAAAATGCGTATTTGATAGCTGACGCCTCACAATGAATTTCTTACGAATTAACGTTACCCATTGCTGCTTGACATAGTAAAGAAAGCCGTGTGATCCACAACCAAATATCATTTTAATAAATAAGATTGATTAAAGATTACAGTTCAGTTGAGATTTGAGATTAGTCAACTAATATTAGTGGATAGATAATTAGATAATGGAATATTATGTTCATGTCATGATTTATCACAACCTGTTTTTCGTTTGCCCTGTGGAGCGTGAACAAATATGAGAAAATGGAAAAAAATAAGAAAATTTGAACATGGTTTGTCATGAACGTAAGGTTGAGTCTACGCTTATTACGTTTATCTGACAAAAAGATACGCAATATAATTACTATTGCATTAGAACTCAAGTTTTACATTTTTCACAGTTTTGTAATACCACTAATATTGTAGATGGAGTCATCTCAAATGAGAAACCAAAGTCACGTTATAAGTTCTAGTTTATAAATTGTAGTATTGTTTGTTGAACCATTGTTGCAATAAGAAAAAACTGAACTCCAAATTGTGATGGCAGCCCCTATAGCCACGTATATCTTGCAGTAGCGATAGTACGCATGCGCGACTGCCAAACAATAACTTGAACAAACCAAATTCACCCGAATTCATCTAATCTAACTGACCTAATCGACCTAGCCGAACCAAACTAACCTCAACTTCTCACGAATATTCGTGTAGGGCCTATATAGATTTTCTTTACCTAGGAACCATAAAAATCAATAATTTGTGACAGGAAAATTCGTGTCTATGGCCATTTCGAAAAGTGATCTCCAATTACAACTTCACTATTTCTTGTTTGTTTTTCTCCAACTTTTCTACGTACTTCAGTAACCTGATGAAACATGGACACCCCTTCCCTTTAGTTCCAGTCTTACTAGAACACATGATACAATCACTGCTCATTAATTATAATCAATTAATTAATGCATACACGTATACACGTGTGTGGCCTTGATTACTTATTCCACAAATATAATAAATCTAGTTTATATTTTTAATTGAAGTAATAATTCTATAAGTCGAGATAGCTACTGGCTAGTTAGATTATGTTGGTCAATGTCAGTTGACGGTCTTCAAGGTCGGTCAGTGAGAATGTTGTGTAATGAATATGTCGAGCAAGATGAATGAAAGTGACAACAATCCTGCAGATTATAGTTGGCTGCTGTGTGGACCAATCAACCGAGTTAGAATGTTGAGCATTAACCGCTATCTTGACCGGTGTTGATTTGTATTTCATTTGATAAGCATTTGTCACACAGGAAGGTATAGGCTTCTGTCAAGTGACGTCACCCATTATTGAAAGAGAAAGACAACAATGCCCACCAGTTGGAATTGACCAATCAGAATATTTGGTAGTCCACCAGTTCGCTGTGTTGCTATGGTAACCATTGTTTGACATTTGTTAGTTGACAGAAGCCTATATAACAACTATTGAATGTTGCCATGTTTGGGTGTTTGTAGAGGGAAATGTTTTTGATAAATTGATGGTGATTTGATTGTTACATATATCATAGATATTATGTGTATGGAAAACCTGTTACTGCAACATGATTATGTATTCTATCTGCAGTGTGGGCACAGCTGTCTTTTTTTCACTATTAGGCTACTTCAATTAGGTGGACTTAAAGTTACATCACTTTTTATTGCTGGAATGCCAAAAAAAACTTTCAGCCAATTTTCACAATACAAGTTGTTTCGTGATATATCACGAAAAAACTTCGTTCGAATAGGCTTATTCATTTAAATAAATTTGAAATATTTGGAATATGTTCGAAATTCAAATTTCAATTAATATTTGAAATTTAAAATCACTTCTTCAAACTATATTCAAAATTCATTACTGGATTAAAATGAATTATCATTTCAAATTTCTTCATTTTTTAAATTTTTCACGACAAAACACTTTTCTTATTTTATTATTTTTGTCTGCTTTTTTTAAGCCATTGTTATTCCCGTTTGCGTCCCTTGATGCCAAGCAGTTGAAGATTTTATCCCATCCAATTGCATCGGTTCACCAAACACGTAGCAAGCTTAATGTTCAATATAATGAAATCAATCTTCTTGATATTCCAAATTACGATGTTGAAATCCTTTCAGAGTAACACGCACCACTGTTCCACTAATGTTCTTTTATTACAGGCCAATTAGTGGACCACTTTTTTCACAGTGTCAGCTAACATTTATTACTTTTGACTGCACCTTGGATTAGCGGTGACTATTTGTGTTCTGCAATACATTATTTATATTGACATTACTTGTGTTCTACTTTTAAGAGGGCTTTATAAAAAAAAATAGTTCATTTACTTCATTTTGAATATATATATATATATATATATATATATATATATATATATATATATATATATATATATATATATATATATATATATATATAAATATATGTATATTTACTGTCCCCAAAGCTGCCCAAGCTCCCCAAGCTTATTTTTCGGAAAATAAAATAAATTCAATGATAGTTGTGCTATATGATAAAACGTATAAGCTTTCCCAATTTGAATTGTCATCATAAAACATTCAAAGCGATACAGTTTTTTCACTTTTCTATAAGTTGATCCAATATTAAAATGTCGATTGCGTTACCACTTTGAAAATGCAAAGTTCCTGATATCATTGAAAAGTTATTAACATAGACATTGCGTAAACGTGAACATGCGTATAAACAACAGGAAGATTAACATACATTTTTGGGAGAAACCGGTCGAACGCCTTGAAAAAGTAAAAAAAAAGTTTCAAAAAACCCTTCAAAATCAATTTCTCGGATCAAAATTGAAATTGATATCAAAATTATATATACATATATATATATATATATATATATATATATATATATATGATTTCAATAGCTTCCTGGTTGACCACCAGTAGGTTATTATAATTATATAAATCAATTATAAATATATTATAATTATATATATATATATATATATATATATATATATATATATATATATATATATATATATATATATGATATATATATAATACAAATTCATTAATTGAAACTGAGATGTGTGGTCGAGTGGCTAGTACACTGAGCAGTCCTTCAGTAGACCGGAGTTCGATTCCCGTCATGGTCGACCAACCGGAGCGTGATTTTTGGTGGTCAATTCCCTCTGTCGTTAAGGTCAATCCTGGAATGGTTCCTTTACAACAGATCACGACCGACTCCTTCCCACTATTCTAAAACAACTTAGGAAATAGTCTTTCATCTCATCAACTCATATATCATTCAACGACGCTAACAGATCTTGTAGTCATCTTTGGGGTGGTAAGATCGCCCTTGTGGTGCCCCGTCCAAACGATCCTATCTTTCATCCATTGCCTTAATTGGGGAACAATGATTTTGTATCATGTTTCGATGTTATTAAAAAAAAAAATGTAGTCATCTTTTCAGTGCGTCGTTAACACCTATCATGATATTATTATTTTGTTCAAACAAATTGTGAATTGAAAAAATACCACAATAATAAAACACATTTTAATGTTGATATCATTTGGTGTGGCCATACAAAAAAAAAAATAGTTTTATATATTTTTTATCAATTTATTGATTACGGTATAGGGCAAGGTCAATTTGAAGATTCAGATTGGCCAGAAAATATTTTTTCTTGCTATCAGTTTTATTCAATACGTCGAACCTCTGGGATATCTCACCACGCGTAATAAACGTTTAGTGTACAGAGCAATAAACATCAATCTAATTCGGATCATTGCTAGGTTTGTGTAGTTCTATTTATTATTCATATTATTATTTCATATTTCTTCTATTGATTGAGTTACGGTCTTGGTAATTTATAAGAAGTTAACAAATACAAATCTCTTCTGTAATAAATAATAAACTCTCAAATGAGTAGGTTTCTAGCTCTTGAAAGTTTTTAGGTTTTTATAGATATTATTATTCTATTTTGGACATTTGAATTGCTTGTATCAAAAGCACGGCACGGCAGAGAAAAGGCAGCTAGAAGCTAGCTAAAGGATAGGAGATAGAACCAATAAAAAAATCAGAGATAATGTAGTGAAAATGATTTAGAACAAATGAAGAATAAAATTGATGACCATTGTTGGACATACACCAATAGTTTTCTGCTCATAAGAGCAAAATGAGGCCGAAATTGGACTTGAAACATTTGGAGATGGGAAAAATTAATTCTCAAGAACAACATCCACTAGCTAACTCGAAAAAAGTGAATTATGGACATAGAACATTTACACTTTGAAGCGACGATTTGTTTTCCTATTTTCCTATTTTGAGCGTCAATCTCGCTACCTGAATTCTTATTGGATAGATATTGTTTTTTTGGGTCTGTATTTAAAACTCAGTAGACATCGATAAAGCTATATTTTGCTTGATTTAGCTTCACATCATCCAACCATGATTCTATGCTAACAGTAAAGTTATAAGCGTGACCGTTCGATATAAAAATAGAAAACGATTTCTAAACTTTTATATCGAATATTGATCGAAATACATCGGAAATTAAAATGTTTGAACGATATCGAATTGAATCGAAAAGAATTAAATGATAAATAGGAAGTCCAAAAAGTCTTGACCATGTATTGTTGGTAAGTAAAAGCTGGGACTGACATAGGGGTAGTGAAAAAATGCATTTATTAAATGTTTAATTTTATATAGTTGAGAATGGTTGTATACTTTTAGTTATTTCTTATTACATATTTGTACAATTTTTCAATCGATAGCGATCATTAATTGTTCCGATATATAAATCATGGAATATCGAATATTTCAATTCGATATCGAATCGGAATCGAACGACAACCCTGATTATTAATTAATAGCCAGCCAGTCCGCAAGTTGTAAACTAAGATTTTTTTGGGGTAGACGTGTCATCAAGGGATAGCTCCTTTACAATACGCCACGACCGTTTCCTTCACACTATATACAAATTTATTATAATTACAAATTTGATTTCTCTTCTCATTTTCATTCATCATTCACCGACGCTAATAGATCTCAGTCATCATTACAGTGCGTCATTAAACCCACATAAATGAAAAAAATGACAAATCATTACAGTGCATGGTTAAACCCAATACAAATAAACAAATATTTGTGGAAATAAAGAAAAAAAATTCTCGTAGGCCTATCACATGAATCATTGGGTAAATACTATCTATCCACTGGTGATAGTTTCACATTCCACGCATGTGGTGCCTGTCACGTGAGTAAGGTCAGGGCTGTGTTCTTGTAATAGCTTCTATGATCTACTTGTTTTCACGAAAGAAGGAAGGTTACGATCGACCGTTTCCTCTATACCACATCACTAGCGCACGGGTGGTTAGCGCTTTTATCCCTCGTAGGTAAAAGTGAAATAATTATAAGATTAGCGTTAGAAATAAATTGAGAATAAATAGTTGAATACATTGATTGAATTTATGGTATAGTGTTGGCGTGATTGAAGTGAGTGGAACAGGATTGTAATTTGTAGTATTATTTATATCATATATATATATGTTTTCAACACTTCAAAGAATTCGACGTAAGTAGATAATACATAATAAATAATGGCTTACTGCCATACTCAATCATCTGATGTTATTTATAAGTTATATAGTATATATATATATATATATATATATATATATATATATATATATATATATATATATATATATATATATATATATATATATATATTATATATACATTAGGGGGTCTATAAACAGAAATATACGGATTCCAGATCATAAACAAAACAGATCTTCTATCTTGAGTTTGGAATATGTTTCAGGTAGAGCTTGAACCGAAATCACAAGTCGAATTTTATAATAACTAAGCAGGAAAGATCAGTTGTATGCAACAGTAACACTCAATATTTTTGCCATCGATTTTCTCCTCACCGCGTACCGTCACATACACATAACGTGTACTACAATCGACAGTATTTTAGAAAATACTTCTCTGAGTGGTGTGAAGCAGTTTCACTACAATATATTCAGACGGAATGCCACTACGATCGTTTACATGTTAGATTGAGACTAAAAATGTCACACTGTGGGTAGGCTCTCTTTATGCCAGGTAGAAAAATGATTTTTGGTGATTGGTTTAAGCTGTAATACATCTAATAATTAATGTTTCCCAGTACTCCTATAGTTTTCTTCCCAGATCATCTCATCCATTATATTACCGTTTTTCAGCGCCATCATGGAGACTCCAGAGTTCAAGAACTTCGCCAAGGACATGGTCGACTACATCGGCGATTACCTGGATAACATCCGGGACCGTCGCGTCCTGCCGACCGTCGAGCCGGGATACATGAGGCCTCTGCTCCCGGAGGAAGCTCCAGACACTCCAGACAAGTGGCAAGACGTTATGGCTGATATCGAGAAGGTCATCATGCCAGGAGTGAGTGGATGCGTGTTGTACGGCTTGAAGCATAAATAAAAGTCTCTTTGCTACCTGGTCAAACTAACAATCGATAATTGGGGGTATCCCTTATTTCAATACCGTATTATGATCTGTTATATATTCTTGATTCAATTGTTATTATGTATTTTATTTATAATAACATTTCATTTCGTTTTAATTGGGTTTTGTCTGTACTATAGAATATAATTTTCGGATATATTATTTTCCATAAGATTGTAATATTTCAATAAAAAATAGATCACAGATAAAAGCGTGATCGTTTTTTCTCAATTAACGCTGAGTTCTAAAGATGGATTAGTATAAGGCCCTTTAAAAGCGACACCTCCTGGTTGTTTCAAGACTTTGAGGCGGTCTTTTGTCACCAAATAAATAATCATCACTGGACTATTTTAAATAAAAACCAATGAACTTTGACATCATGGACTGCCTATCTTCAACCATACTTTTTCGCCGCAAGTAAAAGTCTTCCACTTTCTAAAAGTCCTGAACACATTATAAGTACAAAATGTTCTTGTGATACACCCGGGCATTACCAGTATGCTAGTGTTGTGATATGAAGTAATATTTTACGTGTTTTTTAGGTAACTCACTGGCATTCACCGAGATTCCACGCTTACTTCCCCACAGCCAACTCTTATCCTGCCATTGTGGCCGATATGCTGAGTGGAGCCATCGCCTGCATCGGATTCACTTGGGTAAGTCATGTGCAATCATTAATAATGCAAATCGAATCAGCCGTTTTTATATAAAAAATTATAATGTAATTTATTCATGTCAATTAAAGTTATGAAGAAACCCATTAGGAATGTGAGGAACAGGTAATTAATTAAATTGAGAAACGATTAAGGCCCGGTATTACCAAGTCTAGTTAGACTTTATCCGACAGTTCAAACTTGTTATCACCATGGTTACCTGTGGTATTTGTTTTCACCGACTCTCAGATAAATACCAACTGGCCTTGGTAATACTGGGCCCAAGATGAGTAATAAATACAACAGGATTATTTACTATCGAAAGTAGGATATTCAAATCCCTAATTTTAGAGAAAATCAGGAAACTATCATGTCAATTTCGGAAATTATAATTAATTTTATTTGTTCTCTAGAGAGCATGAGTCATGACGTAGACATGGCTGATTCGTTTAGAAACAGAATCTGGTAATGTCCATTTCACGACTCAGAAAAGGGCCGGGTCCTGGAAGACAAATAAATTAATAATAATTTCTAGGATTGAGATTTTGATTTCCAGTTTTCTCTCAAATTAAATAAATAAATATCGTCATCATTAATTGACGACTCGCAGTCCCCGCCCCCTTGACGTCAGAAATCATACCGTCCAATCAACAGGGCTGTTAGAACTGTAGTCAAATTCAAATATCCATTCGGGGTATCTTCAAATGGTAAAATTACTGATTAACGTACCACGCCATTTTTTTTTCAATTTTTTTCAATTTTTTCTTCATTTTTATTAAAGTATATAAGCTCCGTTCCGCCTGCCGGCGGTATACGCGAGGTTTATACACTGACCTGACCCTAACCTAACCTACTGTCCACCTTTGTCGTCTTAGTCAGATCACAAAGCATCAACTTCAAGTGAGTAAAAACCATATTAAAACAAACAAAACACAAAAAGTCCAAACACTACATCATACATACAAACAAGATCTATCAGAAAACACCTCAAACAAGAATATCGGACAAAAATTAGCGATGGTACGTTGAACGATAAGATTACTCTTCAAATGACTACAAATGATATGATCCAACTGGCTGACTGGTAAAGTCACGCCTATTTCGAGTCGTCAATTAACATCTATTTTCAGGGTAGTGATGTCATTGAATGTAATTTCGTGTTGTTTTGTTGTTTTGCCAGATTGCCAGCCCTGCGTGCACAGAACTGGAGGTGATCATGCTGGATTGGCTCGGCAAGATGCTGGACCTCCCCAAAGCCTTCCTCGCTTGCTCAGGCGGTAAAGGAGGCGGCGTCATTCAGGTATGCGTTCTGAGATGAGCTTACAAGTATGGAAATCGAGAATGAAAAATATTCTGTCATCTTAATCCACATCTATGGACATTGGATTACTTCAAACGTTCAAAATACTTACCTGTAATTTGTTGATATTTATAGAGCTGCAACCTGTCGCATATACACTTTGCAAAACCAATTGATCACAATATTTAATAAAATGTATACTTTTATTGCGTTTTCTTTGTTGTTTCTCATCCGATTGTTGTGAAAGTCACTGGAAATATGCAAAACCGAGTTTTCCATATTCAGTGGGAACTTTGAAGATTTTGAAACATTTTCATATTCCAAGTATTTTCCATTCGGGTTATTGGGGATTTTCCAAAATTTCCGATTTTTTTCCCGGAAAAACTATTCGATTAATTTTTCTGAAGAAAAAATCTCGACCTATTCTAGTATGACACCAATATGTGAAAAAGTTTTGAGTATGATTAGATTGTTTTCCCGATCTGTATGCCGCGTACAAAATTACAAAAAAAACAAACATAAAAATTAAGTCCAATTTTTTTCGGTATATGGAATGGAAATCTTCGCTTCGCTCATCTAACGAGGCAACATATCGGATTCTTTTACTCGCGATCAACAGGGCTTAGCAAGTTGTGTATTGCGTCATCGCTGATCAAAGCAGTGAATCTTTTCAATCGACGATAATCCGTCGCAAAGTAGTTTCTTTGAATGGCAGAACGAAGAAGCTGGACTGTGCCGTAAAATGCGATAGGGACGACTTGAAAAAAAAACAAAAAAAAAAAACACATCAAATCACGAAGATAGCATACATGCACGAAGCACTTCAATGTTTTTAAATACATAAAACATGAGAAGTGGAGCACTTATATTATAGAATTCGGTTATTTCAAAAAAATAAAATGTAACGTAACCCACAGCAACATCAAACATGGTCGTCGTAAAGAGTGACGAATGTGTGCCATAAAAAATGAGGAATATAATTATAAAAGAAGAGGATGTGTAATTTCAACACATCAAACTCGCAACAAAATTTCTAGTAAAATTATATTAAAATATAAACTACGAATAACCAATATTTTACAATTCAAATGATAAATCAGTATGCCACGGCACAGTCGAAAATTACATCAAAAACTATCATCTGTTAGTCTATTTTCTTGGACATAATCTGATCTTCATGAGATAGAAGCCTTCTATAATCAGTGTATGTCGTGGTTGCAGGGTACAGCGAGTGAGGCGACCCTAGTGGCACTCCTTGGAGCCAAGGCACGTGCGATTCGTAAGGCGAAGCTGGATTTCCCAGAGTTAACCGAGTCGGTCATCATCTCAAAACTCGTCGGCTACGCTTCCAGTAAGTATAAATGAACTAGTTATCTCCATTTTTCTTTCTCACTTTCTTTCACTCTTTCTTTCTTTCTTTCTTTCTTTCTTTCTTTCTTTCTTTCTTTCTTTCTTTCTCTCTTTTTTTCTTCCTTTCTTTCTTTCTTTCTTTCTTTCTTTCTTTCTTTCTTTCTTTCTTTCTTTCTTTCTTTCTTTCTTTCTTTCTTTCTTTCTTTCTTTCTTTCTTTCTATCTATCAATCCATATTTCTTCCTAGCCTCATGTTTCTGCAGAGTTGATTGCAAGAATTGACAACTAACTCACAAAATGTCTTCAGCTAATCTAATATTGAAACTGAAGTTCCACAGACTCAAGCGTATGCTAATATATCGAGACCAATGATATGTCTAGCATTTCCCCTGTCCCTCATGTGCGGAGGTGAGGGAGAGATGGGGGGGGGGGGGGCAGGATCCTCAATAGAAGTGTCACTCTTTGTTATAATACTGTCGATAAGTGAAATTGTCGCTAGCACTCTGTTGCCAGGAGCAACCAGGCTAATCGAATGATTGGTTGTTGAATGAAGGTTCTAATGAAGTGTAATATACACTTGATATTGTACAGTCACGTCCTTAATGAGATTATAATAGACACCGTTGAAGTTAATAACTTAAAGCTGACAGCGGACTCGATGTACCATGATGGGATAGCTTTAAACAATTGACTAAAACAGTAAACTTTGTCATCGATTAAACTCAAATGTACACCATATAGTACTGGCACATGCAGCTCAGTTGGTAACGCACTAGCTTCTTATAATCCGGGAGGTGAAGGGAATATAGGACGGTTAGAACCTGGTTCGATCCCCGCTACCATCCATCTTTACATTTTTTTTCGTGGTTTCCCTCTGTAGTCTAGGCTGATGACGGGATGGTTCCTATAGTTTGAGACGACCGCTCCCTTCTCACTATCCGTCCCACTAACCGATAAACTTTCATCTCATCATCTCTATTTTATTAAATCCAAAGATTTGTACATTGCATACATATAGAAAGTATAAAAACTAACAACCAGATATAAAAATGAGTAGATAGAAGAATAGATGAAAAAAGACAGAATGATATATATATATATAATGGTACAATGATGGTCTAATGTGATTTTGAAGTTGGGAATTCGTTGAGGTCATAGAAGGGATCCTGGAGTAGGAAAGATTTGATGTTGTATTTGAAAGATGAGAGTTTGGATCTCATTAATCATCATCCGACGCCAATAGATTTAACTTCTCAGTACGTCGTTAAACGCAATGGGTGGATTGCAGAGACGGAGTTGAAACCCCGGCCTATCTTAGACGCCATCTAAGTAAAGAATTGCTTCGTGGCTGCAATGCAATTTCTTACCTAGGCGGCGTCTAAGGTAGGCCGGGGTTTGAACTCAGTCTCTGCAATCCACCCATTATGAATTTTAAAAAATAATCATATATCTTTTAGCATCATTTGCGATATGTCATATCGAATGTCGAAATGTCGAAATGTCAGACTATTCTTAGCCCCTATATGCGATGACGATTTTTTCTCGGAAACATGTACGTTTGACCATGGACTTATATATCAGTGACTGGTTTGACTTGGTGTTAGTTTATATATTGCACAGTATATTGTGTAGTTCAGCTGCTAAGTCTTCATCACGTACAGGTTTTAATCTTCACTCTCTTCCAACATCGACTGCACTCACGGCACACACACACAAGGCAAACGCAGCATATGTGTAGTAATATGAGAAAGATAATTTGAGACTAAAAGTACCAATATGGCACGAACGATCACAAAAAATGGTGCATGTATAACATTTGTGATAAATGTAATTGTTCAGATTTGCGCTTTATTTGTAATCTTCCGCAAGTTCTGCTGTTCACCACCAACTGATGCGTAGCTGAAACTTTTTTCTGTTGATATATATATGAAGTATAATCGGAATCTCTGCACACCTGAACCTTATGAAATATACTTGACTAGCAACTATCGAGTCTAGAAAGCCGTGAATCTCTTCAATATAGTTCTGCTATTATTTCGGTCTATTTGATGATTAGAATACATATTTTTTCAATGATTTTCTTCAAAACGGCTGGTCCAATTTGAATACAAATAAATAATGATGTCTATATCTTTTATGTATTCATACATTCAGTTTAAATTTGATTTTTTTCTGGAGAGATTTCATTTTAAGAATTTTCACACCCAGCCTAACCTTTTGAAGTTTTTAGAAACTTTGTGATGGAGTTTGTTAAAAATTGTTCAACCGATTTGATCCCAAAACTATACAGTTTAAAGTTGGATATAGTCTAAGTGTCCAGAAAAAGTTTCATGTTGATCAGTTAAACCGTGCGATCTGTGCAGTACTTACAAACAAAAAGAAAAAAAATACACATACAAAGTTCCATAAGAGTAGGATGGAGGTCTTTGCTATCGCTCATCCAATGACCACGACTATTGCAGATCAGGCCCACTCTTCCGTGGAGCGCGCCGGACTTCTCGGAGGCATCACGTTCAACCTGCTGCCATGCGATGACGAGAACAAGCTGCGAGGAGACACTCTGGAAAAGGCTATCCAAGAGGACAGACGTAAAGGACTCATCCCGTTCTACGTACGTATATATAAATAAATAAATAAATATATATATATATATATATATATATATATATATATATATATATATATACATACAATTGATGACTCGAAATAGGCGTGGCTTCATCAGTCCGCCAGTTCAATCTATATCATTTGTGGTCATTTGAAGATAACCCAATGGAAAATTGAAATTCACTACAGTTCTAACAGCCCGTTGATTGGACGGTATGATTTGTGACGTCAAGGGGACGGAGACTGCGATTCGTCAATTGAAGTCAAGCATTTCCATATTATGCTCTGCTCTATAGTCAATGAAAGACTTCAAGTTACAGTCAAGTACATTCAAGTTTCAAGTTCACTCAACGACCCTACCAGCTATAGATTATTTGGGGGTGCGAGCAGTGGTAATTAGACTACGTGAAGGAATGATTAGTGAAAGGACTTACAAAAAACCCATGCTTTATTCATAATTTAGTACCTCATTTAATGATGAAATAATTAATGTCGTCTAGAGAATAACATATACCTATAAATAAATAAATAACATCCCACACACAAGTATATATTATGTGGGAATTTATTCACAGTTATATTTCAAACTTGAATAATATCTAAATAAATAATGAATAATGAAAGAAAAAAATAGTCGGGACTTAAAACCCACGCTCAACGATGACTTCAGTTTCTAAAGTTGTTCCTCAACTGACTGAGCTACGAATAGTAGTCCTGCGTGTACTCTTCGTACGAATTACGTCAGGAAATACCGGAATACCGGTATTACCGGAATACGGATACTACCAAGAGTGAACGTGGGCTTGGCGTTTAATAATGTCGTGATAACTACTATTTAGGGGAATTGGTTAGGGTTATTTGGGTTAGATTTCGATCCTTTCCTCTAATAGGTACAACCTCTCCATTCACTTTCACATCCTCTTTTTAAGTAAACACGTCAAGCCCACGTTTCCTCTTGGTAGTATTCGTATTCCAGTATGTGCTATTCAGGCACCCCGTTACATCATGTTCCATATTTCCAGGCTGTCGCCACGTTGGGCACCACATGTTCGTGCGCGTTCGACGCTTTGAACGAGCTCGGGCCCGTGGCCAACGCCGAGAACGTCTGGCTTCATGTGGACGCCGCTTACGCCGGCTCCGCGTTCATCTGCCCCGAGTACCGATACCTGATGGCGGGCATCGAGTGCGCAGACTCGTTCAATTTCAATCCACATAAGTGGATGTTGGTGAACTTTGACTGCTCTGCCATGTGGTAAGACTCGATCACTAGAGATATCCGTCGAGTGTAAAACTTCTGTGAGGGAATAGACAATTTTGTGTATATGCATATATGCAGGAAAGAATCACCCGTGCGATTGTGGCGTGGGATAAAGGGAACGATCACTCCGAATCTCCTGCATACATTTTTATAGAAATACATAGTGTGATTCAAAAACAAATTTGTATTCTTTTCAGTTCAGTATTATCTCCGTAAGGATAAAACTATAGAGAACTTGAACTGAAATTTATGAACTGAATAATCGTATAATTGAAAATAGAACAGTATATTTAAGAGAATGAAATAATAGAGTAATATAGATAACATATCATACATATTTTTCTTGTATCAACATTGAAAATTGATACGAAATCTTTGCTCCCGAATTATTTAGGCTATGAATGAAACATAGGATTATTATCGGACGGGGCACCACAAGGGAAATTTTTCCACTGGGTGTTGATTGCCCATGGAACTGGGCATTTTGTAAAGTTAAAATAACATCATTTCGCCATTGGCATTAGAACTCAATGAACAGTTGAATGATACACGTGTTCGTGATTTCGTACGTCACCCACTGAAATTGACATATATTGACATATATTTTCAATGTGGCCGAGTTTTCTACAGTTTTAACAATACTTATTTCAGTTATTTAGCGTGTAGGTTTTAATTGTTCTAATATTGTAAAATAAAAAATTCAACAAGAAAATTCAAACATATTTCTGAAACAATTGTTGAATTTCAATGTTTCAAGATTAGATGCAGTATTCAAATAATCTGAAAGACGAAATTCTATTATTGCTATCTGTATTCTTTATTATTCTTTTGTATTTTAACAATGTTTCATCAAGTTTCATTTTTTCGGGTAGATGATAATCACTGGTGTTATTGAAGAATAATGCTGCAGGTTCACTAATTTGCCTTTTTTTCGTAGGTTGAAGGACCCGAGTGACGTCATCAATGCCTTCAACGTGGATCCTCTTTATCTGAAGCACGATCAACAGGGATCTGCTCCAGACTACAGGGTACGATAAACACGAATATAGGGATAGCATTCCCTAAAGATTTCATAGGAAAAACATCTTTTCTTATCCAACAAAAATCTAACACTCACCTGTTGAATAATGGATACCATCATGACGTGTACCCACGATGATATGATCTGTTCTGACCCAATTAAAAGTTTCTTTTTTTTTATACCGCTATAAATATTTCATTATAACAATGCCACAAGTGAGATACATTTTATGCATTCCAAGTCAGGAGAATTTACCAAATAAAAAAATATCATAGTTCTGTATCTATAGTGTAATTGTTAAAAAATACCAATCATCAAATAACACCATTGACAAAAATTAATATCTTCGTTTAATCTGGATAATAACTTACTCTAAATCTGAAATTACAATTCAGTTCTTGAATTCCATTTAGAATCGTTGATTGGAGGATTATTGCAACTTATATAATGCACACCTCTTTCTCCCGTTCGCCGGTCGCGAGAATTTTTCTGAAAGTCGGTTCCTAAATGCAATTAAAAGTGACCAATGAGAACGCGAATATTTGTGACGTCATGACTTAGTTACAGACCCAAGCTGCGATATAATATAGTAGCAGGTCCCTAAGCATACATCGTTGCAGGGCCATGGTTAGTATCGATTTCTGACGTTTTCAGTGTCCACGATTTGATTCCTGGGAACTTGGGAACTTGAGGAACTTGAGCGCAGGACGATGGTGATTTATCATTCAATTCGACCAGAGAAACGAAATTGTCCACATGAATGTTGTGAATGGAATTGAAAACAATTCTAGTTAAGAACCGACATGTACACAAACTCTTTGACCCCCGGGGTCAGCATCTGTTCTAAATCAATTTCGTTCCATGTGCAGCATTGGCAGATTCCATTGGGACGTCGTTTCCGCTCGTTGAAGCTGTGGTTCACACTGCGACTGTACGGCGTGCGCAACATCCAGGAATACATCAGGAAGCAGATAGGACTCGCTCACGAGTTCGAAGACTTCGTCAGACAGGATGACAGATTCGAGATCGTCACTGAGGTCCTTATGGGACTTGTCTGCTTCAGACTTAAGGTCAGTCATGCAAGAATATACTTGCCATCCTTTGTCCAATATAATTTCAAATTCAACCATCATGGAAATCTGAAAGATCTGATAATCAATTCACTGTCATCTTTACATAGTTCTGAAGAGTGTAGGCATAATAAATGGATAACGTCACAGTTCCTAATCCATCTTCACGATAGATATAAACCAGGTTACAGCTCATGTGTGTTGTTGAGGATGTTTCTGATATTTGGGGTTTCCTCAGGGTTCGAACGAGGTGAACGAAGCCCTCCTGAAGAGAATCAACGGACACGGAGTGATCCACTTGGTGCCGTCTAAAATCAAGGATACCTACTTCCTGCGCATGGCCGTCTGCTCACGTTTCACCGAGTCACGTGATATCGAACTATCGTGGACCGAGGTTCGAGCCCTGGCTGACGAGGTGCTCGGAGAAGTCGAGTCGGCCGATAAGTGATTGATAACGACTTGGCGACGGGGCTGCAACGCACTCGGTTGTGCGCAGTCTTAGGATGTGACTATTGTCACAAGATTTGTGACACTGTTGTCACAAGGTTAACAGTATTTTGTCTCCTAATTGGATTGAAGACCTTAAGATCAACATGCAAACTAGGTGACGTAAAACTGGTGAAGTTGTTATTATTTCTCTGAAGAGATTAGACCCACAGTTCTGGGGATTCATTACTTTACGTTGTGATTGTCGTTAGTGGTCACTAACAACTGTCGTATCTTCACCTCTTATTTATGAGTAATTATAAAGGAGGGTGAAAGTGACATTGCCGTGTCAAGTCACTGATCATCACTAATTTCAAATAATGATAGTCAGTGATTCAGCACAATATTTTTAATTAAATATACAACATACAATGAATAAATTTTACTCGTAAATATTCGTCAATAGGAGATTAAAGATATGGCAGTTGGGTATCACTTACGACAGTCACAACTTTATGATGCCCTTGGTCGGTAAAGACGATTACTTTGATTCTATAGAAACTTCAGTGATTCTATAATATCCCACCAGGATCGCACCCTAACAAGTGATTGTTTACTTGTGAGATATTCGACTTTGTCTCTTATGTTACGATCTTCAATCAAATTATATAACTTATATATATATGTCCATTAACAGATAATCTGAATCATATTCTATGTTATTGATTAACATTCGTGAGGGATGTGAATGTATTCTCGACTTTTACTGTTATCTTTGTGAAAGCAGAAAGAAGATCTGGATTTCAAATCTGGTTCCGATTATTATTTATAAAAGATACTGTAAGAAAAAATGATCTTGTGAATTCCACGCTGATTCAAGCTCTCTCATCCTGTTTGTTGTTTGTTACTCATGTAGTCTATCCGCTAGATGGCAGTTGTGTCGCTTCCATTGTTGACAACATCAGTTTTCTGTTTCAATAATTGAAGTTACAACCACTGCTTTCTAGATGCATGGTAGAACCTATGTTCAATCCTTTCTCGTAGCTTACTATTAAGATATGTCAAAAAAAGAGCTTAATTGTATACTTATTTAATTGTTACTCCCCTGTGAACCCTAGTGAATCATCCCCTGGGATATTAATGTTATAATAATGCATGTCAGTAGTTGACTAGGAATAGTCTTTACAATCGGAGCGTTTATTTTATTTATTATAATTATATTGTATATTTATTGTAAAAAAATCCATTTGAAAAATATATTACTTTTGTGAGAAATTATATTATTGTTTTGTATTATTTGTATTGTGAATTTGTGATTATTCCATCGATAGTTTTCTTCTAATTGTCGCAATTCATGCATGGTTGTAAGAGATAAAACAAAGAAAGATGTCCAATAATTGATATCAACAAGTCTTATGTGTGATTCGTATGTCAAAGGTGCATGTGGTAACTTGTGATACGGGCGACATATATTATGAAATGAACTTTGAAATAATTTGATTTTGATAAAGTATATATATAATATTAATCAGCCGTAGGCCTATAGAATTACAATTTGAATGTTTAGAGCATAAAATGGTGCTTCTCATTTGTTGTAATCGAGTAAGATTAAATGTGAGTAAAAATCACAAAAATAAGGTATAATATGTTATAATGTACAGAGTTATTCGTCTATTCAAGATTGGTACAACGATTTACTTCTAGTTCTCAGTATTTTACTGTAATCAGTGATTTTTTGAAATTAGAAGAATAGTGATATTATACGTTCCCTTTCTTGATAGAAAATTTGTAGATTTCTTTTGCCAATTTTAATTATTGCTTAAAGAATAATAAAAGGTACAAATAATGAAGATGATATAAGGCGATATGTTGACAGAGTGATTGTAAATATTGAAAATTTGTTGAAAATGTAAATGCTCTTTATTGAAGTTCGTAATTAGATTGTACAACTAAGTGATGTTAAATGTGTTGGGACCATGTACAGTCGCTTATATCGTTCGCTAAGGAGTGAAGTAACGCTGATAAATCGACCAATAATATATACATAATAATAAACATAATCATTATAATAAACATAAATAATAATAGCCTCGTTCAAAATGAAGAGAGCTCGATAACAGGGTTGGATGTAGCGTTGCTATATTTCTTGGATCATGTCGCTATCGACTTATCGATGGCCACGGTAGCTCTAACACGATGTAGTGATACCAACCTATTTTATCATGATATAAAGAAGGTGCTCTAACTCCCATACTGATAACATGGAAGGCATTTGTGGTTTCTTGCTGTCATTTCAGAGCTAATCGTCCCGATTGCCTGTCGCGATTTAGCGGATTCCCTTGTAAACTAGATGTAAATAAGAGTGGCTACGGTACCGGTGGCATATTGTTGAACTAACAAATTCTATAATTCTCGTAATCTACTGGGCCGTGTATAGCATTGTTGAACATTGTTGTTCTAAATAGTTCGATATAAAAGCGATAGTTGCGCTTCAGGCAATCAGGACGATTGACTCAGATTCTGACTCCGGAAATATTTCACTTTCAAGACCCGAGTTGGGTCACCTTCTTTATATCATGATTAAATAGGTTGGTATCACTACATCGTGGCTCTAATCCAAGTATAAACAAACAAGTTTCAACAATATGATGTTGAAGACGAAAAATATGAGAAAATTGTCTTTAATAGTATTGATATAATTCTACTACAAATATTGTGTAATTATTTAATTAAATCCCGTATTTATTCACTGCATACTATTCATTTTGATTGGTATTTTGACTTTCCGAAGAAACGATTTATATTTAGTATAATCAATAAATATATTTATCCACTGTTATTTTTCAATGGTTTAATGCAGGGGTTAAACTAACCGCTATAAACATTGGGACATTTAATTTTTAGCCACATGCTAGAGGACAGTCATATTGTTCCCATTCGCATTATTATAATAATTTTTATTATGTAACTTCCATCCTTTGTGAAATTTATCATTAAATAAATGGTCATTAAAAATGACCCAATAATCCACTAAAAGTGTTCCAGTTTTAGTTGGTATAGGCCTGATTGTGATGTGACAACTTCAGAGTGTAGAGTGTGATGAAGTGTAGAATGTAAAATGCAGTGTAGTGTAGAGTGCTTATTGCTGTCAATGAGGCTGTCAGTTTTAGAACTCTGGCAATATTCTATTCAATAATCATGTCTAATGCTTAATAACAGTTCAATGTTTAGCAAATAATATCGGATGCTTCTTGACCGTTATGTAAACTAATAGAAACAGAATACAAATAAAAATTGATGTTATCCACTTTTTTGCTTATTAACCAACTCAAATTTTTGTTATGATCACGTTAATATTTTATCATGAGATATTCTAAACAATTTATAGAAAATACCAATTTGATAAGTATCTCGCTCATCCAGCAACATACTAACAACTGTATACAGTTTCCCCAGTGGGCACAAATGAGCGTGTTCCTAAATTGTTTACTTCGTTAGCTGACTACTTGAATGCGCTGAATGTTCTACTTGTCTTCGTTCAAATCTACTGTGAAATAATGAGAGCGATAGTGAAAGTGGTGACAATAAAACGGATTGAAAGTTGTTTTGATATGCAGACTCTATTGTAAATTAGAATCACTTGTTATCATGGCTCGTTGGTCTAGGGGTATGATTCTCGCTTAGGGTGCGAGAGGTCCCGGGTTCAAATCCCGGACGAGCCCAATGATTTTTTTGAAGGAACAATGGAAAAGAAGAGGTTCAAAGTTGATTATTTGCTAATTTCAAATTGTTTTTGTTTTCAATTCTCTTCATTATTCAAGATGATAGCATGGATAACACGACTCGTTGGTCCAGGTGTATGATTCTCGCTTTGGGTGCGAGAGGCCCCGGGTTCTGATCCCGAACGAGCCCGATGATTTTTTCAAGTAGAAAAGCAGGGAAGTACATCGTTGATTATTTTTAAATTTCCAATTGTTTTATTCTTCATCTCTGTTCATTATTCAAAATATTTTGGTCAAGTATTCCCTGAATTCTCCGAATGTCCTATGCACTATGAAGGCGTATATTGACACTATTATACATAGTGTCTTACATAGCTACATTTAATATTGCGATTACAAAAAATAAGAAATGTAATGATGAAAAGTCCTCGAGTCAGTATATAATCATAAGAAAAATCAATTGTTATAAAATAAGACTGTTACAAATTTGGTACAAAGTACAATAGTTTGGATCACATTCAGTTTGTTTTGCATACATTGTGACGTTACGTTGCGCTACAAACCATTCTTTCCTATACAAAACATAGGTTATTTGCCTCTCAAAGAGGTGAACATTCAATGCTAATGTACGACTACAGATAGGTAAACTACATTCACTTGCACTTCGATTTCTTTGGCTTGCAGGTTGGCTTCGGACAAGGTTCGCACACCGTCTTCGGGCACGGTTCAACAGGTCTAGGAGGTCCTCCGTGTCGTTTTGTCAACTGGATGATTCTCTCAGCCTCTCGTATCCCGCTCAGTCTGGCGCCGTGGACAGTGGAATAATGTCCAGGACACGTCGCCTCTCCGGCAAACAACAATATGGGTGCTACGGGGTCACAGGTACCCGGCAACGGAGCACCCAAGTCACACTGGTGGCCGACTGTGGATTCTAAACTCATGTAACTATAAGCGCCACAGAAGTAAGGGTCACTGGTCCATTTTGACCGTAAGATGTTACTAGGATACGGTAAGGTGGGATCTCCAGTGAATTGTCGTAGTACGCGAGTGCATGCCTCGGCGATCTCCTCGTCCGAACAGCGTTCCATCGCCGTCGCTTCGGGTCCAGCTACCCAGCCACAGATCACGTGCTGACTTCCCGCCATTTCCTCTATCGAACACAACCCTTTCACCCATTCGAGTCTATCCGATAACTCATCCGAAGACCACGCCAGTTTGATGCCGCCTTCCCGCCACACCCAGAACGGCCGTGCGTATTCCAAGAATATCTTATTCACACTGCCGTAACCTAATTTACGTATCGCGTCCATCTTTTCAGCTGGAAGCGCAGGACAAAATAATCTCTCGGCGTAGTTTTTGAGCACGCCAAGCGAAACTGTGACAACGACGTAATCCGCTTCGAACTCATCGCCGTCCATTGCTTTCACGATGGCTCGTGGTCCCGCATTACCAACTGTACCCCAACGGATATTCTGCACAGGCTTACAGTATTTGATGCAACAGTCTGGTAGTTCACGCAGCAGAGGCGCTAGGACGCCGACGTAGCCGAGTGGCACGCGGACGTTGCCGCCGGGTATGTCGATGTAGCTGCCAAACTGGTCCGCGGAGACGAGGGACAAGTCGTCGCCGCAACGACATCGCACGATGTTCGTCATGCCGTACATGACGCGGGCGGCGTCGTAGCGCTGCTCTTCGGGAAAGTTGTGCAACTCTTGTTGGATGCGCACTCCCATGAAGTTCAGGAGAGTACCGTGAGCGCGTCCACAGCCGAGACTGAACAGTGTGGCCGCTTGCTCCTCGATCTGTCGGAAGGTGTGGTAAGCTGTGATGCTTACAGGGTAGTCGATAGCTCGGCCGTCACTTGTGCAAAACAACCCCTTGCTCTGATCTGTCCTGAAAAGGAGGATTTGTAATAAAATCCTTTGGCTAGTGATCGTTTTCATCTCCAATGCATTGGATAGTTAAACCATTTGTGGCATTTTAGGTACTACAGACATTATATACTGGAAGACAGTAACAGAACAACCATGAGTTTAAATAATTATATTATTTTCCATTTTCCAGAAGTAGGGCTAAATAAGAAGGACGCACAAGTTCAATAAGAACTTTTCATGCAGACAAGTACGAAGTGTGAGCCTTCTGGCATGAGTGCTGGCGATTATCTATCACCATAACGGAGTAAAATATAATTATTATTTCTGTCTTTCGGAATATAAGTGGGTGGTGAAACAATACGTTATAACTAGTGAACTACCACTGAATACCATATTATAGGGCTCTGTACAACTATCGTTATCGATAATTATTGTATTGAAGATGGATGATCATTCTTTTTTGCTCAGTCGATGACTCGACTAACAGTTCGTTTATTTGGGGGTATACCTCAACCTGCTACGGATGAGCGGATGGTAGATGAACGATATTTGGAAAACCCATGGCTGATGCACTACTCGAACCGACAATGTTCAATGAATTGAGAATTGTATCAACTTTTACCTTCCAAGCGGCGGTTTCAGAAGACCTTCTTGAGCGGCGAGCGTGAAGACCGGATTGGCGATGCAACCGCCTTCGATCCATTGCGCGCCCATCTCGGCAACAACGTCGCCCAGCCAGCAGGAGTGAATCCTACCACCAGGTCTGGAAACATTGAAAACTGACATTTTTTCCGTTTTGGTTTTGTGTTCTGCTCTTTGAAATTTCAAGAGAATAAATAGAAGGGTCCACTTCACACAACTAGCAATTTTATACGTATTATTGTAGTTTACAAACTGGAACCATGCGATCTTATATTTTAGAAATCTTCTCTTTTCAACTGATTGATTATTGTTTGCTTGACGATCTCACCAATAGCTAGGTTATTTGAGTGTATACGAATGAGAGATGAACGATTTCAATTATCAACTGTTCACAATAATTGTGACTGGCTACTGGGATCCAGCGTAGTTATCAACAATAAATACAATACAATACAAAAAATGTACTTTAGGCTATATAAAATGATTGAATTATAATTGAAGATATAAATAGTTGGATGATGTTTACAAATCGTCCGACTTCAACTTCAATTTCTAGATCAGTGATGTCTAGTGTCAATTTCTAGATATATTTCAGCTGAATGAGTCACGAAGGCGACCTTATGATGCTTAAAAGAGTCGAAATAAAATTTAAAAAATCATCATATGTATCAATATAGAATGTGTGTTAAACAAGGGTATGCCAGGTAAATATTATGTAATTATTATAGTAGTATAGTAATAACTTCATGGTTGAACATTTCTTATTCATAATAAATGATAGTGACACTTCAGTCGGGATGGACGTTATAGCTTTGTTTTTGGTATAAGAAAAGTTGTAGATATAACAAAAATTACCTGTCGGTCGCTTCTAGAATCGTGATGTTTTTAATGCCACATCCAGACAAACGTTGTGCTACCGACAACCCTGCGATTCCGGCACCAACGATAACCACTTTCGGTTCCGGATTGCACGGGTCCACCATGCATGGATCCACGGTACACGGCTCCACGACATTCTTACACTTGCCGACAGTAGATGGTACGTTGGAAGACTTTGCGTAATTTTGATTAGCAGCTCTGAAACATCTGGAAAATATCCCTAACTGTAATTTTTGGAATTCATATTTCATTTTTTCACAACTGCATCGTATAATTTCACAACCATTTTCTAATTCCATTATGAAAAAAATGAGGAAATTCCAATCGAATTTCATCAGATAGATGAGTTGAGAATATATTTTGACATGGTATATAAAATATAACATAATGTTATATTATAGAAATATGTTATATGAGTTATTAAAAAATGAGATATAGAGTGAATTGAATGAACAATTTTCTCCATTATCAGTATACCTTTTCACTACCTTCCATTTAAAAATAAAATTAGGTCCAACGACGCATTGTAATGATAACGAAGATCCATCTGTGTTTTCCTTTCTTCATTAATTTATAATAATTACACTATGAGATGAGAATAATTACAACAATAATGATTTCAGGAATATCCATTTCTAAACCTGTTGAATATTGCTCTGGAATGCTGTTGCCTTTCCATCGGTACGATATATATATATATATATATATATATATATATATATATATATATATATATATATATATATATATATATATATATATATATATATATATATATAATCCATGGTATGATGAAAGAGCGCTTCTTTTGCTCATTAATCATGATACAATTAAGAATATCGCGCTGCAGGGAAATAGTGAGTTATTCATTTTAGGATTATTATAGAAATAGGTTGTTTTGGAGTCCTGAATAACTTATATGAGAAAGAAATTAAGTCTACGATCGACCATCTCGTCCATCAATTGGAACAAATGGTTGGTTGTCTCGAAGTGCCACTTATGTATGGTCAATTTTGTGTGGTCGATTCATGTTGCCGCATACAAAAAAAAAACTCTACTTAATGGCTTAGATAGTAGGCTATCATTTTTTCGCACAGATGTTACAGATGTGCGGAAACATCGGCTTCCTTGGATTAGTTACCATTTCTTGTAATCTAGCCATCAATTTGGGTTTCATTATTGAAAATTGTTGACTGTTTTGTTAATGTATTCTGTTAGCCCTAGACTTAGTTGTTCTGGTTTGTTGTTGGGTTAAATTTGAAGTGACCAAATTTTCTTGATTTTCGTGAGTTGTGGTTGCCATTCGGTGCTGGTGTGAGCTTGCATCTTGACGTGTTTTATAATTTTTTTATTTTATTTGTTTTTGAAATTTTATTTTAAGAACTTATAACTTACGTGGTATTCTTCAAGGTTTCCCGAATTTAGTTTTCATATATTTCCATGTGATTTGGGCGTTTTTTCGAATTAAAGGAGTTAAAAAATTACCTATGGTAACCAATACGGCAATATTACACCAATTTTTGATAGACGCAAATACAACTTGTAGGCCTACATCTACTGTCAAAAATGACATTTCTGGAGGCATGGTTCTATACACCAGATAATTTATGTCTAACAAAGTAACTAGGTGATATAGATCTATATTGTGTACAGTGTAGTACCTGCATTTATGGAATCAATTCAATTTCCTTGGCTATTCTTTTTGACAACCTAACCGAACTGAGTTCCAGCATCTACTGTGTATTCTAGGTCTATTTACACGAACGCAGAATGTTAAAAGCAACATCCTCTTGAGTGCTCCTGTCTCAATTATCTACAAAAAGGTGAGCCTTAACTTAGATATGCATGTATTAGTTACCTGGTACTTAAAACACTCCATAATTTGTATCCGTGGCAGTTTCCGAATCTTGTAAGAATCATTTCTTACAAATAAAAATCTCTTTGTTAATTCCAACTGGAGCTTTATATAATTAACTTAAAATGAAAATACATGTCAATTTTGTAATCATGAGTGAAAAATGCACTCTTTATTTTGTTACCTGGGAAAATTGTTTTTTTTTCATCATTTTGTGAAAGAATTAAAGCCGGCTACGCCATTGTTGAAGTAACGGCTTACTGTATATGATTGAATCACGGCCTGCTTGGTACAGCCAAAGACATCTAATTGCTTGATGATTCACTTGAAAATAAAAGTGATTTCTTTCTAAGCAACTTGAACTGCGTATTAATTCCCTTCTCCCTTACATTTCCCCCTACTTCCCCCAGCAACAATAACTCACACTCACACACGCAATTGATAAGACAATACTTTGTTATGCGCAATCATGCTTCTTAATTATTCGAGAAGAGCATATGCTAAAGCTATCGATCTTCCCATATAGCTATAGGTCATAAATTATAATAATATTAAACCTGGAGGTTCATTCACTTTGAAATAAAGTATTTGAAATAATTAAAAGTCCATCGTCAAAGAAGTACATGCAGAGCTTTTTTGGATGCTTCAATTTAAACTTTTAATCATTTGAGCATAGAAGAAAGATATCATATAAATAATATCAGTTTAAACCAAGACACACAAGCTGCAAGCTGCACACAAGCATTGACTGAACGAAACTATCTTTCTGCACACTCACAGACTCTTCGCTCAAGTTTGCAATTAGTTCTTGTTCCGACCACTGGTAGGTGCGGGCTGACCGATAGCCAATCGCGGTCAATAATCCAGCAAGTTTGTGTCATTTTCTGTCGGTTGGAATAATCTCTACAGGGGGAGCGGGTGGAAGAGAGTGGAGATATAGTAGTGTGGGGGTGAGAGCTCAGTTTCATTACAACATTGTCAATTGAAGTATATCGATAGGATATGAGTATTCTTATTTAGAATATAGTATGGAATTGTGGAAAACAATGATGACGTTTTTCGAAAATCAATTAAATATGTTATAACTTCATTAATTTCCATACTTCGTTATTTTATACTATTATCATGTAAATGTTGGCCAATGGTTGATTTTTTTTATTTACTTCAATTAATTTTGGTTGCTTCAATTGTTTTATATTTTTTAATCACTTATCACTTATTCATGATTCATTTCTTTGGTTTTGTTATATTCATCCATTTATTTATTCTTCCACAGATTTTCACATGATACAAATAGGCCTATAGGAAAATTGTATTGATGCTATGACGTTAATATATTAGTGAAATTGTGTTTAAATTAAAGCCTTTTTCCTCTTTCTGACCCAAGTATTATTACGTGGTCTCATTATTTCAATATTTTGCGTCGGAAGGTCGTTTTCTTTCAACACTTATTTGTAAAATGCATGATAAGATGGATTTTTTTTTGAAAATAAGCATCAATTGGTGTGAAAGGAAATATTCGAATGGTGTGTTCTGTTGGCCTATTTGTTTACCGGGTGAGAAACTGATTAAGGAAACTTGAGTTACGCTCAGTTTCTCATTTGGGAAGTTCAAGTTCCAAAAAAAACTGTTATTCTAGCATTTGTTTAGTTTCAAAGTACAGCTTAGTTATTTGTTATTTGTCATTTTTTGCTTGTTCAGTTACTATATTGAACAGTATACATAACACATTAAAAAGTTGGGTCAGAGGTCACTGAAAGTAAAAAGAAAAACTATCACGCTCTGATTTGTAATTATTAGAATAAATTAAAATCTGTGAGAAGTTTGTGTTTGGTGGTGGTTCAGGAAGGGTCCTAAAAGACAGGATACTTCCGGGCAGGATACTTGCATTAATTACCCAAAATGACTTTGTATTGTATTCTAATTTATGTGAATTCAATTGCGTGTTATACAATTGACATTGGTCTTTGAACAACAGCTATCAAAAGTAAAAGTTATTTTGCATCATGTTGAATGCAGTTTGAAGATTGCAGCCGTCAAAGCATCAAACGTCCTTAAACAAGAGAAGAGACTGCTGGTGATTTATTTTACTAGTAATAATTTTGTTCAGACAGGTAATACTTACAATTACAATTACTAATATTTCATTGAATATTTTTGCATTCACATTGGATATTGTTTTCTAGCTGAAAAGTAAAAACTCTATCTGTATCGAGAGTTTTAGTTAAATAACTATCACTTTCGTACATTTGGCGCCACGTAAGGCTACAATATACAATGGCTTACTTTAATCAGTATTACATCTGCTTAGACTCGGTGCTACCAAGTCTGGTTAGCTAAATTTTGAGACTTGGTGAAAACAAGTAGCCATGGGTAACCATGGTGAACACAGCACAACACAACACCTAACTACCGGTTAGAGTTACCCCCACATTATAGTAATTCCGCCACTCGGCGAAATACTTTTTTAAATCGGAGTATGGTCTTACACAGCGCCGGCAGGATGTTAATGTTTATTATTGAAGATTTTCAGTTGTCTAGGTCTATGCATGTTCATTTAAGTTTGGTGACATTTAAGACCGCCTTGAAACATCCTAGACAATCAATTTTTTGATATCGATTGGAAAGATGTGCTAGTCGAGTTAAAGTAACCAAGAAAAAGCGATCAAGATTTTGTGATCAGAACATTTTTTATAAACGATTTTCTATATGAGCCACTAAGCAGAGAATTCACATGTATCTCTATGAATATGTCCGTATTAGAGGTATTTAAGGTACTCTCATACGTGAGGTTGTATACAATAGTCTACCAGCTATTTGTCAACCATTTGACGTTTGGTGTTCGAAGAGTTAGAATAAGAACATTAATGTACGCTTTACAATATTCAATTTATAAACAATAATCAACAATCCCCTAAATCACATTTACCTGCTGATTTCTTGATTTTTCAGTCAGATTTCACTTTACCGTGTAAACGGTATAGTCGTATAACTTACCAAAGTCTCTCTCGAGGTCAAGTTAACTGTTGACAATGTTATAATATAAAATAGCCTGTGAAGCTGCAGTTACGTATCAATTTCAATTCAATTTTTCAATTTCAACATTTTTTTATTCACATTGAACAATCACATGACAAATATGAAATAGAATAACAAACACATGGGGATAGTAACAAATAAATTCAATACGATTATAACGGTAAAATGAGAGAAATAAAGTCAAAAATCAAGGGAAAGGTTTACAAAAAGTTTCCCCTTTTATGTTCATCAACTACACTTACACTCAGGATATTTCAAGGTGGTGTCCACATGCGAGGGCTGGGTTTAACCCTTCTCATACAGACAAAAAACGTTAAAACTTGAAGAATGGAAAATAGAAAGGCGAAACCTACTGGTCAGGATTACTTTAAGTACTTTCACGTACTTGTTAGCAAAAAAAAATAATTACCAACAATTATAATTTGGCGAAAAATGCGCTTCATCAGAATGGCCAATATAGTATGTCATTTCAACAATAAAATCTTATCACAATATCCCCAAATAAAAGCCATCCAGAAGTATATAAATTATAACTTGGTTATGAATTGTACACTCAATATTTCTCTACATCACACATAATATGTCTTTGGATTAATTAACCCATACCAAGTTTCGAAGCCAGAGAGCATAATAATAACGTGTCAAGTTAAACAAATACTCAATTTTCCGCTGGCTTCCTTGGAAATGTTAATCTGTATAATTGTATCTTTCTACAGCTGTAATTAAAAGAACGATATTGAAAAGATGTCAATTAACGAAAATAAACCGACTATCCCCGAGTTTTATCGAGGCAGCAAGATCTTCATCACTGGAGGTTCGGGCTTCATGGGCAAGGTGCTCCTAGAGAAACTGTTGCGCTCTTGTCCTGATCTGGACACCATTTACCTGTTGCTGCGTCCAAAGAAGGGCAGGGATCCAAATAGTCGTGTGAAAGACCTCACCGATCAACCGTTTTTCGACAGACTCAAGTGAGTTCTTTGGATTTAAATTTGATACACACTGAAATTAAATAAAGTATCTGTGTTTTCTGAGATATTTTCAACTTGAATTTTGATACTGATGGGGGAGAGGGTAAGGGATCGCTATCATCCACAAGATAAATTTTGAATGTGCGGAAAATGAACATGACCAATAGAATAACTGACTGTCTGGCTAAGATCATATTTTATCTGTTATTTATTTTCTTCAACCATTTTCGAGGAAATTGGATGCATGCCGCTAGTTGTAACTAATACAAATATAATCTAACTAATACCAATAAGTGATAACTAGAAACAATGTCGTGATTTGAACATTATAACTGAAGGTAAATGGAGCCTCATCTACATCCTCGAGGAAAGAATTTTGCAATCACTTTGCCAAGACGAAAAACTAAGGATATTAATTGCTGGATATTAATATTCAAGTGCTCCTTACCACGTGGTGAGAAACTATTTCTTTTTACGCTCTCGGTGTATCAACCATAGAGCTTGAAACTAGTAAAGAGCGCATCGATGAAGACAACATGCTTGGTGGCGCGGATCTGCGGGGTGTTAACCTGAGTCACGTGCTTCGGTGATACCAGACTGACTGAGTATATTCCGTTACACGTTATTTTAATGGTGAAGCTCCGAGTTAGTCCAAATAAATAACTTCATTGATTGATTGTTATGACTGATGTAGTAATCATACTTTATGATAATCAGCATATATTTTCACGTCTTTTCATGTGACTTACACCCACGTGTTTGTGTTTAGTATTCTCTGAGAATGAAATGAAACTGTGTTGTGCGATGATCGCTGTGTATAACGCTAGACTATAATCTGCTTGCTCCGTTTCAAGTATAGTACGTTTTGCAACTAACGTAGTCTATATGTTAAAGTGTCTATGGTCTCAAAGGATGCAGCAACAATAATCTAAATAAATTACCGAGAATTGTTAGCTATTATACTAGGTTAATAGGATGACTCCATTCTCGGTTCCAAAATCCAAATGTGTCCCTTAGCAACCACAAGTTGAATTTATCCAGTTACGGAGAGAGAACTATCTATTGTTTGGCCGTGAGTTGTATGTATCGATTTCAGATCCACCGGTTTATATTGTTTAATCAGTGGCTAACGATCTTATGATTGATGTCAGACAGGAGAACGTATCCTCATTGGCGAAGCTGGTTGCTGTATGCGGCGATGTCAAGGAACTTGGATTGGGACTGAGCGATGAAGATCGTCATATGTTACAGAGGGAAGTGTCTGTCATTTTCCACCTGGCTGCAAGTGTGAGGTTCGATGATCCGATCGGAGATGCCATTTTGACAAACGTGAGAGGCACTTTACAGGTTGTCAACCTGGCGTTGGGCATGAAAAATCTCCAGGTGAGAAATCAAATGTTTGACGTTGGTTTTAATATTTAATTTCAACAATATTATTTGGTATACGCTGACATCTTGAAACAAATTCAAGGCCCGGCATTACAAAGCCGAGAAAGCCATTATCTGAGAGTTGGTAAAAAACAACAACATGTGTATCCATGGTGATAACAAGTCTAAACTGCTTGTTATAAGAGCTACTTCCACGTTGGTATTTCGGGCACTAGAACAAACGGAGAAATATACTAACTTGTTATCTATAGGTCTTCCTCCTACATTTGATGTCAATGATTGGTCATCTGGCTTACCAATATGCCATTGTCTTGGCAATAACTTTTATTAGGATGCGCTTCCAATTCACTACTCTTCTCCAAACAGCGGCCAAATGATTCGTCTCGCTCAACAAACTGATCATCAAAAATCTTCTTCTGTAAGGAAAACACATTCGTGTGTAGTAGTTGAAAACAAAACGAAGTAAAATAATCGCACGTCACCTAACAATATACACTCTTTACAGAAGCCTGTGTTTTAGCACAAGTAGAATGGCGAGTTGCAGTATTAGATGAAAGAGCACCAGAGATATGATGCTCCCACCATAGAATCTTGTGTTTGACCAATCAGTATCTTCTGCCAGGTGTTTCTCCACCTCTCTACAACGTACTGCAACTGCGACCAAGCGGAAGTGTTTGAGGAGATTTACCCGCCACCTGGTGATTGGCGTGCAATGATAGCAATGGTGGAGAAGAATGAGGATGAAGGCTTGTTGCGTTGCATGACACCAAAGTGAGTGACTCTTGCTATCTCTATCTGACTCACAAATTATTTCCTTCTCTCTGTCCCCTAAAATGTTACAATAAATTTCAACGATAATAAACCTTTTGATACATCATTTTAGTGAAATGTGTATGTACTCTCATCTTGTTAATTGTATGTAGTACGTACTGTAATTGTACTATCTACATCGGTGAGTCATATTATATATATATATATATTGAATGGTTGATGAATTAATCAGTATTAAGTTATATCAACTCACTACATATTGAAACGTGAAACAGAAATGACTCCTCAAGTAAAATTGTATGCTCAAGATGTTGCTCATTTCAACTTGATTATATTGTTGCGGTTTCCCATATTTCACCACACTCGATTGTGTATTGACTGTATTTTTTTATATTGGGTTTTAACGACGCACTGTAATGATTACCAAGATCTGTTGGCGTCGAATGAATGATTAATGAGATGATGGGATGATGAGATGAAGGTTTTTATGGGTAGTGGGAAGGATAGTGGGAAGGAAGCGGTCGTGGCCTATATTGTGGGAATCATCCCGGCATTAGCCTAGACTACAGAGGAAAACCACGAAAAACCCCTGTAAAGATGGACGGTGGCGGGGATCGAACCGGGTCCGATATGTCCCTTCACCTCCCGGGTCACACGAAGCAAGTGAGCTAACCACTCAGCTACTGTGCAGGTGTATTGACTGTATTTCTTGGACAAATATTCAAAGTACGTAGATTGAAGCTACATTGTGACTGTGCATGTTTCGATATAAGGAAAATTCCAAGATTTCCATTCTGAATATAACCATCCCCTGTCTGATAGGAATATAATTCGACTCATCATTATTCATTCTTCCTGCAGGATTCTTGGGAAGTTACCAAATACCTACACCTACGCCAAGGCTTTAAGCGAGCAAGTCATCCAGGATCACCAGAATGTGCTTCCGTTGGTCATTGTGAGACCTTCCATCGGTAAGTCTTGGGTAATCTGCTCAAGTCTTTATTTCATTTTCAGTCATGAGTGGTGCGTATACGCAAGATTAGTTTTAATTCTTTTTCTGAATACCGATCACTAATTAATTTGAATATATATTAGTAAGTATACACCTGATCAACAATAAAAGAAGATCGTATCGTACCGGGATATTTGGTGAATTTTCTACTTCTGTCTTAATACACACCACAGGGGTCATGAGTGTTATCATATGAATAGTTCCAATATTGAAAAGAAAAAGTATGAATTGCCATTCAGTGTGAGAAAGTCGTACAAATCTTTCGTAATAAATTGTAATAAACCTTTTGTTGTTATTAGTTTTGTGGACTCTCGAAGAACCGTTGCCTGGTTGGGTGGACAACTTCAATGGTCCTATCGGCTTACTGGTAGCTGGAGGTTACGGACTTGTCACGTAAATATTTCATTTTGAAAATACTTACAGTTCTTACTGATGTTTTTTTTTATAATTATGAGCCTTCAAATGCAACTTACGAGTCTTGGATTGTCTGTTGATTTGGTTGCAGTATATCGTACGCAAACCCAGAGTGCATCAATGACTACGTGCCAGTGGACGTTGCAATCAAATCTATGATCTTCATTGCGCAACACAGAGCGTTAGAAACGAGGTAATCGCCCTTATTTGACATACAAATCAAAGCAAACTTGAAATAAAATCGAATATAGACACTTGAACAGAAAAAATTTGGGAATAAAAAGAGTCAAACGTATAAAAGTTCAAATTTGGAAGAAAGACAATTCCACAAATTTCTAAAAAAGACAAAAATTTCAAAATTACAAATCCAATACAGAAGTTAGAAATCAAGTTTCCTATCAAGATCACGTACTTTTCTATAATTCATACGTCTACTCAGCTAGCAAACCATTTTGTGTTTTCCCAATATTTGATAGTAGAAGCACAGAGCTTTGTCCTAAAAGACGTGGTGTGTCGATTTCAGAAATGTGGATAACGCAACAGTACCAGTCTACAATTGTTCGTCGATGACTGAGCATTTTGCTTTTAAAGATTTTATTAAATGTGCTTTCCAATCTCATGCGAAGTATCCGTTTGACAACGTGCTCTGGTACACGAATTCGAGGCTAACCACCAGCTGGATCTACTTCTACCTGCAGATCATGTTCTTCCACCTCTTACCCGCACTATTGCTAGACGGACTCATCAAGCTTGCCAACAAGAAACCAATGTAAGTGGTGTCAAGAAAATCAGACGAGCGAGAACAACAGAAGAAAAATGTCGAAACATTATAAATCTGACATAACTGAGCATAGAATATTGATGTTAGAACTTTTAAATTACAAAGAATGATTTGAGGATCATTTGAGAATAATTGGATTTGCACTAAATCTTTATAATACGGAATTTTAAGAAGAGATTCATATTCATACCACAATTACTTAATCCTTTTCTGCCGACGCTCACTAATCATGCGGGCGTTTTAGAATCACGATTTAAAGTCAAACTGAGAAACCATTCTTCAAATTTCAATCAATTAATCAATGTGTCAGTCAATGCTATGAAATCCTTGATTTCTAGGCCTTCCTTGTTGTTTTTGTAATGTAATAAGTATCTCCAGTATTTAAGTCAAACATCAACAACTGTGTGTCCGTTATTCAGCTTGGTGACTTCTCTCCTTGTCGCTCTCGTCTCACAGCTTACACCATAGCGAGTTGTCTTTCTCTAATAATGTTCATCTTCTGTTCGCAGTTTGACCAAAATTATTCGACGAGCATATATAGCCAATAATGCTCTCATGGCATTCAACTTTAGGAACTTTTACTTTACTAACAAGAAGTTTGTGCAACTTGAAAGCAATTCGATGAATTCTTCGGATTTGAAAGACTTCAGCTATTCTAAAGGCGTGACTGACTTTGCCCAGTATATGGACAATGGTTTGATTACTGCCCGAGTCCATCTGCTTAAGGATTCGCCGAAATCGTTGCCTCATGCTAGAAATCACTTCAACAGGCAAGTCTACTTGCACACTTAATAGTCTAGCAACAGAAAACATTCCCAAAACACTGAATATTCACACACAATATTCCCAAAACATCTAATATTTCAAGATCTGTTAAATTAATATTCACATTGGATATTCCAAGAACACCAAATATTCACACCCAATATTACAAGAACACTAAATATTCCCACTTAATATTACAAGAACACTAAATATTCACACCCAATATTACAAGAACACTTAATATTACAAAACCACTAAATATTCACACCCAATATTAAAAGAGCACTAAATATTCAAACTCAATATTCCGAGAAAACTGAATAGTCCAGGAACACTAAATATTCCAGCGATACAAAATATTCCAGTAAAAAAATTCTCAAAGAACACAATATAATCAAAAATCAATAAATATTCCGACATCACTCAATATTTCAAGAGAACTCAATGTTTCAAACACATTCGATCTTTACTCATAGAACACATAGACCCCCCTAATGATATAACCATAACTTGATCAACTACAACACCATCTGTTTTTCTTTCCCTTGTAGGATGTACTGGGTTGACAGGGGCTGTAAACTTGCGTTGGCTGTAACAATCTTCTGGGCTGTCGGCGGTTGGGCGACTGTGACCTGCGCAGTAGCTTCAGTGTCACACTATATCTCCCACATTTTAATCAATTAATTACATCACTTCAAATAATTAAGAGTCCATGGGAGTCGATTGAGTGAAATATCATTTTTTTTTGGTGACCACTTTATAACTGTATTGGATAACAAAATTCTGATACAGAGGAAACACAGCTATTTGTATTACCCTTAAGATAGTATACAATTAAAACTATATAAGTCATGTCACATAATTGTCAAGTGTGCAGTCATACGGCTGAAAAATGTTCTTTTAACCGTAAAGGTTGACAGCTATGCGATATGAGGTGATTAGTCATAACTTATACCATCCCAAAGGCATTACAAATTCCACTGTATTAGAATTGTGATGTCTCATACCGTTCAAAAGTTACCAACAAAAAACTGATATTTCGCTGGATCGACTCCTTCTTAGCTAAGTATTATTAAGCTATTATTAGTTGAGGGTATGAATTAACAAGGATAAAATCAGCTGATCGCTTAATTTACTAATTATCTATCATGCGGGCTTTTTGTTTATTTACTATCAATTTAAAATTCAATCACTTGGAATGTTTTATTTAGAAATCTGTGTTGTATACATTTATTTATGTATTGTCTCAAAACAAGAATAAAATAGTTTGAGAATGAAGTGAATGGAACATCACTTTGTACATCTGGGTCTTTCTAGATGGTGAAATGTAATATTTCTAATTGATCGTATTACATAATGAATAGTACCATGTACGATCGCATCCTTATACGTTTTTCATGAACTATATAAATGGGTTATGAAATGTGATATATTTTACGAAATACGTCCGTATCTTATACTTTTCATGTGTGGTGTGGTAAAACTTCGAAAGTATTTATCAATTTTCTACGTTTACGGGTTGAATGGTATTTTCAGGATGATTTAGGATAATTGAAAACCAACACGAATATTTTTTTCATATACATGTAATATTATCAGAAGAAACTATATAAAAATATAGGTTAGCCCTACATATGTGTTTAGAAACAATTCTATACATTCTGATATCGTACAATAACAATTTAGATTATCAGATATTATCAAGAAGTTGAATATAATTCAATTCTTAATAAATATTGTGAAGTTATACTGGAGTATGATTTTTTTTCAAGTACACTACGTAGCCTGGAATATTGAAATGCACAACATATATATACATAAATGTACAAGAAGTGAAGTGATGTATATTGGGCTACTATGTAATCAATCATCAACATCAGTTCTGCAATTAGAACTGTTATAGGTATAATCTAACAATCAAGTAAATTCATATTGTATATTATACTAGCTTATATTGCATACACGTGGAAGAGTTTCTTTCCCAGAACATATATATATGAGAGTTGGTGTTTATATACGTATAATATATAATGATGATTAAAGCATCACCAAAACAAAAAAACAGATACATATTTTTTTCGATATTATTTCTTTTTTCACTATAAAAATACTCATGTTTCTTTCACATCCAAGTCACAAAAACACAAAATTACACAAAAGTGTTGTCACCTGTCTAAATAACGTTGAACAATTCCTTCAGCAGACCTACAATTCATGGAACTATAATTCCTTATTTCTTCACGATGTCGAGGTGACTATAGGCATAATATAAGTCATACCATACAGACGATTATATACTACAAAATCACTCTCTACTCTTCATGCTGATGAAAATAAATTGGCGTGCACACCTCCATTCCTCGTGTCTATATATCTGCATCCTACCTACCTATAGATCAATGAAGGAGTGAGCTAATTGACCAACCGAAAGGCAAAAGCCATCATAATCCATAATACACCACGCTTGTAGCGCTTTCCAGCGGTCTGGGTAGGTACTAAAGGGTGGTGATCAGAAGAGGATGATGGTAAAGTAGAGAGGGTAAAAGTGAGGATGAATTTATTTAACAATGTGTGACATATCTCACAGTATTATCTATTGCCCATGCTAATACTAGCTCTTAACTTACTGGATTATGATATAGGTCACTTTGAGGTGGAGTTACTTTAAATTACCGCTGGGTACTAATTTCTCGTTCGCCGTTCTGTTTTGACAGATTTTAATTTGCTTTGCTGGCAGTGTTTCCAGATCCACTTCAATTTTACCGTTCAGACAACTATTGCAATCCTCATACTCAACCACATGACTTGTGACGGTAACGATACCGTTAAAATCACCATTGCTGCCGTTCGTTTTACTATTACCGTTGACGTTTCCATGCGCTTCCTCATTACTATGGCCATTCGCGTTACCATTACTCTGTCCGTTGAATTTCCCATTGAGTTGTCCGTTAGTATGCCCGTTATGCCCGTTAACTTGTCCGTTATGGCAGTTAACCTTCCCATTATGACCGTTAACCTGTCCGTTTTGATCGTTTACCTGCGCGTTGTGATCGTTAACATGACCACTATGGCCGTTAACATGACCATTATGGCCGTTAACCTGCCCGTTATGGCCGTTAACCTCTCCGTTAGCCGCTTCAACAGGTAGCAACAGGTCGTCATCGTTGGGCGTGGTCAGGACGATGTGTGACTGCGACTCGATCTCGTCCCAAGCGAAGACCACGTCACGTGACTCGGTCAAGCGGCTGCAGATGACGAACCTGATGACGAGCTCGTCTTGCACCTTGGCAGATACCAGGTAGATACGACGGCGCGCGGTGAGGCGATCGAGGAGACGTTTCGTCAATGTGTTGGGACCCTGGACATTCGAACATGGTTTTTGATTGGTTTTACGTCAAGTGCTGACCGTACCGGATATCCAATTAGCGTTATAAATCAGGATTCAGAGTAGAAAAATCATAGTTGATTCAACAAAATTCAGAGAACAGATGAAATTCAGAGAAAAAATTGTCAGTTTTAGGTGGATAGCTTACAAGCGCTATTTTTTCTTCAATAATTAGTAATTACACATAAATTACAAATACGACAACTTGTCAATTCCAAAAAGCCCTATAAGAGAAAGAGCTTGACTGTGAGGTTTTAATTGATTTAATTAAATAAAACTGTCCTTCTTCGTACAAATTATAATGTTAAGTCGTTACTCGACTTGAGTATTCAGTCATTAAAATAATAATTCTGTAGAGATACACCCTTTCAATACCCCCAAAAATGTTATGCATTGACGAAGTGTGGCTTTACGGTAATTATTCTTGAAGTTATATAAGTCATGAGCATACAATTAAGAAAATTGCAGAGTAAAACGCACCTTTAGCTGTGACAGAACACAAACTGACCTTGATTCTGAAGCAGGCGACTCCCATAGACACCTCAGTGACAATATCGAAACGAGGGTCGTTCCTGACCATTTGCTCGAACTCCTGAGCCAGTCCGATCTGCTTCCTGATGTGATCCTGGAGTCCCTGGACGCCGTAGATCCTCAGCACCAGCCAGAGTTTCAAGGATCGGAAGCGACGTCCGAGAGGAATCTGCCAGTGGCGGTAATCGGGCATCACTCCTTGTTGGTGATGTTTCAAATAGATGCGGTCCACGTTGAACGCGTCGACCAGATAACTCGAGTCCTTCACCCTTTCAACAGTAATAGTACATTGTGACAATGCACAACAGTGTGACAACAATGTACACTAACAATGTACATTTCAAGACGATTTCATTGAAGTGATAGCATAAACAGTAGAAGCAGGAAGCTACAACTCCCAAATTCTGATGGACATTTGTGTATATTTATAATAATTATAGTTGGACCAAACCAATCTAACCGAACACAACCTAATGAACCTAACCTCAACCAATTTATTATAACCCAATTTACCATTGTAGATGGGCGTGACTTATACGAAGCAGGGTAAATTTTAGATACCTTGATTGGTTATTTCCCTATTTCCCCTGCTTCACTGTCCACTTCATTGGTTTTTATATTTTGTGACATCACGAGGGTGGACGATCTACAATGGTCAATTAAGCTAACAAATTTCAATCAAAATGAACTTTTATACTATATAGCAATGACCAACAATGGCTGTTTGTAAATAGTCACTTCGCAAGTAATTAAGTAATAGCTTCGATAGGTCGACAACTCGAGATCATGCTTACCACATAGCCGAGCAGTCAAAGTTGACCAGCATCCATTTGTGAGGGTTAAAGTTGAAAGAGTCGGCCATGTGAATCCCGGCCATGTGGTGACGATATTCCGGGCAGATGAAAGCGGCGCCTGCGCAAAACCAAGTTTAAATCTAGCTTTTGTGCACATAATGTATGAGTTATGGTTGTGTGGAGGATGTTTGGTTTTGGTTTAGGCATGTATATGTACTGGATGCTGCATGGTCGATTTCAACATTTAGAATTGAGCATTTCCACGTGAAATTCAAGGGGTATTTTAGTTTTGGGAATTACGGTTGCCGTTCGCTGTCCAAACGTGGTATCGATGTGTGGGATATCGATTTATATATATATATATATATATATATATATATATATATATATATATATATATATATATATATATATATTTGTATACTATTATATATATACTATATACTATATACTGTATATATACTATATAGTACATTGATACTATGTACACGTTGTACCATACCTACAACGACTCTTGAAGATGGCTGAACGTTTTCAGCCGAAACGTCGAAACCCCACGCTCTTTTCAGAGCCACCAGTTGTTTCAAGGAAGAGCAAATCTCCGAAAAGTTACATTTTATCATCATCTTCAATACATATATATATATTATATATATATATATATATATATATATATATATATATATATATATATATATATATATATATATATATATATACGAGTTGTTTTTCCGTTGGTACACTTGACAATATAATATATTATATTATATTTTCAAGTGTACAAACGGAAAAACAGCTCGTCATTGCCGCGCCGTTAAACCGATTCGTTAAACTGACCTGCGTAGGCGGCGTCCACATGCAGCCAGACGTCGTCTCTGTTGCATATCGGACCCAGTTCCTCCATGCAGTCGAAGGCGCACGTGCCAGTAGTTCCGAGCGTCGCCACAACCTACAGCAGCAGCACGAGACACGAGTTTAATCTACATATTTCGATCAGAAAGCTGTTTACCATCTTGACAAGTGTGGAACTTTAATCACACCACCAACAAACAATAAGTAATCACAATAAATTGAAGTTGAATAATTTTTAACAATCTTATTATTTATTCAACTGTAGGCCTAATAATGCCTACGCAACCTATAAAACACTTTCATACTAATTTTATTAGTTTGTGTTATTTTTTTTCGTAATAATACGGATTTTCCTGGACAATGAACGTTAATATTATTATTATTGACGTTTGGTTTTAATCGACTTATAATTAATTAATAGCTCGCATTATTTACTTGATTAGGCCTCCATTACTCCATTACCATGCACTATTAATGATGGAAGGTGAAAAGGGGACAACCCACTGCAACCTAATCGTGAGGATTTTGTGCACTTCTTCTTTCCATGACGCAATAAATAATGAATAATAAAATGATACGTTTTTTCAAAGCGAACAAATTCATCCAGAGAAAATAAATTAAAATAGTATCGAGAGAAAACATGGTATTAACAAAACATGAATATTAATTCAGATACCACCTGCACATTGGTTCAAACTGATGCAATTTCAATCGCTTTTCACTACGGAATTATTGATATTAAAACTCGTATCGATTATCGCTCACATCACATCGATAATTAATCGTAATATATCGATATTTTTTTCTCCTTTTAGCATTGTTGTGCAAGTTCGTCTCCAAAGGGAAATATAGTTTTAACCAAGGACAGAATATACATTGCCCTTTATATGCCTAGAATATTTACGTATTTTTATTTTTATATTGGATTTTAACGACGCACTGTATACTGATGACTACGATCTATTGGCGTCGGTGAATGATGCATAAAATAAAGGGATGTTGAGATGAAAGATTATTTTATTAGGTCCTTCTGGATATTGGGAAGGAGTTGGTCGTGGCCTGTTGCCAAGGAACGATCCCAGTATTGACCTGAACGACAGAGGAAAACCACGAAAAACCTGTCAGTAAGGTCGACCATGGCGGGAATCGAACCTCGGTCTCCTGAATATGATTGTCCACTGGGCTGGCCACTCGTCTCCGCATCTCAGTACTATAGAGTAACTTCATCACTCTATGTATACACTTAACCTATTGGTCACTCACGTAGCATGGAATGAGGCCTTTTTGTCTGTCTTCTTGAAAGGCCTTCTCAAGAGTGGTCCCTCTGAGGCGACATTTACTGTCACATGGCAAGAGCCTCATGGGCATCGAACCCAGTAGACCAGCTTTCTCGACAGATGAGTTGGACTGGTCTGTAACATGTAACATTGAAATTGGTTTAATTGGTCCAATAATTAGTCTAATAATTGGCTTCTAAGTATTCAGGAACGTTCAGGTGTTAAAATATAACAGGCGAATAGTTGGAAACTAGAAAGTAGAGAAATTTTAGCATTCAGGGTGGAAAAGTTACAATTACCGTGAAGTTCAAAGTCCAGTTGTTCTGGTTTTGAGACTGGAAAAATGCGTAAAAATAAACAAGCTGTTTTTTTTGTGTGAAAAAATATTGAATTTTATAATTCCAGTTGAAATTTCATGGAGCAATAATAATGGCAATAATAATATTAGTGATGTATTTAATGATGAGATAAGAGGTTTAACGTATTTTATCTAATCATATCATAAAATCTGGAAGTTTTTTTTTTAAATTTAAGAACTGTGAATGGAGCACACTCAACAAAATGCGTCAATGTTGATCGATTCGGGGTTATGCAAGGGCCCAACAAGCAGGTTTGAAAGTTCAGTTCGAAGATTTAAAAAAATTCGAACATATTCTTCACAATGTTCAAAACTTCAAATGTCCAAAGCGAATTACTTGTCTGGAACGAAAATATTGATCAAGTGCATAGAGTGAATGGTTTACCTGACGCATAAGCAACTAGTTTGCCCTTGATTGTGCCCACATCCCACTCAGGGTGTTCTGCTTGTATCTTCCTCAGCATCCTCTCTTTAGCAGCTAGCAGGCCGACAAGCGTCGCCTCGCTGGCAGACCCCTGACAAACAAACAAATAAACAAACAAACAAACAAACTATTAATCCACAACTATTAAAAATTCCTCATCATTCTTCTTTTCCATTTATCGAATATAGTAACAGTAGAAGTAGTATACAAGTAAACATTCTACCCACTAAACAAGAAGATTCCGAGCGACCGTCTTACCTAATCCACACCACTAGCGGTCGGGTGATTCGCGCCATCTATTTCTGTAATTTTCTATTATATAATTCAATTTGTTTTTTGGAATGATTATGGGCACAATCATTTTTTAAACTGTTCAAATTGATTTTGAATTCCATCTGTTCTCGTAAAATCTTTTTAAAAAATATTTAAATAAATAATTTCAGATTGTTAATCCAGAATCAAAATGAACAACAATTCACAAAAAAAGCTTCAACTTTAATGCCTTACATGTTATGCCAACCGACTAAAAAACAAACTAAAGATTTACTTCCTTGTTCTGTGAAAGTTAAAAATCGAGCTGATATTGAACTTCAGATTCTGATCGTAACAACCAGAAATGCGGCTTCCGTTTTTATTCCTTCAATTCCTTCTTCTCTGCAGTGAACTAGATCGACACGGACTTACGTAAGTCAAGTCACCTTGGCCTTCGTTGCTATGGTTATATTGTACAAAAATGTCATGTTATTTAATTGCTTTTTATGACTATACGACCCGTTCTGCACGATTGAATATCAAATATAATAAAACCATCTAGTTTATTGAACAACATTAAAATATATAAAATGTACTGTGATTTTTTTCAGTTAGCTTCACGAAGTTTTTCTTGATAAAAACTCACAATTGTTGAATTAGACGTCTAAAACGGATGAAGGAAATACACAATTGCATTATAGATCATTTCTTGCTTAAACAATAATTCCGGAAATGCTAGCATGCTATCTAATTCTCACCAAAATGTAGTGAATATATTTTAAATGTATTAAAATGTAGTTAACATGTCGTACTATCGCGAGGGTTTATAACAACCAATGTTCGGGCAAGTAACTGGTATACAATTGTACCCATCCACGAGAAAGGAAGGTTTTCTACAAACTTTGATAATTATTTAAATTTGGTCATTACTTGATCATACCGCAAAATCAAAAAGGTATAACACTTTTGGAAGACACAGTTGTATTTATAAGCGTGAATCTCATCATAAAAACTACAAAAATACAACATGACATACTAATATAACGGTTATTTCAATCATTTATATTGGGTTCAACGACGCACTGCACTGATGACCAAGATCCATTGGCGTCGGTGAATGATAAACGAGATGATGGGATGATGAGATGAAAGATTATTTTATTATGTATTTTTGGATAGTGCGAAGGAGTCGGTCGTGGCCTATTGTTAATAAACATCTCAGTATTGACCTAACAGAGGGAAATCACGAAAACCCCCTGTCAGGATGATCGACCATGGCGGGAATCGAGCCCCGGTCTCCTAATTGACGATCCAGTAATTTAACGGTGATATTTGTGTTGGTTATTTTGATCAACAACTTCTCCTGTCGTGGACACGATGGTTCATGTATCTAGAGAGCCGTGGATTACCTGAATGACGCCACCGCCGGGACCTTCCGAGCAGTTGAGGAACTCTTTGGGAAGATCCATCAGTTTTCCCAGCCAGTCCATCATGGCCACCTCCAGTTCAGTGCACGCCGGACTCGTTATCTGGAACCACACAAGCAGCAGCGTCACTGGGAGGTTCATGCTCTAAAAACCTGGTTATGTATACTTATACATGTCAGAATATGCACTTTAAAAACAAAAATATCAACTCAAATTGTCAGAATATGCATTTTGGACACGAAAATATGCAAAAAATGTGGAAATATCCACAAAAACTCAAAACACATCACTCATTCACAAAAATATGCTCAGAAAATTAAGAATATGCGCTCTGAACACAGACATATGTACTAAAGTTCCAAATTAAATGAATTGCTGATTTAATTTCTGCTTTAAAATTCATACTTTACTTTACTTGTGCAAAATTACTGTGAAAATATATTTAAAAATTATTACTTTGGGATGAGTTATTAATGAAAAAACAGAAGAATGATGATCTAAATGACTCAAAAACGTCATATTTTCCCACCGATGGATGTAATTTGATAATTTTGCAATACAATTATCGAAATATGCAGTTATACGATGTGAAATGTTTGAATTTGAAAACATAAACTTCCTTGAATATAATATAGCTGAAAATTAGATCACAACATCCAATTTGCATGCAGAATAAAATGTGTAGTTTCGTATCTATGAACCCTTGAAATAACCACTGGTTGAATCGTCAAACAAAAACTGACATTCTATAAACATCCTGTATCCCTTAATTATAATCAACTGATGAAAAGTTTCGTTTTCTCATTACTTTCAGAAATATTCACGAATTACTAGTGTTATAATAATAATGAAAAAAAAGTATCGGAATAATATGGTCACAGACCTCGTGTTGAAATTAATTGTTTTTTAAATAATCAAATTGGGGTTGTAAGATCGCCCTTGTAGTGTCCCGTCCAAACGAACCTACTTCCATCCATAGCCTTGATTGCAGAACAAATATTCTGTATCAAGTTTAGATGTAAATAATAATAATAATAAAACACAATACGTATGTAGTTTCTTACCCAGCTGAATCCAACGCAACCAATCCCCGCGCTGAGCATCTCGCCAACTATTCCTGGATACGAGTTAGCGGTCGGATAATAAGCGTGGAACTGGGGGGAGTGCCAATGAGTCACTCCAGGCATGATCACTCGGTCCATATCCTTCAGGACGTCTTCCCATTTCTCCCCGGTCTCGGGCACGTGGTCCGGAATCAGAGGCTGCAGGTAGCCTGGAGTAATCGATGGTAGTACCGACCTAGAAAGATTTGGAAGATGTTTTTGAAGTCAGAAGATGGGAATATAGCAACAAAAGATCACAATATGCAGTTGTACGTGGAATAAGATGTGTAATTCAGGATATATAGATCCTTGAAATAATAAATTATTGGATGAGCGATAGCGAAGACTCTCATCCTACTCTTACTTTGACTATAGCCTCTAAATTTGTTTTTCTTCAATTTTAGTTTTCTCATCCATACAGAAGATGTTTGGTAAAGGCTCATTTGCTTATTACCATATTTCAGTTAGTCAACATAACCATAAATTATCATTGCGTCTTTTCGTATCTACATTCTACCAACATATTTTGTAGTACGGTTAGGATCGTCAGTAAGTTGTTTTGTATTTAATTATCTGAGGAAAATGGAAATGTAGCTTGCGTGTTATATCTCCGTAACGGTATGAGAATTAACAACTTATTTCAGTACGAAATTATTAATTTGAAATATCAAATAATGTAATTCTCTTTATCTCGGTATATGTTATAAAATAAACTTCGCCTACCTAATCTTATTTATTTATTTATTTATTTATTTTTTCATTCAGATGACTGCTTACAATAAGGTACCAGTATATGAATAGTCAATATCATAATAAATGTAAAATACACTCGATAATGCAGTAAAAAAAAACATTGTCAACTCTACCAAATCTAACTACTAGATAAAGTATAACTAGATAACTATAGATACCAATCTAACTCTACAAAAACGGCTAGCGAGGGGTGAAAAGATGTAAACAAATTACCTAAGGGTGCTTAATCAACAAAGAGTATAGTATAAAATGAGACATGTTCACAATTGTCCTAGTTTCTAAAGTGTTTATTGTTTGATGTTTGGTATATGGCAGATGGAAGATGGAAGATGGCGTTCCCATGTGAATGTTCACATTGAGAAATTGTGGTATAGTACTTATAGTTTAAGAAATGAAGCATTTTGTTTCTTACAGCTGTCAGTATTTAATACGACTATTCAATGAGCCAATCAGAAAATGACTTGTCAGAAGATAGCGGATTTATTAAAATCTTGAGTGAGATCTTGAGTATAATTAGCGAACCTGTCATTGAAGTAAACAGGCATTGCGACCCACATTAGTAGGCGTAATTAAGACAATAAATACTTGACACTTCATTCTAAACACCAAGAACAACGGTAATTGTGAACGGGTTTCCAATTAGCAGGAACACGCATATTAATGACTAGTAAGATGCGAATAGATCATTACTCAATTATTTCAATTATAGGAAAATTCTGGTTCCCTTACGAGATTTTTCAATGAATGCAATACCTATAGGCTAAAATGAGAGGTGAATTATTTTCCCAAACGTGAGTCGTATGGTATAAAAAAAATAATTATCAGAAAAATGATATTGAAATATTTGAAAATCTCGAATAACGATGTGAAGTGATGCAATATGGACCAACAATCTTCTATTTTTTCATGTAATTTATGTTTTTATGTCTAGTTTGGATTCATTTTTGTCAAATTTAAGATAACTTTCTTTATCGTTTTCGAAATAGAAAATGTTTCGAAATAAATTTATTAGTAGGCCTACTTGCAGTCTGAATAGGGATAATAATTTTAGCATCAAAGCTAAATCTTTTCAATAACCAAATGCAAAACAAAACAACTTACTGACGTATCCTAACCGTACTACAAAATAAGTTGTAAACACCATTTTAAATCAACTCTATTTTTTTGTTGTTATCCTTTCGGATAGCCAATTAATTCTTTTTCCCAAAAATGATAGATAATAATAATTATTTTGAATGAAAGTCATGATATTTTAATAATCGAATAATAAAAAACGATAATAATGAATAATTATCAAGGTTCCAAGGTTTCCAAAAAATCAATAATTATTCGAATATTTTCCATGGCTCCCTACACAATATTATAATGGTATATAACCATTTGAAACAAATATAATAGTGTATAAATGTACTCACTTTTCTCTAATATTCTCAATATAATCCGCCAAATAATCGACAGCAGCTTTGCCGAACTTCCTGAATTCTGTCGCGTCCATTGTCGATGACTTCCTTGGCGGTTCTCTCTGAAGACTCCTGAACCCACTGAACAGTCAACACAGAAGATGTGAGTATTCGGGTCACCAGACCCGGGCCTTCACCTTGCCGTGGATATAATGACATGACGATTCAAACCTCCGATTAAAACTAACATAAGGGGGGATATGGAAATGTGCACGATAAGATGTATCATATCCTAGGTTCACTTGATTACATGAGTAATTCAGGGGGACGGTCTATCGGGATCCTCATATCTCGTGGTTACTAAAATGTGTACATATAAATAAGAATATGATTTAATATATATATATATATATATATATATATATATATATATATATATATATATATATATATATATATATATATATATATATAAATATATATATTTTTTTAGCATGAGGTACATAATCTAAGGAATGGTATATATAGGCATACTTATGTAATATTGAAAAATTGGATTTACCGAAAACAAGAGAGTCAAAAGTTCCATCGTAATCAATTATTTTAGTTCTTGTACGCATAGCAGTTTCACCCATTCCTAATACTAGAATTGAGAAATCAAACTACATCTAATCACAAGTCAAGGTACAAACCTAACAATACTATTTTTAACCAATTATATCTCACCGTTTCTTCATAATACTTGTATTCACGAGAGATGAAGGCTGGGATCGTCCATCTACCTTATTCCACACCACTAGCGCAATGGTGATTCGTGCATTCATCTCTCGTGAATCAAAGAACAGTCATTATTATAGTTCTTTTGACATATAGTCCGCAACCCGCCATGTACGGTATGTCATTTCCAGTCAGATCTGAGTAAGTTGTAAGTTGTGACTTGTTACTTAACCCATGCGGGCATTGTTGTTGCACGCAATCTTAATAAACCCTAATCAACCTGAGCCTTATCATAACCAATATGACCAATGAAAATCAAATACAAACTGAAATTAACCCAATTCAATTCTAAACCAAACCTAAACTGAAGCAATCTAAACCAACCTAAAACCGAATCCAACCTAAAACCTAATCCAACCTAAAACCAACAGTTGTGTCATATATCAAACAGCAAAAAGTAATTTCACCTACAATAAAACCGTGGTTGCTATTCCCTGGTTCAGTGGAATGTTCGTTGATCATATTTCACCAGTCCTTGTGTACCGTTATAACTTTCGGTGGAATGACAAGATTAAGAGTTTAGGCCTACTTTATTAATTGCTATACCTGAAGCGTCGATCTGTCAACTCGACTAGCGAAGAGTAGGTTATGAATGGATGTCGTAACCAAGGAACAAGTATTTTATGCCTCTTCGGTTGAATGTGACCAGTACGAATGTTGAAAATACTAAAAGTTTATGATAGTATTTCAAAAAGAAAGTAGGCCCACACAAGTTATTTATTTTAGTAGGAATATAAAATATACATACTTGACTGTCTCTTAACTTATTACCCTGAGGTTGACAGATTTTTAACGAGTTGCAATATGATCAATAATTCTGTTATGAGATGGTAAGATCGCCCTTGTGGTGCCCCGTCCAAACGATCCTATCTTTCATCCACAGCCTAAATTTGGGAACAATGATTTTGTATCAAGTTTCGATGTTATTTAAAAAAAAAATTAAAATTTCAACTGGTAAAACCTAATACAGAATCATTTTAGTCGAAAATGAGGGATCTGTAGTAATTGTTTTACCAACACACTGCAGGGTGAGCCCTGCAGGTATATTAAAAAAGAATAGTTATGACCGGATACGAAGGACGTAAGCAATGATGTTGCGGAAACATCCGGTAGTTTCCAGAGCAGAATTGATACAAATTGCCCGAGGGTTTTTATCCAAGTGTTGATGATCATAAGTCAATTCATGGGTAATATTATCATCAATGGCGTTCGATATAAATGTTTAAATGTATAGATGTAACAGAACAACTTTCATAAAATATGAATTATATTATTTAAAAATTAAATTTTCATGATTTTTGATGATGTACGCATCTTTAAACAATTAATTTCTGTTGTATACAATGCTGTTTAGTTGGTATTTGTCATTGACTCCTGATGTTTTTATTGAACTCAATTTTGAACCTGTCCGCAGTGGTGGAATAGAGTTGTGAGGAAAGACAAACCATACATTCTACTTATTTCAGCCTGCACACAAGAATTTTTTCTTCCTTATGCGGGCTTCCATACATTTTTCTTAATTTATTTTTCATTTTTGATTTATCTTTAGTACTCACACCAAACACTGTTAGTTACACGACTGGAATTGAACTTATTATTCAACAATTAAATTGGACCATAATTCAAGAAACACAATTTATCTTTATTTACTTCATTTTCAAAATATTTATTTTTCAGGATTCAATCTATCTATATTAAAGGTGTGAGTATGTTAACTATAGACATAAATGTGATCAATTTGTGAAAAATTAAAAACTGCACATTTAATACATTTGTAATTCCTCATATACCATGTATAGAATACAATTATTTTTGAATTGAATTGAATTGATAGCTAGATAATTGATTCTATATATCAGTATTTCATTATCATTATTGATAATGGTGAGCGATATATTGTGTATTTTTTAATCGTTGCCATTCTTTATTTACATTTCAAGACCAGTTATTCAAGTTTTATTACAAGGGAAATAAAATTAATAAAGATTCGTTTTTTAAAACATTTCTGTACTGATATCAACCAGTATTTGCCATGAGTATGTCGTTGAACCAAAATATAAATACACAAATGAACAATTGAGTGTACGAGTATATCTGTCACGTATGTATTTCATCCCAAGTGAGTTCGTAAGAGTCATAAGTCATAATTGGCATAAATGCTATAAGTGTCATAAGTGCATGCGCTTATAAAAGTGTCGCAACCACTTAAAATAACAATACACTAACTAGAAAAGGTAGAATGTAAGTCAAACTGTCATATTTTTCTATATGACTATTCAAACTAAAGTGATCAGAATAATATTGTTGTTCTGAAGAATTCAAATGCCATACCATTTCAATTCTTACTATACGTTGTTACAGAAAAGAAGATAATATTTATAGCCACAATGGATATTATATTAATAATATTTATCATCAGAAATCAGTTTGTACAATTGTTCTGTCTCGAATATACGACTAGAGAAAGCATCAACCTTGTCAAGCATCCGTCAGCTGATTAATTTCAAGTCAATAATTAGTCCGGTTCATCAATTAAAATACGACTTCTTGTTTGTTTGTTTGTTTGTTTGTTAGTTTGTCTGTGGTAGATCTACAGGTCATCGACGACTGACAAGGAATGCATCTTCGATATATTCAGTACTCAAATTCCAAGTGAATTTATCAAACTCTTATATGAAATCGATATTTATTATATGCATGCACAGGTCGCACGGTTTGACGATGATCGAAATGGAACTTTTTTTCTGTTCACGTTGACTTATGCAACTTGAATTGTATAAATTTTGGGTCAAATCGGTTGGAACATAAAAAAAAATATCCCAAAGTTTCAAAAATCCTCATAAGATGTGTCTGGGCGTGAAAATCTGATGAATATAGAATCTCTTCAAAACAATTCAAATTCTCACTGAATATAAACACATTATTACACTCGAGATTACATAACATTTCATCACATGAGAGATCTGTATGCAATGTGGATCAGCCGTTTTGAAGAAAAAAGTTCAATAAAGGTTTTTTATTCATCATATGTAGATATAAAAAATAGTGGAGTCATGCTGCCCAGATTCACAGCTCTAGATTCGCTATTAACCTAGGTATGTTCTATTCCGTCAAGATGTGTAGAGTTTTCGATTTGTCAGGCATTTTTAATGTTCAATTGTAGAAAAGGTGGAAATAGATAACTGTGTGATGTTGATATATCCGACTGGAATTGAATTTATTATTCCTTAATTCAATTGGAACTTACCATAATTCAACGAACACAATATCTTTATTTACTTCATTTTTAATTTTTCTTTTTTCAGATTCAATCTATCTATACCAAAGGTGTGTGTAATAATGTTAACTATGTGAAAGATGAAAACTGCATATTTCTTGAAACTGTAATTCCTTATGTATTATGTATGGAATAAAATGATTTTTGAATTGAATTGAAAAAATTGTTTCTACCACACGTGCGTTCGTATTACTCAATGTGTGACGTATTTGTATATGTCAAGTGAAAACCGAGAGCAATGTAATCTACAACATTTTACCATTAAACAATTTGCGATCCTTTATGTTACGATTGATATTTGATAATCGACTTTCACGCATTTAAATTATCTCTCAGTCATCCACTCAGTTCAACATATATTCATTTGCAATGTTAAAACCAAGATATGAAAAATGTGTAGCACTTTTTATGAACATAGAGTGAAGTCAAAGGGACGGGCATGAAGACTTGAGTGGGCGAGTATTTTCCAAACTTTGAATAGGAGTCAATGGAATCCTATACGACTTGAACAACAAACACACGAAATTAAAATCAAAAATAAAATAAAATTGGAGAAATAAAATATTCGCGATGCTCGAATTTCTCACTTTTGGCGCGAAATAAACCTAATATTTTGGTGGCTGAATGGATGGCGCACTTGCTTTCGGAATTGGAGGACGTACATTTTCTAAAGAGCATTTTATTCACTCGAGCTGGGTTTGTACTTTACTATATCTTTCGAGTTTTTTTCTATGTATAGCAACACTCCTTATGCCCACAAATATATTGGCCATTGAAGAAACTGTAAATAAAAATAGTTGCATACGTGGGAAAACCAATATTTTCAAAAGCATCATAGTACCGGTATTGGTTTGTTTGTAATTTATGGAACTGAAATGCTAGATTTTTGCGTTGTTCAGTGTATAGATAGATAGCCTACATTATGACGTCAGACAATATTAATCAAAAATGACTAATTAATCAATTAAAATAATTCAAAAGTCTGTTGTTATATTCATAATATGAAATCAATGAATATTCTTCTCGTTAAATTTTTCAATTCATCACAGACTAAGATTTTTTTTCGTCAAACCGAATCGTATTATTCTTCATCAAATAATTAAAAATTAATAAATAGTTAAGAGTTTCTTAAAAAAGTTCGCATTGGATGTCAAAATATTAAATGAATAAGTACCACCAACGATGCATTATGATTCAATGCAATTACAGATTAAATTAGGGTGAACTAAACTGAAAAATAATTCTAGTATTAATAATTAAGCACTCTTAATTGGTGATGTTATTGAACATACCTCGTAAATTGTAAGTCACTTATCGATCGCATTGGATGTCATAATATTGAATGAATAAGTACCTCTAAGAATGCATTATGATTCAATGCAATTTCAGATTAAATTAGGGTGAACTATAAACTGAAAAATAATTCCAGTATTAATAATTAAGCACCGTTAATACGGTGTAATTACACTGTTAATTGATGATATTATTGGACATACCTCGTGAATTGTAAGTCACTTATCGATCCTGTGTCCTAAACAGTCACACTGCGTGATGATCGCACAATGATAGATGGTGATGAACCGTAGACTAACACTTTGAATCCAACCTTTCAGATCGACAGCAACTGCCTTTTATAACTCACTAAAACTCTGCATAAACGCGACCTTGATCGACGACAACACAACCGCGTACAAAAATAAACAACACTTTTATTTCTCTCTTTGACAAAATTACTTCATTCTCCTCTTTTTTTCTCTCTCGACACTCGAAGATATCGCGAAAACGCCTCTGTGCGGGAATTACTCACCGTGATTCGATACGTTGTACTGTTTCGTACCATTGTTCGTTCAAGCCTAATTATTTATTCTTATTGGTTTGTTTTTGACAACTATTAAATACTTGCTGTCAACGTGTTAGAATCTTACAGAACAGGAAAGAAAACGGAATAAATGGTCTAAAAACGAGTTGTTTCCATTTGTAAACGTCAGAATTGAAATCGCTTTCCCCGTTTTTTTGGTTTCTTCACAACCCGGCAGGATAATAATTGTTTATAGTTTATACTCATGAAAAAACTATTTTCAATATTCTGTTGTGTTATTAACTTGCATCCTGAAGTATTACATCCTGTACATTATTTATAAATTTAACGAGACGACCGGACTTTTTTCACCTGTTATTCGTGATTTTGGTCGTTAACGATAATGGTGAAATAATTACTTATTCAAATATTGTTCAAATCGAAATACAACTACAATATAATTTTCGAAGTAATTTTTTACTCTTCGCTTATCTATAAATATGGTAAGAACTACATGTATAGCATTCTAGTAATATGTTTTTACAGCATATTTTTAGATGTACGACATCGAAGACATCCATTTTGTCTAAATTAGATCTTGATTTTCTATTTCTATTTTGATTTTGATTATGATTTTGATTTTTGATTTTTGATTTTTGATTTTGTGGGCGCTCGACAGGTTGCAAAGCAAAACCGATCTGCTTGTAACTTCTATCGGTTTCTGTCAAAGAACTTCACTCATTGTTGAGAAGAGACGAACAACAAGGATCATCAACTGCTAAACGAATCGCAAACTTTGATAGGACACTAGATCGCTATAATATTGCTATTATGTAAATATTATTTTTAGTAATTTTTTGCTTGCCAGAATTGCCTGTCTTGAATAAGGAATTGTATATATTTGTGAATCAAATCGGTTCAGCAGGTTTTGAGACATTTTATGAGAAGTGAGTAAGTAAGCTGTGTCAAAAGTACACAAAATCAAAAATCACACAAAATCGACAGAGTAATGTCGATTTCTGTTATACTTTTCATTCAAATATCTCACTCGTAGCTTAGAGCGCTAATATATATTCAACTTGATAAACAAAATTATATATGGATATTCGATAGGATTTTGCCAGACGAATAGAAAACTTCCTCTAATTTGAGATTATTACAGCTCTTCAACAACCAACTATCAATGTCTCTATTTTGTTGTAATCCGAAACAAAAAATCCCATAAATCCGTGAAATCCGTCCATTCGAGGAATCCGAATCTGACGCATATTCTCACCCTAAAAATAGTCCTAATTTAATCTTACCTGTTGTTGTTCTCGTCTTGTTTTCCACAGTAATACTCTATATCGACACAGATCAGTCTCGTCTCCATACCATCATCTTCACTCTGGCAATCTCCTGCATCCCTGATACATTTATCTCCCCTCGATCGAGGTACTCTTGTCTCCGAGCCGCCACTTACAGAGAAACTTCTCACCGTCCGACGGAATCCGACGCCTCTTTTCGTTTGCCGATAGTTTAAACATCCTCTGGTAAGTATATTAGCAAGCCATCTTGGATTTCCATGGATCTTAGTTCTGTAGTGAGACCTGTCGCCATGTAATACTAAATGCCTGTTGGTATTTTTCTTATCATGATCCCGAATCCGGGTGTTTGAGCTTACAGAAGATATCTTAGATTGTTCCCTATAACAGTTTTCGTTGGACTGGGAAATTGGTTTTCTGTTTGGTAGTCGTCCAGATGGCGTTAGGACCTTGAGGTCGTCATCGTTCGTCGTAGAGAGTACAATGGATGCCTGATTTCTGATCTCGTTCCAAGCAAATGTGATGTCACTTTTTTCTGTCCATCGGCTGCAGACGACAAAACGGAGTAGTAAATCCTCGCGAACCGTCGCAGATACCAAGTAGATGCGTCTTCGCGTTGTCAGTCGTGATAAAAGACGTTTTGTTAGAATGTTTGGACCCTGGAATTGAATAGAATTCTCTTTGAGATAAGCATGACAATTTGTATGTGTTACTGGTAAGTGATTAGTTTGTGATTATAGAGATCTTATTTCAGTACAGGTTGAGCAAACAGAGAGAAGGTATTTTACATGTATTCAAAAACTACTTGTAGCTTGGGTTGAGGATTTTGTGAAACAGTTGGCCCCAGGCTCAGGAGCCTCTTAATATATTAATAACTTTCGTATCTAACACTTGAACATCTTTATTACGATTACATATTGACAATACGTAGCGCTTTAACTGAAAGTAAACGACTTATTATAATTGCCTGACACCTGTCAAATTACACGCAATGTCACTTTGACTGTTCTACTCAGGTAAAATAAGGTATTTTACTTTCGGTTCAAACTATGCAATATATTTATATCCATCTTCCATATACTCACCCTCAGTCTGAAACAGACGACTCCCATCGACACCTCAGTGACAATATCGAAACGAGGGTCGTTCCTGGCCATCTGCTCGAACTCCTGCGCCAGTCCGATCTGCTTTCTGATGTGATCCTGGAGTCCCTGGACGCCGTAGATCCTCAGCACCAGCCAGAGTTTCAAGGATCGGAAGCGACGTCCGAGAGGAATCTGCCAGTGGCGGTAATCGGGCATTACTCCTTGTTGGTGATGCTGCAAGTAGTTAGGGTCCACGTTGAACGCGTCGACCAGATAACTCGAGTCCTTCACCCTGAAATAGGACAGTAAATGGAACTCATGTATGCAGACTCACAAGTATGTATTCATTTGTATTGTGTTTGAGGCCTGGCTCACAATTGAAATACGGATTAGTTATTATGCAATAGTGATTTAATCAACTTTTTTCGCATTCATGGCAGTTTTTATTTATTTTTCTTATATTACCAGTATATAGTATGTATATTCATTTTGTAATCACCTCCATGTGTTTTAATTCTATTTTATGTTTGTCATGTAATCATTAATGAGGATAAAAAACATGTTGAAATTGAAAAATTGAAATTGAATTGAATACGTTATAGCTTATGAGCGAAATGGATCATGAAGTTTCTATGTAACCGTTCACGATAAAAAAAACTGTGTTTTATAGTGATTATGTTAATTGGTATAAGAAATGGAATACATTCATTTTTTATGACTATTCCCCTGTAACCTTCATGACAAGTCAAATTCTGACCAATCAGATGACTACTGTAATCAAGTGACTACCGTTTATGTATTTCTGGTATTTTATTTTTCTATGAGAGTAAAATCAGATACTTTCAATAAACTAATGTCAAAATTGCTTTTGGCAGTTGTTGCCACTGCCACTGAAACTCGACCGTTCAAGGCTGAATCATGATTTAGGTTGGCGGTGAACCGGATCTTCCGGTGAGCTAATGCCGAACCAACAGTTGAGAAAAATGATGATATGAAAGGTTATTTTATTAGGTGTGTTTGGAGAGTGGGAAGAAGTCGGTGGTGGCCTTTTGTTAAGGAACAGAGACAACTGAGCGACAGAGAGAAACCACGTGAAACCTCTGTTTGGATGGTCGACCATATCGGGAATCGAACTCCAGTTTTCTTAATGACGGTTTAGCGCGTTAGCGATTACATAGCCTATTAGTCCAAGTAGAAGTATAAGTTATATCCACTAAGAAGGTACTAATTTATATACTTACTATGCACACAATACAAAATCAATAATACAATACAATACAATATAGGCCTATAAGTAAAATATTTTATAATCTGATGATATTTTTTGAAATATAATTTTGAGCTTACATTTTAGTTTTAAACAAGTTTTAATAATTGTTACTTGTGATGTATAAATGTGTGGTGACAATTATCGATAGTGTGAAACAGCTACAATGACAGTGCTAATTCTATATCGTTCGAGAGATCGATTGTGTTCGATCGAGTAATCGATGTGTTCAATCGAGTAATCGATGTGGAGCTTGCTTACCACATGGCTGAACAGTCCGAGTTGACCAACAGCCATTTGTGAGGATTAAAGTTGAAAGAGTCGGCCATGTGAATCCCAGCCATGTGGTGTCGATATTCCGGGCAGACGAAGGCGGCGCCTGCGCATGAAGAGGAGAAAACAATTCATTAGTAGGAATAATTGAAAATCAAAAATGACAGGCAAACGCAGCATATGCGTTGTTATTTCAGCAATATATATATTTGTATGAAATGTACACGAAAAATGTACACTAATCAATTTTGAAACTAGTAAGTTACTGCAGCTTTCGTCATGCAGCTCCAGTTAATAGTTTTAGGCTTAAATATATTGAATATTTTAATCGTTTTGCATGCATCCAATTGATTCAATTGATTTATTTATATTGAATTTATTGAGTATTTGGTTCTTTCGCTTTCACATGTTAAGAATTTTAATTGTTTTAATTTTTCAAGAAAACTTGCATTTTGTATTGTTTTCAAGGCTTATTCTAATGTAAAGCTTTGAAATGTGATGTGGATCATTCTTGCGTTTATATTCCGTGACAATTTCCGTCGATTCCCAATTTTTCTTCTCCGGATTATTTTTATAGGGCTTTTCATAATAATTTGTGAATTGTTTTTCTCAGAAAAGGTCCAACCGATTGCGCTCCAAAACCACAAAGATTCAAGTTTGATAAATATATATGATCACGTCAAGTTTCATTGGAATTTGTATTTTCACTTACCTCTGAGGCAGGTTTGTGAATACAGAAAAAATCTTTTTTTTTTCAAGAAGGTAAAATTGCGTCTTCGCTTAGACTCATCGAATTCTCTCAAAATTATGAAAGTAAATTTGTCGATTCACGAAGCACGTCCATTTTTTTATGTGGGAGGGGGAGATTGGTGTTTTGTTTCGGTGTTTTGGAGAATTGTCACTATTTCAATTATAATTTTCCACCCTCAACCAAGATCAGGACATCAACCTTGACCACTAACTCCAACCCTAAAACACTTTCTACACAAATGTTGGAAATGATACGTTAATCAGCATAATTATCGTAATTAAAATTGCCTCCTGATTGTTGAACAATAAATATAGCAACTTGTATCTACAAAAGATGAAGGTTCCGATTAAACATATCTTCTATCCCATACCTTCAGCCCACAAGTGTTCTTACATGCACCTTTCATTCCGGATGAATTCAAGGTGTACTAGCGTATACAAAACAACTCGTCATTGCCGCGCCGTTAAACCGATTCGTTAAACTGACCTGCGTAGGCGGCGTCCACATGCAGCCAGACGTCGTCTCTGTTGCATATCGGACCCAGTTCCTTCATGCAGTCGAAGGCACACGTGCCAGTAGTTCCGAGCGTCGCCACCACCTACAGCAGCAGCACGAGACACGAAAAATATGAAGAAAAACTGTCATGAAAGAGAATAAATAAAATAGTAAAATAATAAGAAGCCCGCATAAGAACGAATGTACTGGCAACATAACTAATGATTATTTGTTAAAAGTTGGTAATAAAGCCAATTAATAAAATTAAGTAAGACAAACTCAAATTCTATTCCGTTACCCGAAGAAGAGAACAATATAAGAAATCTAAAATAAATGTATGTTCAAATGGCACTTGAGTGAAGAATAAACAGTATTTATAATAATAATAACCAGTATTCATGGAAGGAAGAATTATAATTATGGAACAATCAGAAAATAGGCCTATGCCTATATTTGTATCCACTATAAAGAAGAAGATCGCTACCATCATAACAAAAAAATCATCATTATTTTTGTATATATGTGGTATTTTCAGAATATTACAATTTTTCGAGACAGGTATTAGGACAAAAAACACAACTGCATCTTTCAAATGCGTTAAATATTCAAAGTTGTAGCGAGATTATATAATTACAGACAATTGTTACAATGATATTGTTGGTAGACGACCTTCCACTTTCGTGATGGATATGTATAGTCCTGATAACATGTTTGATCAATAAAAAAAAAATTAGAATAATATTTAAATTATTATTAGTTCTATGCTTCACTGAGGTCCGGTATTACCAAGTCCAGTTAGCAGTTATCTGAGAGTTGGTGAAAACAAATATCACAGGTAACCATGGTGATAACAATATTTATACTCCCAAGTTGGTAATACTGGGCATGAGTCGTATACGAATGTTCATAATAAGAACATCATAAACTTACGTCTGGATATTCAGATTATCAGTCATCCTATGATTTGGAAATATTATGAACTCTTATGTAGTTCACAATCTAACAAATAATTAATTGGATGAGCGAGGCGAAGACTGAATTTTACCATACTCGAAAAAAAGTACGTTTTTTTTGTTCGCGCTCCACACAGGTCAAACAAAAATGCAAATTCAGTTGAAATTTGGTGTACACAAATGTCCTTACCTAATTCTCGATACTGTATAGTTTTGAGACGCAGTCGGTTGCACCACTTCTGAGAAAACTCATTTCAAAATTTTGAAAAATCCCTCAAGAATAACTTGGGAGAAGAAAATTAGTAAAAAATATTTCCTTCGAAAGAACTCAAAATTTTACGGAATTTCAATATAATAATGGTACACACTATTTCGAATTTCCACTCAAATCGGAACAGCCGTCAATATGTGATATGTAATGCAATGTTTTTACTTTTTATCAATCCAAGCAACAATTGTGTCACCAATTAGGTAATAAAAAATGCTTAAAACAAGGTCTTCTTCGTTATTAAAGAAATTAATTAGAATGAATAATGAATAAAATAGGAGGGCAGTGATGTCATTGTATGGATCTCAAGGTAGATATATAGCTATAACCAACCAAAGATATGTTGATATGTTCTAGCTCATCCATCAACGCGGCATATAACGCGTTTTCCTAGTTAGTATGATTAAGCTAATGAATTGATTATTGTTTTAATATAATGATCTGTTTTGACAATAGTACTCACGTAGCATGGAATGAGGCCTTTTTGCCTGTCTTCTTGAAAGGCCTTCTCAAGAGTGGCCCCTCTGAGGCGACATTTGCTGTCACATGGCAAGAGCCTCATGGGCATCGAACCCAGTAGACCAGTCTTCTCCACAGATGAGTTGGAATGTTCTGTAATTATTACATCCTAGTTTGTAATTTCATTATAGTCCAATATAGGCCTATATGTTACAAACAAGTTGACAATTATTGAGGGAAAAATGAAAAAAGCTGAAAAATTTGGTAACATGTTTAAATATAGTATAGGCAAAATTGAGAAGTACGTAATTCATTGTAGAAAGCTGACAATATCATATGAACATTTTTCGTTAGAAGAGATTTATTTGTTGGAAGAAGTTTGAATGAATATTTGAACGAAGTACAAAAGTATAAGAATGAATAAAATTGAAAGAAATCGTCTCATATTTTAGTGATTCACATGTCATATCGGGCGCTCCTTCAAAGATACGTTCATGTTTGTTGAATCGATTTATGACCCTGTACTAACTAACTTACGGTGAATTTACTCTATGACTAGTGAAGTATTTGACAGTTATTGTCAATTAATATCACTTTCAATGAGATGTTTCTTGTTCTTCAAAATTGGTCTATTACATTCTGTGTTTGACGACGCACTAGTGATTACTATATGATGGGTTAGCATCGGTGAATTATCAATGATTATGATGTTATTTCATTAGTCGTTATGGACATTGGTCAGGATGGGCGACCATGGCAAAAATAAAACTCGGGTCTTCTGGGTGACGGTGTACCGCGATATATATAAATATATATATATTCATATTTACCATCGCATAATAAGTGTATAATTCATTTATATTGATTTCTTTAAGAAACAGTTTTTCCCAGTATAATTACCTGACGTATAAGCAACTAGCTTGCCCTTGATTGTGCCCACATCCCACTCAGGGTGTTCTGTTTGTACCTTTCTCAGCATTCTCTCTTTAGCAGCCAGCATGCCTACAAGAGTCGACTCGCTGGCAGACCCCTGACAAACAAACAAATAAACAATTGATGAACAACTTTGACAACTTCCTCAACATTCTCCTTCCGAAGAAAAATCAATTTTGTTTAATAATAATAAATCATCTTTCCGTAATTGAGACTTCGTTTCTTCGTCACCAATCATCTTTTGATTACGTTGTATTATTGTATATATATAAATATATATATATATACATATATATATATATATATATATATATATATATATATATATATATATATATATATATATATATATATATATATATATATATATATATATAATACGTTGTATTTTACAGTCATTTTTCTTCAACGATATTTGATCAACGATTGGAAATTCTTGTTTGGCATATTTTCAATCATTATGTTGTGATTTTATGCGAACACACTAATATTATCTCATTTATATCATATTCACATCGAATTCATATTGAATTCAAGAATAAGAAGAAAATGAAAATCAAGTTAGTAAGAAGATTTAAGCTTTTACTCCCCAATGCGAACGTCTGAATTGCTTCTCTTTCCTTGAAATGATGACCCTAAAATTTATTGTTTGTCAAATGAGTTTTTATTTTTAATTATTCTTTAGGATGGTAAGATCGCTCCTGAGATGCCCTGTCCAAACGATCCTATCTTCCATCCATGGATTTAATTGGGGAACAATGATTCTGTACTATATTTCGATCTCATTGAAAAAAGGTTATATTATGATTATAATTATAATTGATAAATGTTAAAAATTATCAATATTATAAATTCATATAACTAATAATTCTATATTGATTGATAATAATAACTGAATTATCAATTATATTATGGATTATTATTGATTCATTATAATTTTATAACACCGAGACGTGGCTAGACCAACGTCTAGTACGCTTAACCCATTGGACCGTCAATCAAGAGACCGGGGTTCGATTCCCGCCATGGCCGACCATCCTGACAGGTTATTCATGGTTTTCCTCTGTCTTTCAGTCGATTAAAAAAAAAATAATAACTTCAAAAGTTGATATAAAATGATTGTTTCCCAATTAAAGCTATGGATGGCGAAATAGGATCGTTCGTACCACAAGGGCGATCTTACCACCCCAATAATTTCGAATAATGGGATAGTTCCTTAATATATGTCAGAACAGCCTCTTTCTCATCTCTTCAACAGAATTAAGAGTACTATTTCCTACTACACTGCTAAATACATTACAATAAAAATATCACATCATTGTTGGCTACAAGAACACAATACAAAAACAACGACGAATTGTGATCATTTTTTTCTTGTTACACCAACTATTCAAACTTTACAGACATTAACTTCATGTAGTGAACGTGAACTGATCGTGACAGATTCACGTACTTCTGGATCGAGACCTCGAAGTTTTTTCCTGATGACTTTGCGATTGCTTGCCAGTTGCCATGAACATGAGGAGGCAATGTCTGGGCCGAACGCCAGGGCCAACTGAGTGGAATATAAGACAAGACGCAATCCGTGCTCCTCCGATCTTTGTTCCTCAAGCCGTGAAAACAATAGAGTATCGGGCCTAAGGTAGGCCGTGGTTGAAAAGTGATACGTATGGTATGACATACTGATTACAATCCTGGATGCGAGTAAGGCCCGGTATTACCACGGCCAGTTAGTATTTATCTGAGAGTTGGTGAAAACAAATAGCACAGGTAACCATGGTGATAACAAGTTTGAACTGTCAGACAGAGGTTAACTAGACTTGGTAACACCGGGCCTAAGTGTTGTAAGAAGCAGTGAAGAGGAAGAGGAGTGAGAAAATTTTTGAAATTGTAGGGAAAAATTGGAAAATAAGAAAAAAAGTATGAGAAAGTGCATGTTGACAAACTGACATTGGAAAACGTTGTAAGAAATGTGTGAAGATGGGATATTCATAGGGAAGAGGGAATAAGCAGATGAATTAGGAAAAAGTGGGGAAAAAGTAGGGTAGAGTTTGAATAGGTGGGAAGAAGTAAAAGGTTACCTGAAATAAATTGAAAATGAACCCCAAGATATGAAAGACCAGGATTTGGTCCACGTGCTTTTATGCGTGCTCATGCACAATGATAGCATATTTGATGCCTTTGGAAAATTGAAACGTTCATTAACTTCTCTGAAAATAAAAAGTGAATGGATTTATGGCAAATAATTGCAATGAACTTTAACTACTGAATATTCTTTGATCTTGAGTGTTTTCGGATGAGTGTTAGCGAAGGCTGGATTTTACCCCTGTTGATAAAACGAGGGTGTGTCTTGTGTTCGCGGACCTGAGTTCAAACTCAAATTATGGTCAAAATTGGCGTATATACCTATATGCCATCACCTAAACTTAAACTTGGTAGTCTTGTGGCGCAATCGGTTGAACAACTTATGAGAAAATCCATTTTCAAAATATGAAAATTCTCATAAAAAATATCCAAAACGATTATTTTTGGAAACAAATATTATCTCAGAATTATTTCAATTTCTCACAGAGAATTCAAAATCAGGAATGATGCATATAATCCCAAAGTTGTGCTTGATTAGGATCAGCCGTTGTGAAGAAATAATCAATTTTTTTTTCAGAATAATTAAATCTATCGAAAGGATCAATAGATAAATCCAATTAGGGATGCTTAGCGATTAAAATAATCAATAGATACATTAATGAGAGTACTTGACGGAGGTAGGGAAAGATTTGATTCAAAAGTTTCAAAATCGGTGAAATGAATAGATTTCGAGTAGGGCCTACATTTCATATAGGTCCAAATATATCTCGCTCATCTTACAACGCATTTGCAGCGTTTTCCAGTTTTTTATTATCAAAATAAAAATTTAAAATAAAAATTATTATATAGTTATTGCTCCACAATGAAATTGTCCTTCAATTTTCGATCAGGCATATCTAATTGTGAGGGTATTGTTTATTTATTGCATTTTACCGAAAGTTCGTAGTGTTTGTAGTTCTTGAGATATGTGTGGCGAAAGTGCACCCTGTAAATCTGTCCAAGATGCGGGCTCTTAACAGATGTAGTAAATGACTCGATACAACAGTTCAAAAATCCGTCATAGATAGATTTCGAGTACACTTCATATCTGGTCTTGATATCTTACTCATCTCACAACGCATTTTCAGCATTTCTGTAGCTGTCTTACTTTATTGACTATAGGATTGCATATCAATATTCTGATGTTATCCAGATTATCATCGTACCTGAATGATACCACCTCCCGGTCCTTCGGCGCTGTTGAGGAACTCCTGAGGGAGACCCAAGGCCTTTCCCAGCCAATCCATGACAGCCACTTCCAGTTCAGTGACAACAGGACTCGTCTCCTATGAAAGAAGAAGTCAAGGAATCATTCGAGACATCATTCGCAACACAACGCTGCATGTAATATTCGTGAATAAGCAACACTTTTCATTAATTTCAACTCAAAATGTTTCAACTTCTTATTTTGAATACCCATATGAATTAGATTTTAACCACTTTAACTATGTACTTATCATGTGATATAATGTAATTCCAAATAGGATGAAAATGAATGAATACAAAATATATAAAATAAAATAAATATAATATGCAATCACTGTTGATGAAGCGGATGTCAATATTATCAACTCTAATAATTATGCATACTTGTATTTACGAAAGAAGGTTGTTTATATACAAACGGACTTTGAAAACTTCTGTAAGCATTGAACGCTTCTGAAAGCTGTAGTTGTGTTGCTTAATCGTTAATCTCGCTCTGAACATTCCCCAAAAATAGCGCAGTCATGCCAATAAAACGATGTATTCATTAGTGTTTGTAATATCGGGTTGGTTGGTGAAGAGGGAGGGGGAAGGGGGGGGGGGGGGGGTGAGAGATCACCCTTGTGATGTCCCGTCCGAACGATCCTACGTTTCATTCGTATAACATTAATTGGGGAAAAATGATTTAGTATCAAGTTTCGATATTAAGGTATTCCATTAAGAGGCCGCAGGCGCTCGTATTTCACGCCGCAAACTCTCACGGCCGTAATTTTTGTGATATCAATATGAGTGTTTTTGCATTCTGTCAGTAATTGAAAAACGAAGGTTACCGTGAATACAGAATTTTGAACCAAAAATTTGAGATTTTTCAAATTCTCCAAATGGAAAATGGAAAAATGTCTAATTTACGAAAATCTAGATACATATTTTTCAATACCGAAAAAAAACATAGAATGTGAAATATATCAGAAGTGTGAGCTGGGGAATTAACGGCGTTTATGTGAATCTGAGTTCGGCCGGCTAGTCTACGGGTGGCGCCTAGCACACGATGCCTGTTGAACTAGAGTCTGAAGCGAGCGAACAACGAGCCCGTGTAGAGCGCCTGCGGTCTCTTAAGGTATTTGATTATCAAGGTATTAAGGTATGTGTTTGGTAGCTGAAGAATAGTCAGTAACCCACCATAACCACTCCGTTGCATCCATGACAGTATATGTTTTATCTATAAGAAACACAAAAGCATTTTCATACGTGTGATTTAAAATTTTTACGAAATGGATTGAAACAACTCTTCAGTTCACACCCACAAATCTTGGCAAAAATTAGTAATATAACTGACGGGCGCGGCTTCGAGTCCCGCTGTTGACATGCGTTCAAGTAAAAGTCCTTTCACCTGGCATAATTATCTTAATCGTTTAATCATTGAATGAGTGAAGGGAAAACTAAATTTCACCATACTCGAAAAAAGTACGTTTTTTTTCTTTTCGCGCTCCACAGGTTGAACGGAAATGAAAATTCAAAACCTGAAACCTGTAAAAGCTGCAGGTACGCTCCTATAGTAGCGAATCGAAGAACTGAAAATGAAAAACAGGCCATAGGACATCCAGTGCTTTGCCACCAAAATGGTAGATATCAACTTACAAGAAGTACAGCAGCGCTGTTGCTTCGTCTAGAGATATTAATATATTTCAACTAATCGACCCCACCAGTGGCCAACTTATTCGGGGACTACTACTCACCCAACTGTATCCTAAACTACCAATCCCCGCACAGAGCATCTCGCCAACTATCCCTGGATACGAGTTGGCGGTCGGGTAATAAGCGTGGAACTGGGGGGAGTGCCAATGAGTCACTCCAGGCATGATCACTCGGTCCATATCCTTCAGGACGTCTTCCCATTTCTCCCCGATCTCGGGCACGTGGTCCGGAATGAGAGGCTGCAGGTAGCCAGGGTCAACAGGTGGCAGCACCGGTCTGAAATAAATGAATAATAACAGATGATGAGAGGTGATTATTTACCACTTTCGTTTTCTTGTCTCGTCAATGTCACAAAAAGTATAACATCAATTACTTGAGCTCTTTGGATTTTCGAAATCTCCCAGCTGAGTTACTCAAGTTAAAATTCAAGTTGAAGTTGAAGGTATAAAGAAAGTCTTTATTTATCATTTAATGACGTCAGTACAGCCAACAAGGGCGAGGTTCAGTTAGCTGACCGTTCCTCCACCTAATCTTACCAATGAGAAATTGATGAAGTAAACAATTTCTCAAAATAATTTCTGTGGACTGTACATGTATTGTCGAAACAAGTCATTACAGGGTTAAAATCACGAATACAGTTGAAAATACAATAATTAGTCTGGGTAACTTTTGATATTGTTGTCAATTTTTCAAAGAATTACACATATTTAATTTAAAACTAGCAGCTGAATTGCTGTTTTTAAGATTTTTTGGCAAATGGTGAAGTTGGGAAGAGGAAAACACTGGATTATTGGTTGATTCGGATAAAGTAACAGTTTTATTGTGAACATCTTCTTTCCTCTTTGTGTTGTGAATGTGAACCTAAGTTGAATAGACCTAGATAATCAATTATGAAGCCACGCCTGTCATTGATCGTTAATTGAATGAGCGTAAGCGAAGGTTTTTATTAGGTCTGATCAAGTATTTCTCCGTTTTTTTGTTGTTAGTTTATTTGAAGAGCAGCGTGTGAGCAGCTCTAACTAGCAGTTCAAGTAGTTATCAACATGGGTACCCAAGCTATTTGTTTTCATCAACTGATAGATGAAGGCTAACTGGACTCAAATGAAACTTCATTTATGCTCTGAATTTTTGTACAAATTCGGTGGCACATAAGATCACATTTCTCTATTACGATACTTAAATGAGCACATTTTATATCAAGGAATCATATTATTTTGCCTACACATCTTTGAAGACTTATCTAAAGCCCAACTTATATTTGTACTAATTTAACTAATTTAACATTCAACTCCTTAATTTTTATCTCAATAACAACCTTAAGTCCAACTTATTTCTAACACTCTTGTCCTGAATAGTTTAATTGATGGACTGTTTTAAAAAACTTTCTGAGTTAACCCGTTCCACTAAACAATTCCTCTATCCACCAATAAGTTTCTATCCTTTATCCTTTATCCGTCTTCCAAATCCTTTCACCTTGATCTTATGACAGTGATAATTCCAGGCCTTAACATTAGGTGTTTCGAATCTGGCTTTAATGTCCTTCCATGCCTTATCCTCTCTGTAGGCTTCATACATTGCAACTAATCTTGCCACTTTCCCTTCCTTTTCTTTAAACTTGAGTTAATACCAGAACGAAGACAAATTCCAATAGGCCTGTATATATATTTTTTTTTTTATAATATCGAAACTTGATACAAAATCGTTGTTTCCCAATTAAGGCTAAGGCGAAAAATCTAATAGAAAATAATATTTACTCACTTATCCCGAATATTCTCCAGATAGTCGACAATATAATCAATCGTAGCGTTCGCAAATCTTCTGAACTCTCTCACATCCATCGTCAATACGTCAATACGTCAAACCGATGTACACCAATCGGATGTCGTGCGTAAACTAAATTTCTATCGTTTGAAACAAGACCAGTTTTGTTTAAACTTACATAATAATTTGATAATTAGTACACGATATTTATGTCTGCCTGATATTGAAACATTCATAAATAATCTGACCAATGGTCTGTCCGCATTCAGAAAATAAATATACGCACTATCCCTATTAGTCAGCATTTCTTTTGTAACTTTATTTTACTTTCTTCGAGTGGCCTGTAGCGTGTTGAACAAAAAAAAACAATCATCTCTAATTGTAATTATTTCAGAATGTAATTTCCTCTTTAAATTATACACTAGATGATTCTCCCATTTAGAAACAAGTCATCTATTAAATACCGAAGGAAGGAGACTTGAGTGGTAATAATGATCTGGAAGAATTAACAAGGGATATATGAAAGAATTCAGATTATTCTTTAAGGGCTACGGACTTCGTATATATATATATATATATATATATATATATATATATATATATATATATATATATATATATATATATATATATATATATATATGTGTAATGTGCGATCCAAATTATAGTCCAAATTAGGTCTTGTTATTTACTTTCACTCGATGATCTAGTGGAAGCCAGATGACTGCTGATTGTATATTTAATTATATTGTACGTTAGTTCTAGCATGTAAGCCTAGTTTGCTTCCTCTATATCATCATCACCTTACTTTCTCAGTTGATATTCATTCAACGGTCCAATCACTGAGGTCCAGTGTGGCATTGGCTGTTGTTTCTATCATTATCTAATTATACTTCCTAGAGCTCGCGGCTTCTTCCGATTACACATGCTTCTCAATTGATATTGAAACTGATGTTTAATTACACCAATGTATATATATATATATATATATATATATATATATATATATATATATATATATTTATATATATATATATATATATATATATATATATATATATATATATATATATATATATATATATTTATATAAATATATATATATATATATATATATATATATATATATATATCAATATAACAATATATATATATATATATAAATATATATATTTATATAAATATATATATATATATATATATATATATATATATATATATATATATATATATATATATATATATATATATATATATATATATATATATATATATATATATATATATATATATATATATATATATATATGTATATATATATATATATATATATATATATATATATATATATATATATATATATATATATATATATATATATATATATATATATATATATATATATATATATATATGGAAGTATAGGCAACTGTTGAATAACTATAGAACGGGACAGCACAAAACGATTTCTTTACAGAAAATGTCAGCAAAAAGCGAACACATTTCAGAAACACCATAAACTAGACATTTCATATGTGGTGGGGGGGGGGGGGAGGGGGGGAGGCTGGTTACAATTGCCTCCCCCCCCATTGAAATTGGAATAACTAAAGCATAATAGCAGCACAAAACGAGCACATTTCAATAACTTCAAAAAAATACACATTTCAAATGTGTGTGGGGAGGGGGGGAGGGGAGGGGGAGGGGGCAAGTCAATGCACCTCAATTCTAGTGAACATTACCCGATCAAAGTCTCAGTCTCTTGCATATCATATAGCTAGACCTAGGATGGAAAGGGCCCTGGTACAATTTAATATTCTAAATTATTAACCATGTACTAAATCACACGGGAACAGTATATTCATATTTGAAAACATTATTTTTGCCTAAACATCTGAAATCGAATATAAAAACTGATTTTTCAAAGATGTATCTGACTTTTTCTGATTGCTTTTTCTGGGTTGTTTTGATCAGAGTTTCTTCTTTAGTCATGAACATCCAAAAGTATCATCACTCATTATCACTCAATGCTAACTCATATTGTCTTGTGTCAACATATTTAATTGGTTGCATTTTCATTAACATTCACCAATATTTTATGTCACCAAACTATGTCACACAGTTGTAGGCCTACCCTTCAAGCGTTTGTTTGTTGTTGAACTTTCTAAAGCAATGCTGTGTATACCCTGATTCAAGCTATAAGACCTTTTTTAAGGTTTTCTCCTTTTTTTTTTTTGAAATAAGAACATCAAAACTTGATACAAAATCATTGTTCTCCAATTGAGGAAAGATAATGAAATATAGGATCGTTCGGACGGGTCAATTTCACCAATGACTTTAAATAAAAACAATGAACTGCGCTGTCCATGACCATATTTTTTCTCTGGAGATAAAAGTCTTCAGTTTCCAAAAGTTCTCCAACTAAAATTATAATATTTCAATTATTATTATTATTATTATATATTTGGGTTTTAACGACGTACTATACTGATGGCTACGATCTATTAGCGTCGGTGGATGATGAATGAGATGATGGGATGATGAGATGAAAGGTTATATTATTAGGTGTTTTTTGGATGGTGGGAAGGAGTCGGTCGTGGCCTGTTGTTAAGGAACCATCTCAGTATCAACCTGAACGACAGAGGGAAACCACGATAAACTCCTGTCAGGATGGTCGACCATGGCGGGAATCGAACCCCGGTCTCCCGAATGACGGTTCAGTGTGTTATCACTCGGCCACGCGTCTCGGTATTTTTTTTAAAAATTATTATCTCATCATTATTTATTGTAGTTATGAGCAGCTACGCTAGTACCATTCTCATTCATGAAATATTTTCCACAGGTGAAATAAGAATGCCCTCAGGCACAGTGGCGGAGTGGCGTAACTGCAAGACGGGGTAATCGCCCAGTGGAACTCACCTCATTTCGTCTAGTCTGAGGTCTTGTTATGCATTAATTATTTAATTATTCTCATCATAATTTGATCATAACATTTTTTTTTTATAATTTAGAAGTGATTAATGAGGCTAGTAGTAGGCCTATTTATCCCCACCAAAAACAAAAACGAATGTGTAAAGAGCCCTTGGTATTTAAACGTTTCGGCACATAAAAGTTTAGTATAGTGATATAAGTTTTGGTCAAGTTAACTCTTTGAGAGAGGGAAAATGAATATGTGTGGATATATATCAGGAATATAATACGAACGTCCGGTAATTGTTACTGGGCTCAAAAGCTTTTGAGATGGGTAGTGAAACAAAACTGGTAGGCACATTTTCATTTCATTGAGCCATTAAGCCCAGTCACAATTACCGGATGTTTGCATGCCTAATATCTAGCCGCACACATGCGTTTTCTCTCTCTTGAAGAGTCAACTTGGCGAAAACTTTTCATTTCACTACTTTTATATGCCAAAGTGTTTAAATAGCAAGAGTTTGGCTCCCTCTTTTTTTGGAGGGGGGGGGGGATCATGTCTTTTTGTGCTTCATATTTGCCATTATATATATGGAATATTTTTCAATATAATCGAAGGATACATCACTCAAATCATATCTTGATTACATTCTCAATGATGAATCCAGAATACATGTGCACCATGCACTCGTGAAATCATTTTCAATTTTTGAACAGCTATTCACAAGATTCGTATAGAAATGTTCAGGGTTAACTCTTCAGAATACTAGCTCATTCCATTTCTTATTTCGGCTGCTGCAAATTATTCATATAATAATATGTGGGGAGCAATAGTGAATGATTATTTCAGAATTGATTGTCAACTCATTTCTTTCCATTATATTTTAAAATATCACTCGAGTATCGGTACTTTCAATAATATTATAGGCCCAGTGCGTGAATCTGTCAGAATATGATATATTGATATAATAGGCCTATGACTTGACAATTCTGTGATACTTTGTTTTTGATTCTATACAGACATAAAACAATTTGAATGTTGAAGTGCGAGAATGATTCAAGTGGTGAACGAAAGTAACATATTGATTGTATAGGCCTAACCATGAGGTTATATTTATTATTATTATTATTATCTCTCTTTTATATAGTTTTTAATGTATTTTATCTCTCTCTTATCTCTCTTTCAGGTTATATAATAAGGTATTTGGGCCTGACCAAGAAAGAAAAATGCTCATGTGCAAATTAAGCTATGGTGGCATCAATTATAACAAAAGAAGTTATGGAATTGATCCAAATACTTTATATTTTTGCCAAACGGGAGATTTTTGACATAACTCGGCAATTAATTATTTCTTCAGTTGGAAATTTTCTACGGACGATTTCTTTCGTTATAGGAGTAAGCCTATACTCAATTCGTCCATTTGATTTATTTGTGACTTGACAATGACCGGCGTCATAAAGCAATATTGCTACACATAAATGTTTTGAAATAAAAAAATCATCTAGTTTTTAATTATTATTACGTCTCAACATTTCTGGAGGCTGATCAACTTTTTATATCCATTCAACATTTATAAAATACACTCGATTCTTGAAATTTGTCTATGTAATAATTCAGTGTACTTACCGTTCGACTTATTTGAGTAATTACAACATCCAATTTAGCCCAGAGTAATTTAAGTCTGAAGTTTTATAGGTTCAAGGCCATTTTCTCTTGAGGCCCAACACACGTTTATGGCAAAACGAAATTTTTTTTTTCTACACACCTCCAATCCCTTAGGTTAGTCTATGTCTTCAGTTAATACATAGTTCCAAACGCTAGGAAGCGCGACAAACGGGTTGTATTGCGGATTATGATTGGGTCTTCTTACCGCGATTTCTAACATTCGAAAAACTTCATACTAATTGCAGACATAGGCGAGAGGAATGTAGGAGTGTACGGGTAATTGATAAGCGTGATAACTGTCTTGGTAATATATCTATTATTCAGTGTTCCATAAGTGAATTAACCTTCCCAAGTGAGAGAGGAAAATCTTCTCTGCGTTATCTTTTCTGCCAGACCCTATTTCAATCTTCTTGTGGAGATCCTTTTTGCAAATATGAGATAAACTGAAGCTGAAGGTCGAATCTCATGGATCCTGAGTTTCAGTTAGAGGTCCTGAGGTCAGTTGTGAAGACTTCGAGGTACACCTATAGTCAGTCATCGTCATGACAACGGATTCGACCGGAAGATAATCGAGATGATACAGACTGATCGTCACTTGCAACCTTGATTCAACACACCTAGATGTACACATATATGGTATATATTCATTTATTTTTCTTTTCTTATAGTCAACATATTACAATACATTGAAAATTAAATGGAGCAAATGAGAAATATATGTATTAAAAATATATATAAATTTAAATATATATATATGAATATATACATAATCACACAGTTTACTTCTCAAAAATCATGAATTTATATGATATCTGTGAAGTTTGGAAGATCCTATATATATATATATATATATATATATATATATATATATATATATATATATATATATATATATATATATATAATATATATATATATATATATATATATATATATATATATATATATATATATATATACATATATATAAATATATATATATATATATATATATATATATATATATATATATATATATATATATATATATATATATATTATATTGCATGGCGTTTTTTTTCTTGTAACAACCGAGAAAATGTAATTGTAATGATACTATTATACTTTTTATTCCTGAGATATAAATAATAAAAGACTGTATACACCATGGCTTCACTGCAGTGGCCTTACAAATCATGCAAAAACAAATAGTTCTCTTTTCATATTTTTTTCCCACTCGCATTGCGGTTTTAACTACGATTATGGTTATTTGTATCAAGTAATTATTATTTAAATCCACAGGAAATAGCAACTTTGGTGTTTTTAGAATCTGTATTATGAGTGGTCGTATTTATCAGAAAATGGACAAAAATATTACATAAACTAACTAATAATTCATACAACAAGATGAAGAATTCAGCCCATGCACACAGGCAACACTCTCAATGTGGCGTTCAAACCACTATCACAAATATATTTCTTCCATTATTATATTGTTCAACCTATATTTGTTCACCTATTGTTCATGATTGTATTCAATTGCATGTAGATACAAATACAATTATATGAAAATGAAATGAAATGAATTCCACATGCTTGAATGCCAATCATATCTACACATTTCAAAATGTATATCAAACTTTTATACGAAGTACAATCTCTTATTTATTCATTCATTTTTCATTTATGTTGGGTTCAAAGACGCACCCTTCTGATGACTACGATATATTGGCGAATGTTATATGAGATGATGAGATGAAAGGTTATTTCATTAGGTGTTTTTGGATAGTGGGAAGGAGTCGGACGTGGCTTGTTGTTAAGAAAGCATCTCAGTATTGACCTGAACGCAAAATGGAATCCACGAAAAACCCCTGTCAGGATGATCGACCATGGCGGGAATCGAACCCCGGTCTCCTGAATGACGGTTCAGTGTATAACAACCACTCGGCCACACGTCTCAGTACAACCATTGAAATATCTACAATAGCTAGTAAAAATATTTACAACAATTCCTGCGTTATCGAGTAAAAGATTAATAAAATAGTAGGAACTATACATTGGATGGATATTACTGACACAGGTGGACTAGTGGATAGCGCCATCAACCGCCTTACGGAAGACTGGGGCTCTATTCCCCTCCAATATCCTGACGCAGTTGTTTTTCGCGGTTTCTCTCTGTCGTTCAGGTAAATACTGAGATAGTAGTTTGCTAGCCTTACATTGGTCGCTGAATTAAAATGCATGCATATCAAAATACAAAATGAATTAAAAATAAAAATAAGCAGACACGTGAACGGAATTACGTGACCTCTACCGGCGACTAGTCCGACTACGTGTTCAACGCAGTGATCGACAGAGCAACCGACAAAACCTCTAGCTGACGTCACGTAATAGCAAGACAGCCGGGAGCAGGGGCAACATAACATGAATATTCACAAGTTATTCAATATTCATCAACAGACACAGCTCAATAAGTGGATTTAACATTACGAGTTTATATTCTATACGAATATTGATGTATCGTCAAAATTTCGAAATATCGAAAATATACTTCAAATTGTGGCCTATTTAATTTTTTTTTCAGTAACATCGAAACTTGATAAAAAAATGATTGTTTATATATTCAAAATAGTATTTAAAAGTATTTCATAGTATTTAAAATGAACACATATCCAACGCCTGCACAATATCATCTGGCAAATGTACAGTTCGTGACTGAAGTTACATCCACAATAGAAATCAGAAGTGATTTTGAATTTCTTTCCTTCTCTATCATTTATTTTATTCAGTTTTCTTTTCACAACGACAAGCAAAACTCCAATAAAACTTCAAACTTTGCTCAGTTATTTTGCATCGAGCTGTCAGCGACGCAGCCAAAATGATTAAAAAAAATAAATTACCAACAACGTGAGACGTTGACGGTCACCTGTATCAACTACTTATCATAGTGAATATCAAGTAAAGGACGGTTAAAGGATCTGATTAATGTTACTTACAAAATAGATCATAAATACTGTGCATATTTAAAATATCCGTATAAGTTATACACATGTCACATAGCTACATCAAGTTCCCCTTACAAACTGACCACGCTTCCACTTCACTCTTACAGTTTTTATGAATAAACTAGAAAAACGCAACATTTGCGTTGCTGAATGAGCGATATAGGCATATTTATAATTATGAAATGTAGTGGCTAGCACTCGAATCAACTGCTGCTATAACGAGAAAGTCATTGCAAGCACTATACCCCTCAGCAACAATATTCGTACTTTCTAGGAATCAATTATTACATCCAGTCACATTAACTTCTGACATTGCTAATGAAATATATTCACGAGACTGTTGCAACGAATATTATTATTATTATATTATTATTTCTTTGACTGTGCCTAATATTGTCGAATGGTTTTATTGTGATTAGATGGTAAACGATTGAGAGCTTACAACAGTCCCGGTAATTCAGGTGAAACGAAAAAAAAGCTTCCGCAAATTTTTCTGAATGGTTCACATGACTCGCATGGACGGAAAAACTGAGCTACCACGTTACTTCGCATCTGAATTTACTCTTTAAGCTAAGTTCACTGCTTTGGCAACTTCTATCCAGTTGTAATCCTTCAAATCATCCATAAGATGGTTCAATATTTTTCGTATATATATTTATTGTCACTACTAATCGCCAAATTGGTGTAATAAAACAGTTTAGTTATCGTCCATCTTCTAAATAGAATGTATCAGACGATTTGTTTGGAGGTTTTGGGAGAGATGTCGACTTTTTCCTCGCGCACCTGCGTCGTGCCGTTCTCCTTGAAGTTGACGCGATAGTTGCGTATCTCCTTCTGGTTCTCGGACGTCAACATCAGGTTCACGTGGAAGGGGAACGGGGTCGACGGCGACACGTGGATGGGCATGGCGATCGTCGTCATCACCCGGAAATCTGGAGGTTACAAACAATTAATACAACCATTGTTGTGAGTATGTTTTGAAAAAAATATGCAGATAGAGTTAAAAAAATATGCAGATATAGATTGTTGAAAAAAATTGGCAGATAGAGTGATACTTCGATGCATCGTTCCCGGGTCCATCGTTTGCCCGCGTCCATTATCCATTTTATCTCATCCTTCTACCATATAACCAATGCTAACTCTCCCTGGATGGATCGTTTCCCTGCTCGAATGGATTATTTTTCCTGTCCTCTTAGAGAACTATAGACAGAGGTTTCAGTGTGATTGTGTCGCGAGATTTTTTATTCATTATTTTCATCCTGTCTAGATTGCTTTTTATACGTAATATCGTCAATCTAGATGCTCATGAACTCAGTTATCTTCATCGTTCATTAATGAACCTGTTCATCGTGGAAACAATTTCTTTTTTTGAATATATTTTCATTACCTGGAATCGTAAGTTTCTCCGGCACGCGGACTTCGTTGGGCGCCGAGCAAACGACGTGGTACGTCACGGACGTGCAAAAGATGTGCGAGAACTCTTCGGAGACAGAGTCTTTGACTTCGCCTAGCAGCCACTCGATCAATCGGAGACCGATGTTTGTCTCTGAAAACAACAATTACAGATACGCTTATTTGAAACATAAGAAAATTGAAATTCTCAACGTGTATTAACACTTCCATAAATTATCATAGGCAATGACTATTTGCAGCCAGTCGACAGTCGTGTAAATATTGTAACCCAAGTGGGCACTGTTGTTGTTGCTGTCACATTAACCTGAACCAAGCTGAAAATATTAACCTATAGCCAAACACAGCTCAAGTTCATCTACTCAAGATATACTATTCAATCCAACCCAAATCTCACCCAAAACTGATTCACCCCAATATAAAACCAAGACCTAATCTAAAATATTACCTATCAATTTTGCCATATAATAATGAACATCTAGTATGGGAGTGAACAATATACTTCATTGATCATAAACCATTTTTATATTATTGTAATTTATTGTAAATGAGACGCACTGGTATGAGCAATGTCCGCTGTCAGATGAGATTATGAAAATACTATCAAAATGTATTTTTTTCAACATTGGTTTGATTCAGATTGTCAACGTCTTTTCAGTCCCTCACCATATGCAGAACTCTTTGGAGGCCTTATGTAGACATTTTCATTTCTAGAGACACCTTCTGTCCGAAATTTTCACCAAGTTGTTTTCATTTTTCACTTGTACGTGTATTTAATTTTTCAAATTGAAAGCCTCCATTGCAGTCTAGCTTCTAAAAGATCCGTATAGGTCGATATAGGTACTGAGGCCTATGGCCGGGTAAAGTGGCCCTCTACGGTAAAAGAGCCTCTCACCAAGATGATGGGACCAGAAGTCTCTCTCTTTCTCCTCGAGCGTCTTTTCGAACATGGTCCTCACGGCGTACAACAGCTCCTCGCTACGGCACGGCATGTGGATGACCGAACGGCACGGACAGTTCTCCATGCCCAGTTCCCTGGTGGCCCACACTAGAGTGCAGATACATTGCGCGTCTCGCCAGCGAAATGGCAACGGCGCCTGGATGGTCGCCATTGTCTCCGTGGTCCGGGGTATGATGACGATCTTCGCAGATAGAAATCAACAACATCAATAAAGTCGTCAACAATGACACAAGAGTGTAATAACTGAAGCAATGGTTGTTAGTAATGGATTTAGTTAGCTGATGAAAGCTTCTCAACATTATAGATCCTTTGAGTAATTCTATGCGCCTTGTACCACCTTGGGGCCGCCCATAATTTGAAGGCCTTTTTTTACTTTCTAGTTACTGTCCCTCACGCCCCTTTAAATACATCACACAATTGCAAACCTTCACCTGATAATAAATCGTATGAGATGATTGAAATCTTTCTTTTGAATTTTTTTTTCAAAATGTGGTTGGTTTTTCCTGCTAAGTTAAGTCTGAATTTTGTACAAGATTCAAATTATTCGGCGTATCAGCTGATCAAAACCATATCTAGTTTAATAATCTGCATCAAAGATGGTCGCATCCTGACCAGTTAAAATAAGTTGGAACATAAAAACAAATGGAACGTAAAACATCTGCTTACTCCCTCCCCCCATCCCCTTCCTTATCGCACTGTGGAAAAACTTGAGCCCCCCCCCGAGCTGTATCGCGATTTATGAACGTCACATATGAGCGTCAATGGTATTGCATTCTGAATACTTTCGTACCCATGCAGAAACTAGGTCTGCTTATTCACAGGGTTGAATGCGAAACACACACTTTAAACGGACCACTGACAAATTTTGACTATCACATTCAAAGTGCTTTCAGAGAATCTAGATCAACCGTATAGGTTATATATTCAGGTCTTTGATCTAGATCTTGAGCGTAAGATCTTGCCTTCAAATTTTAGCCTATTGTGTTCGCATACGACTTCCCCAACTTGTCGAGAACTCTCTCCCGTCAGCAAAATCCTTTCTGAAGTAGAAACCAAGTTATAATTGCAACCACCAGGATTCGTTACTGTTCCCTTGTGTTCTAACCATGGAGTTATTTATATCATAGTACTGCTACTCCATGCTCTAACCACTGTCTTAAGCTTGTATCAAAGTTATTTCGGCTGATATCAACAGTGCTGCTAGTTTCATCAAAATCCGTAGGGAACGCTAGGTGGAAAGAAGCAGTGGGCAAGGTCTACGCATGCGCGCACCAAATGCACGTCATTGTTGGCGGCAAAAAAAAAGACATCAACTGGACCACGTGATTGACCTCTTTTTACCTAGCGTTCCGCGCGGATTTTGGTGGAACTGGCAGCACTGTTGGTTCCAGCCATAATCTCACGGAGATAGCCCTATAATTATATAGACCGTGGCTCTGACCTTGATGATGAAGTCCCCGATCTCGGGATGGACGAACGCGAGCCAGAAGATGCGAGTGGTTGGCGCGAGGCAAGCCACCGTGAGACCGAGTGGTGCGGTTTCCTCGGACGGTGATTTGATCAGCCGACCTTTGTGGAGGTACAAGCGACGTGGCACTTTGCGCTTGCGCAGTTCACGCCATGGCTGGGCAACGAAATCTTCTATAGTAACAAATAATAATAATTATTATTATTTTCGTCATAAAATCCATGTTACAATGGTATTGTTTGAATTATACATATTTGTTAGGATCTAGAGACAGGTATATATACAATGACCTGAATGAAATGAAGAATTAAAACACTAAAACCTATCAATTACAAAGTCTAACACATAGTACAATGAAGTTATGATAATACTAACTAAGGCAAATGCAGCATATGCGTTGTAAGATTAGCGAGATATCTGAATAAGGTATAATCAGTGTCAATCAGAATGCTTTCCCGTATTAGAATAATCATTGTGGTATAATATCATACCGTTCGAAAATCATCCCCAAAAAATGACATTTCTCTAAATTGACTCCTATCCACTCTATCTTATACTACCAGGGCTTAATTTGTGAATAAACAGGAACTGGAACGCACCTCGAAGTGAACCAACCCTTCTATCTCCCCTCACACCACAACACCTAGCGAAAAAAAAAATATCTCAGCAAAAAATACAAAGAATTGATACACTTTTCGTCCTTTAACTTTATATTCAAGAGAATACATTCAAAATTATTTTCATCTCCAAATAGGAAGATGGATCGCAATCCAACTTTCGTCCCATACTGTCGAATACCGTGAGCTAGCATATACTATTTTTGATAGAAATAAAAAAAAATCACCGGTACAGTAGCTGAGTGGTTAGCTCACTTGCTTCATGTGATCCGGGAGGTGAAGGGACATATCGGACCCGGTTCGATCCCCGCCACCATCCATCTTTACAGGGGTTTTTCGTGGTTTCCCTCTGTAGTCTAGGCTAATGCCGGAATGGTTCCTATAATATAGGCCACGACCGCTTCCTTCCCACTATCCTTCCCACTACCCATAAAAACCTTCATCTTATCATCCCATCATCTCATTAATCATTCATCCGACGCCAATAGATCTTAGTAATCATTACAGTGCGTCGATAAAACCAAATAATAAAAAAAAAAAAAAATCCCAGAATAAGAAAATAATCATTCGTCTGTAAAAATTATATTTCATGCTGAAAGTATCAATGAATGAATGAAAATTGACTTTTGTCATCGATTTTTAAAATTATTTCGAGACCAGAACGTGCGAACCGGTTTCAAAAAAGGTTCCGGAACGCCGTTCCGGTGCGTTCCGGTACAAATTAACCACTGCTTACTACCGTTATCTTAGATACTGGTATCTTGAATATTGCGTATGCGTTTTACCCGAGTTAGTGGGTTCGACCTCTGTGCACAGAATCTCGTACTCCCCCCCACCTGGGTAGGGTGGTCTTATCGGCAGATCAACCGAGGTCGGACGATACAGTGGCGCCGACAACGCGAACGTCTCGCTTGTTTGAAGATGGATCGGTTCTCCTTCCAGCGTGAAGACCAGATGCTGGGCAAAGTTCGGGGAGATTGTGGAACCGCAAAGCACGAGGGTTGCTGCAATTAAATAAATACGCCAACAATGATGAAATCTTTCTGATTTCTATTGACAAGAACGATATCAAATATAATATGAAATTAAATTTTAATGAATAATAACGATGTTTATTTTCCCAATTCTAGAGAATACTAGAAATCATCATATCTATTTCAGAAATTATGATTGATTTTTTGTCTTCTAGAAACCAGTAGTCATGACGTATAGGCATTCCCGATTCTCTATAGAAACATGAACAGAATCAATCAATGTCTATGTCACGACTTGGAAAAAAAGGCCGGGTCCCGAGGATAAATTCATCAACAATAAAATCTGAAATTGAGATGATGATTTCTAGTTTTCTCTAAAATTAGGGAAATGAACATTGTCATTATTCGTTAAAATCTAGTTTCAGTTGTGTATTGTCCTTCAGAACATCAGCGATCATCTACAATTCCCGAAGCTCACACGAATTTTCCAGATGTTTCAATTCTCTAGTGGATATACATTCGGGGACACTGAAGATCGCATAATGGAATACGGATGCTACCAAGTGTGAACATGAGCTCGGTTAAGAAGAGTATGTTAAAGTGAATGGAGAGGTTGTACCTATTCGAGGAAACAAGCAAAACCTGACCCAAATAACCCTAACCAATGCCCCGAAATAGTAGCTCTCAAGGCATTACTACACTCCAAGCCCACGTTCACTCTCGGCATCATCCCTATTCCAGTATTCGCTCTTCAGGCGCCCCATACAATCATATCCGTGCTCACTTTTGACAACGCCAATCTTCCTCGCCTCGTAGCCGACCGACAACGTGATCTTCTCGTGCGCTTGGATGTAGATCGTGCTGCTGTTGCCTTGTTTCTCGTGCGAGAAGAAATCCTGGCCGTCGCCGATGAACTTGAGGGTGTAGCCGATGCGACGCGGCGATTGGTTGACCAACTGGATCTGCCGGGTCACCTCCGACGTTAGGCCCGTCTGGAATTCGATGATCGTCTTCGGGTACATGGTCGGCAGGAGGCTGTAGAGGGAGGTCGTCAGCATGAGGAGGAGGATCGAGTTCGGGATGACGATGTCGGTGGGAGTGATGGAGAAGCCAAGACGAATATCGTTCCAAGCTTCGGTGAGGCGAGCTGCGTTGTGGTAAGCCTGGTGAAAAAAAAATACAATAGGCAACATTAGAAAAACAACTATTAATCTACTTTAAACGCATGATGTTTCCAATAGATTCGGTAACATGGCGGCCTAAGAGGTTGAAAAAATTAGCAGTGGGCTCAAAATAGCAGGGTTAATGAAAGGCACCGTATTTTTTGATATAAGGACTGCCAAACCATTTATTTTGCTGGATTTATTCAATGGCCAAACTGGGTCATATATTCTCCTTGTTAAAATATGCTTTGGATCTTTTCAATGATTAAAAAAAAAAAATTGGTCAAGTTTTCATCGAAATAAAAAAAAAATGAATCCATTGATTTTAGTTACTATAGTCAATATATATTTCAATAACCGCGCATTTATGTTCAATTACAAGAATTTAAATAATTTAATTCAATTTAATTTAACATATTACATTCATATGTTGGCCATCCTTTCACTTTCAGCAAGCAGTGTAGTTGAGGGGTGTTGGTAAATGCTCCGACAACGTCACAAAATATTACAACTACGCTACAAATTGAAGTATGGATTAGTCATTGTGATCATGATGATGATTATTGTTTGCTGAACGACCCCACCAACAGATAGGTTATACGGGGTACGAATGAGTAGGTGATTATGAAAAGTATGAAGTGATGATAAGTGAAAGGATGTTTATAAAAACCCATGCCTCATGCGGGATTCGAACACACTCCCAACGGTGACTTCAGTTTCTGAGGAGGTTCGCAAATACTTCAACGGAAGATCCGGTTCACCGCCAACCGAAATCATTATTTTGCCTTGAACAGTTCGAGTTTCAGTGGCAGTGGCAACAACTGTAAAAAGCCATTCTGACATTTGTTTCTTAATTGAGAGGGTCTGATTTGACGCTCATAGAAAAATAAAATATCCGAAATACATGAACGGTATAGTCACTTGACTACAGTAGTAATATCATCTGATTGGTCAGAATTTGACTTGTTATAAAGGTTATAAGGAAATAATCATAAGAAATGGATTCATTTAATTTCTTATGACTATCACCATAATCACTATAACATAGTTTCTTATTGTGACCGGTTACTTGGAAAAGTCATAATCCATTACGTTTACGCACTATAACACTATCATCTATTTCATAATGACTAATGACTATTCCAATTGTGAACCAAATCAACTAATGTCAGACCAATGCGTCATGTATTATCATGTTCGCTATCGTTATAGTATATAATTACATATTCATGCATATTATGTTCTGTATTTTTTCAAGATCATTTTACTAACAAAACAAAACGAAGCAAATATGGTAAACTAATTTGTAACTAATTTATCTGCAAATAATACATTCGAATGCCTATGCATTTTAGCTGACCTCGGCAGTGAGGTCAGTTTGTTTTAACCCCTCTGACTTGTGGATATGGAAATAACAGAGGAAGTTCTCACTTTTTCCCACAGGAATTATTTATCGATATCATTTTCATGTAAATTAGAATCAAAACCAACTCTCTTTACCATATAATTGAAGCCGAAGAATGATATACACGTGCGATCACATCAGGTGGTCGATCAATAAACAAAACCTAACTCATTCATTTTTGAATGTCACTTAGGCCTATACCAGTTCGCTTCTGACCCCCTCAATTGATACTTATATGGTGAAAAAAAAAAGTTTAAATAATAATAAATGATAAAATTTATCTCGAAGCAAATTTGCTGGCATAGGCCTGCCCAAATGAAACTGACAGACAATATGATAATACACAGGACTTACATTTAATGAAGAAATTATATAAGAGAAAATAATTAATTATTATATGTATTTCATTCTAGTATATAGTTAGTAGAAATATTTGATAGGTCAGTTCTCGGGTAAATCAGTTTTCCGGTGGTAGAAAAACAGGCGTCCCAAATATCCGTAGATGGAAATGTTTTGTTGAAATTAATGTTCAAATTAAGTGAAAATAAATATTCCATGATTACGCAATTGTACCAAGAAACTAGACTTTTCTAACTGGTCCATGACGATGAATAAAAACAACATAATACTTCGATAATGTTTCGTTTATTTTCATTAGAAACGCTGAATCATAATACTGTGTAATTTCAATTTTGTGGCAATTGAACCAAATAAAATGGTTCAATGGTGCAGGTGTGACGGGACCTCTTCACTGCAGACAATTATCATGGTCCATAATGATATACCAGTATAGTTAACTGCACAGCTAAAGTATACCAGCAATAGATTACGAAATATAATTGATTAATGAATTATCATTAGGCCCACGTATAAGAATTAATTTATCTGAATCTTGAAATTATCTTTTATATGGATGATTTAAAAAAAATTGATTTATAGAATCTTTTGAAGAGATAATTAGCATATTGAATAACATTATCGCTACTCAACCTAAACTTCTTAATTTTTTTTATATCAAAGTTTTTTAGTTCTATTATTATTTATGTATTTATTATTATTTGGGCGACGTTCTTCTTCCGTGGATTAATTGTAAGCAATAAATAATAAATCAATAAATAATAGTACATTAATTGGAAGTAATAAATAATAATAGAATCACCAATGACACAATGATGAATATATGTTTGCATATCAACAGCATCTATTTGAGAATAGCATGCAATTTCTGATAATAAAGCCGTTTAGCAAATATTTCTTATCAGCAGTTCAGTGCTCATGCATGAGTAAGTCAACGTTTGTTGTAATCTTATCCAGGATCGCGTATTTTACTTCAACTATCACTAGACGAGGTGGCCGAGTGGTTAAGGCGTTGGACTGCTAATCCAATGGGCTCTGCCCGCGTGGGTTCGAATCCCATCCTCGTCGTTCTTTTTTAAATTAGTTTGTTTAGGTGAGTCGTTTCTGAGAAGGCAATAAGTCTTTCTGAATCAGCATTACATTTTATTTATCATTGTTAGGCTGAATGGTTTTGATGTAAATCGACTCATGTAAAAATAACTTCTGATAGAAATATGATTGTTTTTTTTTCGTATGTGAAAAAAAAACTTATCCAATACCCTCGGTAGCTCGGTCAGCTGAGACACCGCTTCAGAAATTGAAGTCCCCTGTTGGACGTAGATTCGAGTCCCGCATAAGGCATGGATTTTTGTAAACGTCCTTTCACTTATCATCACATCATAATTTCATAATCACCTGGTCATTCGTACCCCCGTATAACCTAGCTGTTGGTGGGGTCGTAAAGCAAACAATAATCATCATCATTATTCAATAATAATTATCATAATTATTGTTGCCGACCAAACTCCATTTTCATACACCTAATCCAATCAAAATATTTAAGAGTGCATTGGAAACGCTTTGTCGATTTTTTTTTCGCATAACTTTTGAACGGTATAAGATATGAAATTCTAATATAATATGGAGGGAATAAAAATTTTTCGAATATCTTGGTGAAAGTATAATTCAACAGTAGACTATATTCAACGCATGTCGCATAATAATTGTCAAGCGTAGGCCTACAGTGATACATTTTTTTTAGCAGTATACGCTAACAATACGATATGAGTTGAACTATTATAACTTATGCCATCATCAAGGTATTGCAAATATCTGAGTGCCCTTCGTTTAAAAATTTTGTTATTTCATTCCTTTCAAAAGCGACTGATATTTCGCTAAATCGACTCCCGTGGACTCGATCTTCAATAGCCTGAAACAAGATTGCGCAAGCGCGCAAGAAGAACGGCCGAGCAAATGGGAAGACTTCAGTCCAACGGAAAGCCTTTATTAGCCCAACGGAAAAACTTCAACCAACGGAAAACCTTCAGCCCAACGGAAAACCTTCCGCCCAACGGAAAGCCATCAGCCCAACGGAAAACCTTCAGCCCAATGGCAAGCCTTTAGTCCAACGGAAAAACTTTAGCCAAAAGAAAGCATTATACCCAACGGAAAGCCTTCCACCCAACGGCAAGCCTTCCGCCCAACGGAAAGCCTTCCGCCCAAAGGAACACCTTCCGCCAAACGGAAAGCCTTCCGCCCAACGGAAAGCATTCCGCCCAACGGAAAGCCTTCCGCCCAACGGAAAGCCTTCCGCCCAACGGAAAGCCTTCCGCCCAACGGAAAGCCTTCCGCCCAACGGAACACCTTCCGCCCCCAAAAAAGTCTTCCACCCAACGGAAAGCCTTCCGCCCAAAGGAAAGACTTCCGCCCAACGAAAAGCCTTCCGCCCAACGGAAAGCCTTTAGCTCAACGGCTACCGAACCCGTTCTTCTTTAGACCGAGTTGGGCATGGGCATGGTAACGGTTCACCTAATTCCCGCGTTTCGCACGATGATGCTTCACCTGTTCCTGAGACTCTGGATGTAGATAGAGGTCGGTAAAGTAGATCGGCACCAAGTAGGGGCAGTAGGACGCGGTCACCGCTGCCAGCACCAGCCCGTCAGACAGGTCGATATCGAAGTTGGTCACTTTCCTCTCGTCGGGCATGTACTGAGACTCCATGTCGTCGTTTATCGGCTCCTCCAGTGTGGTCAGAGAGTCGAAGAAGCCTTGTTTCGAATCTTCCTCCTTGATTTTCTCGGCTGGAACGACGGGCGCCCAAATCAGAGTGCGTTGTTTGTCGAAGTGTGTGTTTAGCCATTTGAGAAGAATCAGTTCAGATTCGCTGGAACCAAACAAGCAGACTGGGTCGTTATTCTATAACTGTAGAACGAAATGGTAGCGTCCCGTATTCGGTTTGTCCCGACGGTCAGACGTTGGAAAAATACTCCAAATTAAAATATCTAGAATATTAGATACAGATACTTGAATTTTAGGTAGTCAAAAATAAAGATACAGGATACATTTTTAAAATATATTTGAAATACAAAATACAAGATAGTATCTTAAGATACTTTCAAAAGATACATTTCAAAGAAATTTTTCGTAAAATATAAAAATAGGTGAGTGGAAATATGAAGAAAACTGAAAATAATATGATAATATACTTGTATCCACGTGAGAGAAAGGTGGTCTACCAAGATGACAAACACAAATATTGCCGTTATATTTGAGTAAAGTCATCATTTTTTAAATTGTATTATGATTTTTCAGGACACGGTTCACGATAACTGGCGAAATATATCCATCCAACGAGTTGAAACCTTGAAGCTGTGGAGATATTGAATGCAATAAGACCCAGATTTACGAATTGATAGTGAGTGCAATTTAATAAAAGTTTTTTGATTATTTTGTCATCACCCTTGGTGAGCCTATACGCATGTTATTTTCGTACTTTAAACTTACTAATAGTTAACAACTAGTGCCAAGCTAACATTCGTAAAACCGGCTCTACATACATGAAGTTTTTTGTTTATTCATTATTAATTTCTTCATTCATTTCATTTGTTTAATCAATAATTGGTTCAACGACACACTATAATGATAACTGAGATCTACTGGCATCGAATAAATGATTGATGAGATGATGGGATGATGAGATGATGGTTTTTTAGGTTATGGGTAGTATAATGATGAATGGGAAGGAAGTGGTCGTGGCCTATATTGTGAGAATCATCCCAGCATTAGCCTAGAGTACTGAGGGAAACCACTAACAAACCCATGTAAAGATGGACTGTGGCGGGGATCGAACCAGGTCCGAAATGCCCTTCACCTCATCTTATTTATTATATTTATATTATTATCCGCATTTTTCCAAGTTATTCTATTGGTAGCTAGACGACCTTCTTCTTTCGTAGCTATAAGTTTACCTATAAATCTTCCTCTCAGCCGGATCCTTGATCTGATTTTGCAGCTGGCGTTGCAGCGGCGTGAAAAAGATGGATTCTCTGACGGACCCCAGCTGATGGCGGGCGGCATTGAACGACAGCACTTGCTGGGAAGGCAGCACGTTGGGGCGTTGAGTGGAGGCGCGTCGAGTCTCCCCCTGACACCTGTAGTTGCGCAGACAAACTCGAATTAATATGCGTTCGGTTGACGTTCATTGACAATCGGTCAAGAAATCGGTCAAAACGGTTTTCTCGATCACAATTTACTAGCCTATATAAATTTATTACAAAATCAATTTGGGTCTAGTACTTGACGTGAGGCGCCCGAGGGACACATACCAGAATAAAGTTGACTCGGTTGTGTGACATGGGTTTGGGTGACAACCTTAACTGAACCCTCACCACATTTTACAACCATCCAGTCATAAATGTTATTAAAAAAAAGAAAAAAAGAAAAAAAGAAATGGGCCTACCTCGAAGCCCATGTCACACGACCGAGTCGACTTAATTCCGATATACGCTCTTCAGCGTCTCCCGTGACGTCACCAAATAGCTAATCGTGTTAACGCTACTGGAGCATACGTAACAAACTATCAAGTTTTTTTTTATGATTACAGGTCTTCCGCCTTATGCGATGTGGTTCAAAATAGTGGCTAAAGTGACAAAATTACAGGTACAAATGACCGAACTAATACTGGGAGAACGCAGAGTATGCGTTGTAAGACGAGCGATATTGACTCATTCATGTCAAATATAGTAGAAAGTGGAAGAAGAAGTAGAAGTACTGTTTCTACCTGAACAGTTCAATCTTTTGATATTGCATAATGATTTGACAGAATCAGGCAAACAGAAAAATTACACCAATTGCTCATGCTCTATACAAAGATATATCGAAGGTTGCGTTGGTTTGCCGCTTGGAGATGGTGACTACTAATTCGAAAACACGTTCCATTTCCTGAGTACTTTTCTGAAAACCATTGATCGCTGCTCTATCTAGTGCTGTTTTGTAGAAACGGCTGAAAGGCTGACAAACTTGATGACAGTTGTTGAGAGCTGAGGCGACGTGAACCTAAAGTTAGTTCCTTTTATCACTTCTACTTACGCACGATCGATAGTTCTTAAAATGTGGACCGCGAATTGGTACATATTTTCAATATGAGAGGGATAGGAAGTGAAGTCACCATCTCCAACCGGCAAACCAACGCAACCCTCAATACATCTTGCTCCATACGTACATGAACGTGTCCGTCACCGTGGCAAGTGTTATCTTCGAGAGGACGAGCGTCTTGAAGATCTGGAGGATCACGTCCAGCCAAGCCTGCTTGCAGAGCCTCTCGAACGTGGACTCGGGCACGAGCTCCAGACAACTGGGACAGTCGGGATCGTAGCGGTGTCTTATGTCGTGGTGCGGTGGGTTGGCATTGCTGATGAAAGGCGAGCCGGGGATTTCATTGAGCTGGTCTTCAGGTTCAAGGTCATCGCTGTAGCTCTCCCGTTGATGAGGATTTACCTTCAATAGGTATTCACGTTTACAGTAAGCATCAATTTAGTCACGGGTAATGGATTTTATATATGTTTGATAATCGGGTTTGGTCAGTCGACTGTTGATCGATAAGGCATTGGTGAAAGCAAACCAATCTGACTGATTTTTTCCTGATTCTTGCCTGCCTAACGACCCCATCAACAGCTCGGTTATGTGGGGTTGTAGATAAGCGGATGATATATGATGTATACAAAACCCATTCCTTATACAGAACTGAAAACCACGCTCGCTTTGGCTCCAGTTTCTGAAGTAGTAGCTCAGCTATATGAGCCACGATTGGCGGCCTGTCTGTCAATTCCAACCTACACAAGAACAAATGACAACAAATGTCAACATGCTGCTATTTTCCTACCTCGTACACGGGGGGATTTTCCAGATCTGGATTCTTGTTCGGTTGCGTGCGCACTCTCTTCTTGTAGGTGACGTAATCGGCGTAATTAAACAGGTATTTTGGTTTAATATGAGCCAGACATGCGCCTTGATAGTTGAGGAACGTCAACAACTGCTTATGTCTTTCGTACGCCAGTTTCACTCGATGCTGGTCTGACTCGGGTTCCGGCCTGAAGTTAAAATCTGATGTGAACAGAACGCAATTTGGTCTAACTGACATGAATTGCTATGTTGAGACTTAATCAATGCACTCCAAAGTAAGTGATCACACTAACTGCGGTATAATCATTCATAGTACAATCAAGGTTACTAATAGTCATGTCCGTGATTTATGGATTATATTATACAAATCGTACTTGAAAGTGAATTTAATAAATTCACAAAATGAATAATTACTGAGTACTCACTGTTTGGGGAAGTTCTTTTGAACCGTAGGGCCTACTAAATTGATTAACAGTTCAAGTATACTTTTGATTCGGAACTTCGCTTTGGTACCGCTCCCGGAACCGGTCACAAACCCACCCAACATGGCTGTCAGTCCATCAGGTATGGAAGCTGCGAATGCACAGCGATACCCTTGTTCAAACAACCACGTTTCTGCCGCTTCTAAAGAACCTTTCATGTGCTTCGCGTACTCCGAATCCTCATTCGTCAGCGGAAACTTTGGATAATGATGACTGGGATCAATTCTTTCTTGGTAATTGGTATGAGGATAGATAGTGAATATCGACTCTGACATTTTAATATTATTATCCTCAGACTCGTCAGCGTCTTCTTCATCTTCTAGATCCTCCAGCATATCGCTGATCAGATTGATGTCGTACGAACTGTGAGCGCTTATTTTGTTCGCTGGAGGAGGAACGGCAACCTTGGCTCGCATTGCCAGACTTGAAATTATGCCGGGTATGGCTGAAATCGCCGTTGATCGTCGTTGGATGAACGGCGAGTTGAAAGTGAAAAGACTTCCTTCCGGTTTCAAAGCTGTAATAGTGCCGCTGTGTTGTTGAGGTGACAACTGACCGTCGTCCTGCGGGACATGCAAGTCGAGAAAATCACTGACATGGCACGAGTGACTTCAACAGCTGCTTCAAATTAGTCAAATGCTGTGTCACAACGTTAGGAAGAAATACATTTCCAAAACTATAGCTGTGCTGAAGAATTTTTCATTGCTTTTCATGAAGAAATTACAATTATTGGGCTGACAGAAGAATTGGATGTATATTGAATCAGAAAGGATTTATTCTACTGATACTTGTGATTTGTACCGTATATACTTTTGGGAGCTGAATACTTTTGTCCACGGTGAGGGAGTGTGGTCACAGACAGTGCAGTCCTGGTCTCAGGTTCAATTTTTTGTAATGACCCTACGTTCATCTATAGCCTTAATTGGGAAACAATGATTTTACATCAAGTTTCCATTTTATTTAAAAAAAATATATACGTAAAAATCACTTCGATGGTGAAATTCTAAATAAACAACCAATTGTATAACTCACTCGACTAAACTTTGACGTGAGTATCGAGTCACCCCCAGCATCGTCTCCGCGGGGAGTTGCCATCGGCTCGAAGCGGATACTCTGGAACGCATGCGTCGTCAGCGTGCAACAATCAGCTGTGGCCGTGACAGCGATAGTATCTTGACCTTGAAGCGTGTCGGTGAACTTGATGCTGGTGTTGAACGATATCGGCGTCGAACTCTTGAATATCACGAGAACGGGTAGGAAGACATGACCTTGCATGCCGGTGATCACGTTACTCTGGATGAACTTGACTCGGAGGACGTTCGTGATGCTCCTGCCCATGGCGTCTTCACCTGGCGCAATGACTGCTGACACTTCGGCGTTCTCCGGGTGGTTGACACAGTCGAGGATTATCACCTTCTCCACTTCCACGTCCAGTGGTACGGGTAGAAAGATTAACTGCAATTGAAACATTTTCGTCGAATCGTATGTTTGATCTCTCCTTAAAATCCCTCAGTAGGCACGAATTCCGGGTGTATCCTTGGAATATAGAGTAAACTGGTACAGTACCGCAAACACTTTGAACACAAACTGATGCTATATCGCATGTTATATGTTGTGAAAAATCCCCCACCTTCAATCATGTGAACCATTAGAAATACACAAAAATACGTAACTTATATACTTTTTGATTTTCATAATAATGGTATATTGGTAAGAATGTTAGTGGAAATATCGTTCCCATACAAACAAAACTTTTTTTTCACTATACACTATTTCGGTTTCGTCTTTAATTCACCGAAATATCAACACTCGGATCAAAAATTGTAAACATTCGTTCGTTTATTTTAATAACAAGGTGATATTATTTTGATGACAAAAAGTGTACTTGTAGCCTGAGTATGCTGAAAGACCTTTCGATAAAATGTAATCAATATGAAGTATGAGCTATTCAAGCCATTTCCTCAGAAATTTCCCCCCACTAAATTCTATTAGTGAATGAGTTCGTCCTAGACTAGGAATTACTCTCTTCTCACCTCGGACTTCATGGCCTTGATCTCCGGTGGAGGAAACTGCCCTTCAAAATGCAAATAATTGAACACGTTGCCAAAACCATATTTCCTAATATAAATCGGTGCCGCCACGTTGTAGTTCCCTGAATATAGGGGAGTGAACGACGCCCTCAGGACGACAAACTCTCCCGGTTCGAGCGTCGCAATCAACGCGTTGGCCTCCTCCACGACGGGTTTACCACAGTGGTACCTGAGCGAGAACACGCTCGTCTCCTCGTGAAGGTCGTCGATGCGAATGCAGAAAGTCACCGGGTTGCGGTACTCGTTGGACACGCGCACATCTTCGTCCACCTTGCTCCTTTGCACGCAGCCGGGCACGTGTTTAAAGTACAGCTCCAGCTTGGAGAAGGTCAAGATGTGCCCGGCAACGGTGCAGTCGATGCGAACAGAAGATAGTTTCTTGGGGATGTCGTCGTGACGGATATTTCCATAATTTTGTAATAATCTGTGATGACAAAAAACTTACACTTCAGACCGAGCAGGCGTCAGACACGAACGTTATCGTTCGAATCAATCGTTTGATTGTATGGCCAATCTCACCTTCAGTTCAGTTCGTATATTTGTTCAGAAACCAGAGATCTGTACGTGCGCAAACCAAGCATATTTCGTTACAAATAAAATTCAATTTCGATCGATTCGATCGATTTTCGTTTTTTTTTTATTTATTGAACGTCTACCTCACGCCTACGGTCTCTTGAGAGACCATGAGACTGGGAGAAATGAATGTATTATATAGCTATGAATAATCTTCAAATCATGTGATAATATCAATATAACCAATATGAAAATTTAATATAGATATGAATATCAATATCAATGTGAAATAAATGTACATATAGATATAAATATATACATTTGAATGAACATAAAATATTTTGGGATGATAAGATCGCCCTAATGATGACACGATCTCAAACTTTCATCTTTTGTCTTTGTAGGGAAACATTGGCTTCATGTGCTCTAGATGGTAATCATTTTTTTCATTATTCTAATATTGCGTAACGACCTGACCGATAACTAGGTTATACGGGTTATATAACTAGGCTATGTAACCTATAACCAGATTATATTGAATATGTATATATATATATATATATATATATATATATATATATATATATATATATATATATATATATATATATATATATATACACATTCATTCAATATATAATTCACTATTTTAACCCACAGTTAGTCTTTTTCTGAAGGGCTTTGTGGATGTTTTTTGTTGTAATTGTGTTTTTATTTCTGTATCAGTGTATGTGATCAATGAAAAAAAAAAAAAATAATAATGAAAATATATATGAAAAAAAATAAAAAAAAATAAATATATATATATATATATAAATTTTTTTTTTTGCTGTTGAAAATATTAATCATAGTGTGTAAATTATCGCTCTGATTCCATATAACATTCTCTGAACTAACTTTTCGTTGAGTGCCATGTAAGATCGTGGCTTCTGAGTTTCCGCAATATCAATGTCTGGCGCACCAAGAATCCCGTTCACAATCATCGGCAGAAGGAAGTGGTACGTGGCGACATCCACTGGATAGAAGTGTAAGTAGAACTGTTGAATTTTTCCTGGACGCAGGTTGAAACCGTCGGGAGTGAAAAAGGGAACGCTCTTTTTCCGGGAAGGAGACAAGTGGTATTCGGGAAAATCTTCCAGATTGAATGACAGTTCCACGTTTGTTGTTCCCTGGTTTTCAGCTGACATTCTTATGATGTCGAACGAGTCCGCACTGATGCGGCGTAGATGAAGAATGTCAGGCGTTAATACAACCTAGTGAAACAAATACGATCCATCATAACTCCTAACAATATAGAAATAAAAACGATTAAAGAAGTTTGCAATCTAAATGAATCATAGATATACTAGAGGCGGTTGTTTTATTTCGTATTAATAATTTTTGTACGGGGATGACACCGTAGACATGATAATTAAATCGCCATTTTCAATACATCCAACCATCAAATTGAATTATATGGCCTCACAGAATGAAGCCGATCGAAAAATTTTCACCTTTGTAATTGAAAACACCAAAACACACCTTAGGATAACTGACATAGCCCTTCACTTCCAGTGCCAGTTTGGTAGTTCTTTGAACGAGCACGTCCACTTTGAACTCGAAGTCAACGACGGCACCGAGTTTCAGTTTGAGATCCAGAGCGTGGAAACTTCTCGCTTTGATAACGCCTCCCATTGGACTGATATCACAGCCAGGTATTGGACAAGGATTCACAACCTGGAGCAGCAAACATTTGTCACATGTCGTTATACTTGTGTAGTTGTCATGACAACTTGATGTTCATCTTTTTGTTCGTCGATATGTCTCAATAAACCGTTGAAATTAATTCATTTACATAGACGTCTCGTGTGAGGTGTACATCAATTTCGATCTTCCTTAACTTATACATAGTGAGTAACATATTCAAGATGATTTTCATTCAACTTCTTTCAAGCAAAATGTGTTTGTTTCCCGCTGTGCAAACTCATTTTACTTGAATATCCAATTGTTTTTGAAAACATGTCAGCTCTGTTGATTACCTTCTCTCTATAATCTGTGATTTTATAACATTTTTTTATGATACGAGCGAAGCGAGTGAAGGAAGAAGATAGAGCTACATGCTCGCTTTCGTTTCCGAGCTTCTGGATTTTCAGCCCCTATATAGTTCTTCAGGGATGACCTGCAGGAGGGTTGGGTGGAGTTTCGAGCGAAGAGGAAGCTCATGTACTCACTTGGTAGGTTTTCTTTCGCCAGTGCGGTTAGGGTTACTTGTGACATAGAGATGCTATCGGTCTTTCATAGCAATCTCCTGGGGAGACAGCTATTTCGCTGAAGATTTTAATTGTGGGATTGGAGTTACATTCTATAACGGTCATACGAGCTATCACCGATGAGTTCCTCAGTCATTGCATACCTTGAACATCATGTCCTCGTAATTGGGATTGTACATGAAAGCCGTTTTGATCGTGAGCAAGTGCAACGGGATTTCTCCGACGTCCATCTTGGCCTCGGTGAAAGTTACCCTGCACTTGCGCGGCAACAGGCAACACTTGAGCACCATGTAGATGCCGCTCTCCGATCGCAGGATCAGCTCCGAACACTGCGGCCCGAACGGGTTGGGAGTCTTTTTCATCTCGCACAACATCATGCGCTTCGGTGGAACGACACCTGGAAAATTTTTGGATGAAAAAAACAATGTTGTGAAGAACTACAATGTGATACAAGGTTTGTCATATAAATATAAAAAAAAAAAATTGGCGTCGGTGAATAGTGTATGAGATGGTGAAGTGACGAGATGAAAGGTTATTTCATTATATGTTTTTGGAAAGTTGGGAGGAACGGTCGTGGCCTGTGGCTGATGAACCATCCCAGTATTGACCTGAACGGCAGAGGAAAAGCACGAAAAACCCCATCGTAGACCATGGCGGGGATCGAGCCTCGGTCTCCTGGATGAAGGTTCAGTGTGCTAGCCACTCGACCATTCGTCTCAGTTGATCTGTCACTTATTTATCTATACTCACATATAATTATATATATAAATATATAGGTTGTGTTTTGTCGATTTTTTGGGTTGACAGTGTTTGATATATCCAAGGAGAGAATTTTGCTATTATTTTCGACATTGTCTTCTTTGGGTACGTTTTGGCAGGATGTGACCTGCCATCTTCAGGAATGACAGTTGACATTTCAACGAACCATGCTCGTAAAAACAACCGGTAACCGAAAGGTCACTCGCATCTCTCGAAGGTAAATCTATTCACCTGACATTGGTTTTGGAGTGAACGAAGAATTCTCCGGCACCTCCCAGTGGAACTTGGTGTACGCGTGCAGAGGATTAATGATACCCACTGTGACGAACTTCGGTTGGAAAGCTTCTTCGGAAGAAGTTTGGCCGAATATCAATTCTGTCGGCTTGAGCATCAGCGACTTGGAAACCACTTCGGCCGTCACGGTCACTTCGAAGCTGTGATTGTCATTGATGACGTAGTCCATGAATCTGCGGCGACAAAGGAGCATTCAGTGTGACACACACACGATCATAATAACATGTAATATGTTCGTACGTGCTGATGAAATTATATATATATATTTTTAAACAAAAAATTGTAATATAATTCTGATCATTGTACTGTATAGAAACTTGTATCCACTGAATAATGAGTTCGTCCACCAGCTAAATAACTCATAATTTAATCGAGTAATTACCACAGTTATAGCATAATTTCAAGCTACAGATCCGAAGATGGAGAGTTTGTGGAAGCAGTTGTGCTATTTTCTATAAACTTTGTCCTGGAACATGAATATACTCTGAGAACACCAGGGCTATACAAATATAACGGTCATATTTGTGGTTTTTATATTGGTAGATGACTCTCAATCTTCGTGAACGAGTTTCGATTTCACGAAGGGTTGATCGAAGGATTTAGATTTGGGTCTTATCCAATCATCAGTGAACTTGACAATTTCAATAAACGCTCACGTTGATCAGTGGTCGGTAAAATTAATACGAACTTGCTCAAAAAGTAGTTGAGAAAAAAACCTATCGAGGAATATAAGCTGAGCTTAATTATTATACCCTCACCCATTATACCGACCAAGAGATTCAGCATTGTACACCATCACCAATGCTATCTTTGTGTGCCCCTTCAATATCTTCACGTCGCCTTTCGGTAACAAAACACCCGACCTGCCCGGCATGATCTTGATCTTCACCGCGAAGTTGTTCAAGTTTTCCAGGTAGAGCACCTCCGAGCTGTTGCTCTTCGGCGCCACTTTGCCAAAGTTGATCGCGTGCGGCTTGACCTTGACATTGTAAAGTTGCAGTGGGGTCAGCGGCACGTGGACTTCTGCCGGATAACTGTCGGCCCCTTTCGACTTGTGGTACGGTTTGGGCGGTTTCATGCGCAGAAGTTTGTAGACGCTGTACTCGCAACCGATGTCGTATGGATTATCATCTTCTGTCTTGTTCAGAGCTTCCTTATTCTGTTTGGCGATGCGTCTTCTCATTGGGCTTCTTGTGAATTCTGCGTATCGGTTGTCGTGGATTCGCTTGTAGGCCAGCTCGTCCTCGTTGTAGGTATTCGCCGAGTCTTTGGGTTGAGCGTAGCGATCAATACCTGCAAATAACGTATAGTTTTCAATAAGAGAAGAAATAATTTTCTACCTGACTGGTCCAGTCTTGTGTAACCTTGTGTTTCAGAAAAGTTTCAGAAATCAGACAAATAGAGAGCGAATTTTCAATTTTGGTTTATTTCTTGGGCTGAATTATTCACCAATTATAAGCTGTCACCGACCTATCGGCAATCGAAGGCTCTATCGCTGGAAGGTCGGTCCAGTCATAACCTTCATACTCGGGACCTGTCAGATGTTCAACATTTCTCAGCGACAGCGAGCTACAATCAATCACCCGACGATCGACGGTTCGATCACCGTTATATTCGGTTATAAATAGTAATTGGTGATTCCATTATATAGTCGCCTATAGTACTCGACAAATCCGCGATAGTCGGCGGTGATGGTGCTTGTATAGCTATATATAATCACGAGCACCATGACTGTACCCGAGCTTACCGATCACTCTTTCCCACACCGATTGCATTGGCCCACTACAGGTGGATAGTGCAATTGATGTGGGAAAGAGTATTCGGAAAACTCGGGTGCTGTCATGTTGCTCACTATCCACCAACCCCGCTTCGGTCGAGTCGGCCAACTCTTGGCGTGGCGATAATACGGTCTATACTCAAACGTCATGGTGCTCGTGACTTGGGGACTTGATTTTTTTGAGAAATTCCCACCATAGCTACCAACAACCACCCAGCAGTCGGTGGAGACTCTTTCGCACTTGGTACAAATACAAATTCCGTGAATTATTATGCAACCGAGCTAACAACGACCAACGACAGCTAATCGATTCTCGATTATGATCAATTCTAATCGATGCCTCGATTCTCGGTATGTTCGGCTTTAGTGCTGATGATTTTCGTCCTGGCGGTAGGCGATTATAGTGCTCAACATTATCGACCGGGATTGTGCTCGTGCGAGGGTCACAAGACGTACTAATTGCAGACATGACGGAGGGAATGGAGGATTGCAGGGAGATTTTAGTTTTTTTCGTCATATTAAAGTGTCATATCTTTCGTCTTGCTCGCGCCTACCTTTGAAAATCGTCTTGCAGGGCTCGTCTTTCGGCCACGGACGATTACTCCTGGCTCTGTCGTTGGGAAACGCAATAAGCGGATCCTTCTCACTTTGATCACCAGTCTTCTGACACAACCTTCTATTCGCCGTCGTCACTCGCGTGTAGATGTCTTTTTTCGTCTTCACAGATGGAGTGTCGACCACAAACTTGTAGTAGTTAACTTTCATCGGTTCTTTCATCCACCTCCCTTTCGGCAATTCAAAATTTTTCATCGATTCTTTTATCCACCTCCCTTTTGGCAATTCAACTTTTTTCATCGGAGTTCCCACATGACTCGGGGGAGCAGATGTATTTCGAGAAGTGTTGTCGCCTATCTTCACGTTGAACTTCTCTCTAACGTTCGCTGACGTGCACCTCACGCTGTGCGTTGACACCACTTTCCGAGAGCTATCAGCGGGAACCAGCGATAACTACAACATTCGTTAACAAAATGTGTCATCTTGTCTATATGAAGAACTGGAGATAATTATCATGAATCACAAAATATATCGCAATATATAAAAAAAATAATTCAAAGTGTCGTTTGGAAAAATGTCGAATCTAGGACAATAATATATTGCATTGTTTGAAGTGGAACTTCTGTGAATCCTCTATCATTAATTTGGTTCGTCTTTCTGGCCATTTTGACTATTCTGTTACTCAGTTGGATAAAATACATGGATTGTAATGTAGGCAAACGAAGTGTGTTTGACCAACAAGGTTGTTGAGCACATAAATTGTACATTATTAATTTCAGCTACCGTCGTAGACATATATTATTCTCGTCATTCATCAACCTCTAGTCGAAAAAACTGAAAGCCTGAAAGTTCATAACTTTTTCCTGTTTTTCATCAATGTTTACGAGATATCGCCCTAGTTCTAACCATAAACGATGCCAACTAGCGATCCGCCGGTGTTCCTCCGATGAAACTATCAATGACATAACTAATACACTTCGAGTTCTTCGAGTTCGAGGCATGCCACGTGATTTCAGAATAAAACCGATTCCTCTACTTCATTTCGATTGCTTCTATACCCTCTTACATCACCGTGATGGGATTATGCTGACTGCTATAGCGAGCTGCATTTCGGATTGTGATTGGCTATCCGCGAGAACGCAGTCAGCACCTGCACTGGTCGGAGGAGGTACTAGTTACAGACAAAAACGAGGGGGATGATAGTGTAAGTTTTGTTGTATCATAAGAACGAATATTCTTGTTAGTATATCTTTTGTCTGTGAACAAACTGAAGAGTTCGACAACAAATTGAAGTTATATACCGGTAGTTGAATGTATTTTGCGAGCCTGAAGTACAACGTGTCTCCCAGTCCAAACAATCCATTTTAACTCAATGACTTGACAGTTGACAGTTCGTTCAAAAGTCACCTAAACCTTTATTTTATTAATTTATTTGAATGCTGCTTAACGACCTCACCAACCGCTAAATTATACGAGGTTATGAATAAGTGGATGATGATGAAGTGATGAAGTGATGATACGTGAAAGGGCGTCCACACAAACCCATACCTTATGCGGGACTCGAGTCCACGCCTGACCCGATTTCATTTCCTAACGCAGTGCGATAGTTGACAAACTTGGAAAATCGAAGCCACTCACATATTTGTCTCCATCAATTTCCTCACCCACCTGTGTCAACGGTGGTTTCGGCTTCGTGTACGTGCACCTCGTATCTTCAATTTTTCTCGTCGACATTGCTGATGTACTTAAGAACTTGGCCTTCTTGGCGACCTCCTTCTTGCTGCTTTTCGGTGGTTTCACGGCCCAAGGCCTGGTGTCGCCTTGTCGACATTGCTGCATGATCGACTTGGGTATCTTCACAGAGGGAGTCTTGAAAGTGACAATTTCAGTGGATTTGCCGACCTCGTGCACTGTGTGGTGTGGTGATATTCCTGTAATCGTTTATTCAATAACTCAAATTGCTTCATCATTAGATCAGGACTTTAGTATAACATCCAGAACATTTGAACGAGAGGTAAGCAACCAGTAAATTTGGTGTAAACCTGATTTCAGATTTTAGTGGATTTCACGGGATTTCAAGAAGATTTCAAGGGATTCCAAGAAGATTTCAAGGGATTTCAGGAAGATTTCATGACAAGTGTACACCAGATTTCAGGAGTTGTCAACCCCTCGCATTTGAAGTTCAATCAACTGACAATTATAATACTTGGACTCGGTTTTTCGAACATATAGTCGGTGAACTCAGCGATAGTTAGCGAACTAACTTGTTATTACCCTTGGATACGTAGTTTTATTTTCATACCTTGAATAATAGTTAGCTAATTGATACTCAACTAATTGTTCGCAGAACCGGCTCTTCTATAAAAAAATTCAATTATATAAACGATTATCACTCATTTTATATTTTATCAAACATTAAAGTGGTTTTATCATCGTTAGTTATTGTGGTTGTTGTGTATTTTCTATTTCAATTGCGAGAAGTGATGTGCGTTCTTCGTACTGCAGGTAAACGCATTGCAAATTCTGATTCATATTTGCGCGATTGCACGGTATTTCCGTGCTGGCAAGTCACGTGCACCAATCAGAAACTGTCCTTGACATTTCTGACTTACCAGGACTGAAGAACCGTGCAACGGCGTTACAATGAATCAGGCTTATGGATAGCGAGACATCTGTTCATATGAACTGTACTCGAAATCTACACAACTTCATTTTCAAGCCATCAAATATGCAGTCGTGAGAGTTGTGCACTGACCTTGATTGAACTGGGGTCGTAGTTTGGTCGTGACCGACGGGCACAAGAACTTCACGTCCAAGACTCCGCGGCTGACGACGATCCGCTTGGAGCTCTCGAGCAGTGGCATGGTTTGTCCGAGGAGCTCGAAGACGAGTGACTGTTCCAACAAACCTTACCAGGACATCATTACATATGCAATCGTGATTGGCTGAATTGATCAATTAACTAATAGGGAGTATTCGCTCCGAGCATCTAGGTCTCCACCGTTCTACGATGGCCAGGAGCATGTTTTGTAATTTATTTTATTTATATTATAGGTTCAACGAGGCACTGTACTGATTACTACGATCTATGGGCGACGGTGATTGATATATGAGATGGTGGGATGATGAGATGATAGATGAGAAGTTATTTTATTAGGTATTTGGATAGTGGGAAGGAGTCGGTCGTGAGCTGTTGTTGAGGAACCATTACAGTATTTACCTGAACGGCAGAGGGAAACCACTAAAAATCCCTGTAAGAATGGTCAACCATGTTGGGAATTGAACGCTGGCCTCCTGATTGATGGTTCAGTGTGCTAGCCACTCGACCACTCTTCTCAGTAAATCATTCAAGCATGGTGAGACAGGACATTTAGCGTGGATATGAAATAATCACATTCAAGATCTGGTTTCACGAAAAATAAATTGGTGGATTAAATAGTGGATCAACTCGATACCACCCTTGGTTACTAATTCTATCTTTCGACCTTCATAAAAAATCAGCTCAATTATCAAGATTAACTCCGTTTTCAATAGAACGCGATTTGGACCTGTTTTATGAGTTTCAAATAAATAGTTATTAATCGAGTAACTTATTTTTTAATCTTTTAGTTGGCAGTTATGATGGTGATTTCGGTTATTTTTCCTTAACTTTACGCATAATTTTCTCATATCGAATTTATAATGATTGACTCCCAGGCGCTAAATGACCTCGTTGTCGATGCGCCTTAAAACCCTAATATTCATTCATTCATGATTGACTTTAATGCCAGTCTTGAATTGAAAAAATGTAGCTCATAGGCCTACACAAGTATTTTTGACATGAACGAGCACAAACGATTCATACCATCAGTGGAAAGAAATATCAGAAGAATTGGTCACTGCGTATGTATTTGTAACCCTTTTATTCCCAATATTCAAATCTCATATGGACCTTGATTTATGAATCGAAAATCAAACAAAAAAACTTCTATAAGGTCTTCACTTTTCACAACCATTCCATCAATCCACCTGATCTTACCCATCCTCACGGGCGTCGCATTGATGACGACTTCGACCGACTCCAACGGTCCTAGTTTACCCTCCGGCGGCAACACCTCGAAGCTGAACACCTTCTTGTAACGATAGTGGATCGTCAACAACGGCGACGGGTTCCTCAGACACAGCACTCGCGTCTCCACGAAGTCCATGCGGATCGTGCCGAAGTCGATGGCTGTCGGTTGCAGCTCGATCGACGGCACGATCGCCTCGCCGTGGAGGCAGAGCCGCACGATCGGGCCGGTCAGCACCACGCCGGACAGTTTGTCCATGTGACTGATGGACGACACCGTAGTCGAGAGCTCTTTCTCTAGAACAAGTGGAGTTGTATTGTGTTATGTTGTATTTATTAGCTGTTGTGACAAATTTGATTGTGTAAACATTGTCAAAAATAAATAAAAAAGATAGTTATAGTACCAGCGAGTACAATAAAACTAGGCGAACGCGTTATGTGTTTCCGCGTTGATGGATGAGCTGGAACATATCAGCTTATATCTTTGAATTGGTTATTATATATGTATATATATATATACACCTTGAGATCCAAACAATTGAGTCAATGCCATATCCTCATTTCCTAATCAATTTATATGATGATGAAGAAGGCTTTGTTTTAATCGTTTCCAATAATTGGTGACACCTGTTGCTTGAATTTGATTGGTTTCTTGAAAGATTTGAGTGATTAAAAAAAAATTGTTTCATATATTCTTTTACATCAAAACGGCTGATCTGGTTGGACTTGAAGTTCGAAATGAGGTGTATAATTATTATGTTGAAATTCCCTGAGAATTTGAATTCTCTCGAAGGAAATATTTTTGACGAAGTTTTCATCAGGATTATTCTTATGGGATTTTTGAAAATGTTGAAATGAGTTTTCTCAGAAGTGATTAAACCGATTGCGCCTCAAAACTATACAGTATCGAATTAGGTAAGAACACTTGTGTATACCAAGTTTCAACTGATTTTGAATTCTAGTTTGACCTGTGGAGCGCGAAAACAAAAAAATACAGGCACTTTTTTTCCGGTATGGTGAAATTGAGTCTTAGCTTCGCTCATTCAATGATGAAATATATAAAATAAAAATGGCATTGATGAAATTTAGAGGTTGAAATTCAATGATGACTTGGAGCGTCTATGTATGGCTTAGTAGATGGCTCGATCGCCGGTGAGCTCGGTTATGGTGCTCGCGGTTTCCGTTGCTGGCCAGCGATTATGGTGCAAACGGTTTTCTTTATAGTGATAGACGGTTGTACTTACCAATATCGAGTAAATTGTCGTATGTAGAGAGAAGTCCACTCGCTGTTATGTCCATCGTGGGTTCCTCTTGCTTGAAGTGCTCGAGAGACTTCTCTGAAGAAGCAGAAGATAGAAACATGATAATGATGGAGCATTCTAAGATGGACCCGACACAATTTCATATTTTCATATTATTTCAATGCATCAGAATCCACATATCAATTCTGACCAAAATCGATGGAACTTGAGAAAAAACTGTATTTCACATATGGCAAAAACCGAGCTTGTATTTTTTCGTACTCCTAATATGGGGTCAATAGGTCAGACAAAGTGTTTATTGACTTGAAACTTTTTCTGCACATTGGTGGCGCACGAGAATAGATTGCTGTTGCTTTTGAACAAAATCGAGCGGGAACTTTTTTCTGGAAAATTTAACACTGCATGTGTATTTGAAAGTTTTCATGAGAATAACATGGGATGGATCTTCACTTTTCAATTTCTCCCGATTGAATTAAAACGTTCACAAAGTAATATATGAAGAAAAAACAAAGAAACACGAAGAATATTGAAGAAGAAATTTGGTCAGGTATGCTTTTGAGAAAATGAATTGAATGTATTGTGAAAATGAGGAATAAAGAGTTATATAGGCCTACATCTGATATGTATCGTCACAGAAAAAAAGCTGTATAATGGATGAAGTGAATAGGCCTATATATACAATTGATATTTCCAAAATCAAGGTGTATATATACCGGTATAGAGTTCGAGTATGATTATCTTGCTCGTATGACGCATATTATGCTGAATTTTCCTGGAGGAATAACCAGCTCGTATGACGCATATTATGCTGAATTTTCCTGAAGGAATAACCAGGAAATTGCATGGGAAAACGCGTTTCAAACATGCGTTGAAGGATCAAATAGAAATTCTAAGAAGAAAGTGAGAAAATAAAGGAATAATATCTCCTCGGAATCCTCGTACACGATTTCCATGAAACTTGTCGAAAATGTCCACCATCGTTTTCTTACATGTCAGAATTTTGATTTTCTGGATAAAAACAGTTTCTAATTTTTTGCTATTTTATAGGTATTTTGAGAAACCAATAATTAGTTCGTCAAAATCTAAAAAGCATAATGTAGATCGGTTTGGCCCTGTCACTCGTAGATCGCGCACAAAAACAGGTAGAAAATAATCCCGATTTGATCCGAATCAACTTCATTTTCATTCACCCAGTTTCATCCACATTTCAAATAAGTTCTGAAACTTTTAAATATCGGTATAGAAAAAATAAATATTCTTCTAAAAATTATCGTAGTCTTTGACGCCATGAGTATAACTTGAAGTAACATTTTTCATTTAAATTTCGAAATCCATTAGATTAGATAGATGGGCTCAATTTTCAAGAATAGAAAACTTTCTCAGACTCCTAGCTCACATCGTACCTATGTCTGTAATGTCCATACATTGGACGCGCAGTATTCGCACAAACACTAGAAAATCCTTGGACATCTCTTCGTGGTTTGAACGCTTCCATCCAGTCTTGGGACTTTGCTTGCTGACAACAGGATGGAAGCTGATAACAAAAGAGTTCATCACGAATTTGTTATCAAGGTCTCTGAAATATCACGTCGTGTCACGAGAAAATTAGCCACACATAGTAATGCAGGGTCAAATTTGAAGACACACCTCATTTAGCCCTAATGTTAATGAGTTTTGGGAGTCATAGTCTATCAGTTCACTCGCTTAAACGGCTAAACAGAACTGGAAATTACGCTGACCCAGACTACTTTAGTAGAGTGGTCAAGTAATAAGTTACTTGTTGATGAAAATCAAGATAATACATAAGAGGAAATACTTGTTGTTGTCGGTCTGGACCCCTATTCCTGAGATCAATGAGATCTGAGAAAAATAAAAATGAGTGAGAAAACGATTATCTCACTTAAAATGGCCGATTGGTAATGGTAAATCGGCCATTTTTAGTGAGTTAATCGTTTTCTCACTCATTTTTATTTTTCTCACATCTCATTCATCTCAGGAATAGGGGTCCTGGTATTCTATAATAGCTTGTATACTATATTCATGAAACACAGAACATTTCTCTTGTGGGGATTATCAACCGGTATTATTTTCTGAGTGGATGATGTGAGTCACTATTCATTTTTGGGGGATGTCTATCCGATATTATTCTTCCAAGCGGTTGGTATATATGACTTTTTCTCTTCGAGGGGGATGAAATCCTCTTGCATATTACCCCAATTCGAACACTGACCAGACTGTATATAAGTTCTCACTTGAGTGTGAAGATGCGACCTTCGAAGGGCTCCATTCGACCCTCGGACGGTTCAATGGTGAACATTCCGAACTCGGGCAACATCTCGGCAACGTCTCGAAGTGGCTGGAAGCAAAGCGAAAATAATATTTTGGTGAGTATAGATTGACACTTTCTGTTCGGAAAATTCCGTGAGTCCGAGCGTTTCCGAGCCTGCGTTACGTCGGGTAGTGTCTATTGGGTCACTGGTTGCGTATAGATATTGAAATGCTGGTTAGATATTTCATGTTAATTTGATCGGTTAGTCTCATTACTACCAACTTATTGGTGATTTAAAAAACACTACGTATTTGTTGTTTATAGTTTAGTTACAATGATACGAAATGTATATAGTTTGAGGTCACTGCCAGATTTTACGCGACTCTAAAACAAATCCTTTTTCCTCACCACCCCTTATCTCCCTCATCAAATTGACCACTAGTGGCTTATCGGCAGGCCACCTTCATGTGGGAATTTAGAGATACTCTGATAGGTAAATGTGAAATTTCCTACATAACAAAGCCCATTTGATTGGATGTTCTGTTTTGTGACGTTTATGGGCCGGTCAATCACTATTTGTCAATTAACCCTCCTCCTCCATCATGTGAGCTTAGAAATACTTTGATCGATACAATCGAAATTCCGTATAATAAACAGCCAACTTGATTGGAAGTCAAGTATTTTGTGTAGAGAGTAGGGTCAGCAACTAGTGGTAAATTTGAGAGGTGTCCCGATTAGATTTGTCATCCAAGTCCATGTCACACAACTGAGTATACACTATTCCGATATATGCTCTTCACGCGCCCTAATTTTGGTTCGCATTTTTCCAAGATGTGTGATCAGTTTAGTTTTCAATAGCAGTTAGTAATTTGGTCCAACTTCTTACATGGAGCTCGTTGTTAATCTCTGCCAGTACCACGAACGTACTGATCTGCGCACTGATGTTGCGCACGACCATAGACTCGTGACACTTGGTGCCGAAGTACGTGGGTTCGAAGTCGATGAGCGTAAAGTCGCCGGTGGTGTTGGGGTGGAAGACGATCAGGTGGGGGAGGTTCACGTTGACCGTGGTCGGAATGCGGATAGGTCGACTCGCGCTCTTGATCCTATCAACAATGGATTTGATATCAACAGATTGTATATTTCAGTATTTTAGTATTTAATTTACTCATTACAGATGTTCTTAAGACAGGTGGTAATGATTACTCTCATGAAATTAAATTAAAAAAAAAACACACACGGCCCACTTAGTGAAATTATACATTGTTATTTTGTCTTGGCTCTCTCCTTGAATCACTGATCTTCGTTTTATTCTTCATATCTTTTTCCAATTTATTCCATTCTCGCGTCGTTCTTTGGATGAATCCATATTTCCCTCCTTTTCTATCCACTCTTTACACTTCCATTCTTACCCCTCCCTTATACTTCTTTGTAATTCCTTTCCAAATCTATTGCTCAATTCATCCCATCCTGTATATTTATTCTTGACTCTGAAAAAATTGCACATTCTTTCTATTTGTCTTCGTTTTGTCAAAATTTTGAAAATTGTGAAAAGACATAAAAACTTATATGTGTGTAAATATGTATGCACCATAATGTATTTGGTATATCTTGTAATATGTGTGTATGTGTTGGGTGTATTGACGTGTCAAATTTCATGTAATGATCAATAATGACAATAATAAAAAATAATAAATAAATAATAATAATAATACAGAAACCTGTGAGTATAAGCGAAAACGGAATAAAAAGGTTGTCTGTTTCTACTGTGGCCTTTGTAATGTCATCACTCATCCAAACGGATAACACAGTTCCTACAACGTGTGGCTGAAGTGACGTAGTCAAGAAAAGCCGAGTGACTTTGAACCGGTCGAAGCGAATAGAGACAAACTGACGATATGGAGATGCATATCTATGGACGACGATATGCATGATATGGACGATATGGATGATATGGACGACGATATGGATGATATGGACGATATGGAGATGATATGGATATGCTTCACGATCTATTACCAATAGTATTTTGTATGTCTCACATGTACCGTACATATATACTTTGTAATTTGTATACACCCACAGATGAGCCTGTTTCAGGCTTTGTGGTTATTTTATGAGCGTAAAATACTATCCAACCCAACTTCCTTCAATCTAAATACCCACCAAAACTCTCTATAAAACAGTCCCTCGTATAGATGTCGACTAGCTCCACTTTGTTTGAAACTATTCAAATAATAATGGCAAAAAAAGACAGGCGTGGGGTGGAAGAAGATCTTGAGCAGACTAGCACTGAAAGCACAAGTCGGCGCTGAGCCACGGGTGACTTGAATTGATTGATTGATTATTGTCTGCTTGACGACCCCACCAACAGCTAGGTTATACGGGGATACGAATGAGCAGGTGATTATGAAACTATGAAATTATGATTAGTGAAAGGACGTTTACAAAAACACAACGATGACTTCAGTTTCTGAAGCGGTGCCTCAGCTGACATAGCTACCGAGGGTGGCAGGGTGGCTTGAAAGAAATCACTGTTATGACAACTCACGGCAGATGTTCCACTATCAGCAAAAATAGATTGTGATTCGGAATAGTTTGTGTAAACTTCCTCCAACCTAAATACTCACCAAAACTCTTTATAAAACACTCCCTCGTGGATGCCGACTAGCTCCACAATAATCTTGACCTCGGCGTGAGCTCTTATGACGCCCCTGAGCGGACTGACCACAATGTCAAGGTCGTTCGTCCCGAGGTCGACGGAGAACTTGGAGCCGACAGCACCGTCATTGTTGAGTTGCATGGTACGTACCACTGCTGAGCTACCGACGTCTACCACTCCAAAGTCGAGCTCTGCTGGTGTGATGAATAGGTGGGGGTTGGCAGGATTGCTGAAACAATGGTAACATCTTCGATTAGATCTAGTCCCTCGAAACTCAAGTCATAACGCCACAGATGGGTCACATGACCTCTGTCGATGGCCACGCCCAATTACGTCATCAGCCTTGATTCATAACGGAATTTGAGTAATGAAAACAAATAGGCAATGCCTTGATATACTTCCAGAAAATAGAAGGATTGGTGAATACGTGCGTGAAGTCTTTATTGATTCGACTTGGGAAGCAGAAGTCTATCAGAAGTTTCAACACAGAGAATAAATGTACTTTAAGTCTACTACACATGTCACGTAATGTTAAAAACATGTATTTAACAGATCCAAACTCCACTCTTTTTATTCCCGATAACTCCACCATGGAAAGAAATGACCACTTGTATAAGATACGACTTGAAGTGTCACAACTGTGCACCAATGCGATTCTCGCTTGAAGGCTAGACTCAGTTCATTCCTGCCGTGAGAGTGACCCATCTTGGAAGTGTTGTCTTCGGTTTTATTTATAGAGAGGCTTAATACTGGGGAAGAGAGATGACCAACTTCATGACTGTTTTCTATTGGCTACTGAAATATCTCTCGCTTGGACGCCATTTTTGGTCCAGAATTCAGATGAGATGATTGAGAACGTGTGTTAGACTGTATTAGGCCTACATGGGTTAGAAAGCAACTTCAGTTGAAAGTTTTGGTATTTTATTGACCGACTAGTAAGTTTGATACACTTTTGGACAAAAAATGGCGTCTTGTGCGGGAGTTGGCCACTCTCTCTAGTTTTACTCACACGATGATGGGGTACTCGACAAACTCGTCGTTGATGAAGAGCTCCAGCATGGAGCGTGTGTACGCGTGACGTAGGTTGATGTAGGACAACGTTCGACTGACCGTCAAGCCCGGGGCGAGTAGACATGTTTTCAGAGGTGAACTCAGACGAAACGCCTGAAACAATACAATATACCTGAGATGCATTGGGGGTGGCGTTTGTTTGCGGCCGGGAGATGGTGCCTTCACTTATCTTGAAAACACGTACCATACCGTGAGGACTTTTCTGTGTAATATGGATCGCTGTTCTATCTGGTCTGTTTTTGTAGAAACGGCTGATAGGCTGGCAAACTTGATGACAGCGAGCCGGCCTTGAACATATTGTTAGTTCCTTCTATCATCACGGTCTTTCAACGTGGACCGTGAATCGGAACATTTTTTCAAGACGGAAGGGATAGGAAGTGAGGACACCATCTCCAACGGGCAAACGCAACCATCAATGCATCTTGAATATACCCTTTCAGAAATAAAAGTGTTACTTAGCGGCAACGTCTGAAGTAGAGTGGGATGTTGGTACCCGCATTTGAAAACCCTATACTACCTAGCACGAATGATTTATATTATTGTGCGTTACACTGTTACAGTGAATGCGTTTACGTGTAATACGTTAGCAGTTTCAATATTATCATGTTTACTATATTCTAAAAGATTTACACACTGTCAGAGTGAGTAAGATGAGAGATAAAGCAAGTACGGTAATTATTATTATTATTATTATTATCATTATTTTATTTTATTTCAAAGGACATGTACATTTGATGATTATATAATGTAACATAATTATATGGAACGTCAATCAGTGAATAAAAAAGTTACACATGTAAAAAGTAAAAACAAATACAATCTTACAATTTCACATATACATCTTATAGATCTTGGTGGTTTTTGCCCTTAACTCTGTAACTTTTTAACAGTACTAACATACCCAAAATGTGATTCCGTCGATCTTAATCACTATAGAAGGCAATAAGCGCCTGCGCATTGAATTTCAAAAAGGGTCTATTTCGGTTGATGCGAAGCAGGCTGTCGTTATTGATGCTGATCAATAGTATACATTGTATTGTACACACTTGGAGTTGAGAAAATCCTCAAAGACTACCAGTAATTCTAACTTGACCCCCCCTTCCTGTTAATCTGCCAGCTAGGGCACTGTTCAAGAAACTGGAGTCAAATCGGGCGTGGGTTCCAGTCCCGTATAAGGTATTAGTTTTTCTGAACGTCATTGCTGGCTTTACATGAGTGAAATGTTTCCAGAACATAATTTATACGGATTCTGAATTTCTGAATGAGTGCAGGTATTACCTAAATTAATTAAACACCAGTTTTACTCAGAAAACACAGGTACACTCAAATGTGTAAGAATACGAACCATATTACTACATTTCATGAATAATAATACAAAATTACGATATTTATCTTCCCAATTAGAGAGAAAACTGGAAATCATCGTCTCAATTCCAGAAATCGAAATCAATTAATTTGTCCTTCAGGACCCGGCCCTTTTACCGAGTCATGACGTAGACATTACTCGATTCTGTACATGTTTACAGAATCGGTAATGCCTACTTCATGACTCATGGTTTCTGGAGAACAAACAAATTAATTGTTTGTTTTTTGAATGATGTGACGATTTCGGAATGAAAGATAATATTTTCGCACGTTCAGAATGATGAGCTTTCTTATTACCCTCAAATATATTTGTATAATACCATATTTCTGACGCTGAAAATATCAAATGTAGGCCTATTTGATCAATCTGTTGAAATAAAATATTATTATTATTATTATTATTATTATTAATTATGATTTCTGAAATTGAGATGATGATTTCTAGTTTTCTCTGAAACTGGAGAAATAAATATTATCATTATGATGAAAATCAACTTTCAGGTTGATAATATCCTTTAATTATTCTCATAAATCGTTTATTAGAAACGAGTCGATAGTAAAATTGTGATTTCAACTCTCCAACATCAATGAAAACCCCACTTACATACGAATTTGGCGGACATATTTTCACCAAAGCTGGCACACGTTTTACGTTCTGCAAAGTGAAGACGATGCGTTTTGTGTCTCCGTCAAAGACGTCTTTGAAAATGATCGCTTCCGGTGAGATTCTAACGCCTTGGAAGTCAAAATACGATGTTTCGTTTCCTGCTACTGGTTTTTGCGTTAGTGACTCGACACTCTTCTTACCGCCAAGTGATTCGAATGTCGGGTGTCTACTCGAGGTGGTCGAGCCGGACGGAGAAAGCGATTGGCTCATCTCTCTTGACACCTGCATGAAAACAAGTGTGGGGCTAAAGATAGTTCTATTTTGAGTCGCCTAAATGCGCTTACTGGGATAAGGATACTACCAAGAGTGAACGCGGGCTTGGCGTTTAGCCTTGGTAGCTCAGTCAGCTAAGGCACCGCTTTAGAAACTGAAGCATGAGGCATGAGTTTTTGTAAACGTCCTTTCACTTATTGTCATATCATAGGTTCATAATCACCTGCTCATTCGTACCCCCGTATAACTCAGCTGTTGGTGGGGTCGTTATAAGCAAACGATAATCATCAATAAAGTGAACTATAATTTCACAAATGAAAAAATTGAAATAGAACAGAAAGAGTCAACAGATTAGAACGAAATTAAAGATGATATTTAAAAATTATCTCCAAATTTTGCTTCACCAAAAGTTTTTTTTTTCATAAAATGATTTGAATATACCTAAGAATTTCACTGACTTCAATAACATTGGTAGCTCGTTCTATCTTCTTGAGCCATTGATTGAGAATAAGGATGAAGATTTCAGGAGGTGGTATCAGGAGAATCCAATTGAATAATGTATCTTTCGAAGTTGAGAAACTATTATCTATATATGAGTCTCTAAATAGCGATATTATCATCAATATATACAACTAATGGTTATCAAACTACATATTAGCAAATTCTATCAGCCTAAACCCTGAAGTCCGAAGTCAAACAGTAGCATGTGTGTAAAACATACACCCATATAATATGCCTAATGATTGAATAACTGGGAAGTAATAATAAAACAGGTCATTCTTTACCGTGAGAAAGTATGTGGACGATAAATATTGTCATTCGACTAATTCAAATCGTTTCGATACAATGGAGAAGTTATACAAAGATAAAAACTGTGATTAGAATATATAATAAAAATTACATTTAATTTCTAGGTTATAATCGTCTTTTGTCAGTGCCATTTGGAAACCAAAAAATCATATAAAAACACAGCCCCTTTAGTTAAGAGTTCCACTTTTTTGCTGTGTTCAAATACCAACAAAGTTCATTAATGAGCATTTTCAAATTTAATTCAGGCCCTCTATAAGTTCAAACACTTGAATATATTTTCAAGAAAATGTGCAATACTTTCCTCAATAATGCCATAAATCATTTTAATCACATGCCGTATCCTGCATGCATTTGTCATTTGCAAACAAACTGTTTATTTGTTCTTAATTCAGCTCCATATCTTTTTATATTCATGAATTATATTTGGTATTTGCACGTCGTACTGAAGGCGAACCAATAAAATGTGTGCTTATTTATATATAACTATGTTTTCACTCGCTGAGCATTACTGTTAGTTTGTAGCACCAGTAGAACATCAAGAATCAAGAAATAACCATGCTGTCTGGGCGACTCGTATTTCTTTTGGTGTCGGTCATGGTGAGGTCAAAAACTTCAATACGAAGTTTACGAAGTTACGAACTTTATGAATACGAAATTATAGATCGAAAAAAGTTCTGGCATTCAATGGCATTTCATTTCTCGGGCCGTCCGCGAGATTTTATAAATATCCTATGATATTTTTATTAGTTATATAGTTGAAACTATATTTTATTAGTTATATTATATAGTTGAAACTTGCCACTCCCAAGTTTTTTCATCCATTTCGATATTGTATAGTTTTGAGGCGCAATCGGTTGCACCACTTCGGAGAAAAATAATTTCAAAATTTTAAAAAATCTTTCAAGAATAACTCGGAGGAGAAAATTCGTGAAAAATATTTCATATGAAATTGTTCTAATTTTCACTGAATTTCAATATGATGATGATACACATTATTTCGAACCTTTACTCAAATCGGATCAGCCGTTTTGATGTAAGAAAATATGTGATGTAATATTTCTACTTTCTTCGAAAGCCATTAAGATACCAATTGAATCCAAGCAACAAGTGTCAAAAATTAATTGAAAACGATTAAAACAAGGCTTTCTTTATTATTAAATTGATAAATCAGAATGAGTAATTAATAACACAGAAGGACAATGACGTAATTTTTTGGATCTCAAGGTGGATATATTATATAACAAACCAAAGATATGTTGATATGTTCTAGCTAATCCATCAACGCGGAAACAACGGAAATAACCGTAATAGATGATATCGATTATCGAGGATTTATCATATCGATGTTATTTCAGGTTGTGGTTTCTGCAGACGAAGTGTCGTTTGCCTGTTCGACTGGTGGAAGATTTGAGGATCCTCTGAGCTGTAAACACTACTACATCTGCGCACTAGTGAAAGGTGTGCACACACCAGACAGGTACAAGTGTCCAGGCAAATCGGTGTTCAACCCAGAATCATCAAGATGCTCGCTTGTTTATCCGTGTAATAAGTGAATACATTCCGCATTGTGATCACACATCATTATCATTATTATTATTATGTAATATGTTATTGCACTGAAAAATCAATAAAATGTGCTACTCAGTTTTATTTCATTTGAACTCAATGTATTTTGTTCACTAGTATAAATATATATATATATATATATATATATATATATATATATATATATATATATATATATATATATATATATATATATAAGTTGACTGAAACTGAGAGGTTTTTTAATCGTGATATATTTATTTAAACTGACAGTTTAAATAAATATATCACGATTAAAAAACAGCCCAGTTTCAGTCAATTTATATAAATATGAATCGTGAAAGTTGAAGTCAAGTTACATATATATATATATATATATATATATATATATATATATATATATATATATATATATATATATATCATTATTTGAATAGTTTCGTTTTTTTTTTGTGAGGAAGGGAAATCTTCCACAGACCCTCGCAGGTTGAATTGCGGGGAGTGTCGGATTCTTACCGACTTAAGCCCCTCCTTTTTTTGGGGTGACCCCGACAGCGTGGTCATTTCATCACCCTTTCCTCTATTTGATCAGTTTTATAATTTTAATTTTCAAGACTTTTTAAAAATGTTATATAGTGTTTTACGCTCATGAAATAACCACGAAGCCTGAAATAGGCTTATCTGTGGGTGTATACAAATTACAAAGTATATGTACAGAACAACATGTGCGACATAGAAATCATAGGCCTATAAAGTAAAATTTGTATGTCTCACATGAATTACACAAATGAAAATAATCGGATACTTATTTAAAAAAAATTATCAAAAACATTATTGTAATAATAATTATGAAAAATATTTATGAAAATATTGACCAGGATAATTTCATGAAAAAAGACAGGAAAAATGAATGAGTAGGCCTATTTACTTATAAAAGTACACAGTATAAGCCTATAACAAAGTATACTGATTTCAATTTTCAAGAATTTCGTGTTAGATATTTGTGGGTATACAGCTATAGATATAAACGCAGCTTACGGCTTTGTGCTTCAACATGATGGAACTATCTATGTATTTTTTATCGAAATTGAAATATACATTCCATAATTGACCACTTTGACAATCTGACATCATAATATCCAATCAAGAGGGCTGTTCATTAGGGATTATTCTTGAAATCTTCAATCGAGGTATCGCAAGTTGCATGTAGGTAGACGACCGATCAGTAAATCACACCTATCATTATAGTCGTTAATCAAGATATTGGATTGTAGATCTCGTATATACAGATACATAAGCAACAGCGTTCCAGAGCTGTGCATCCAGCTATATAGTAACAACCAAGAATATACATATATATACATATATATATATATATATATATATATATATATATATATATATATATATATATATATATATATATATATATATATATATATATATATATATATAAATCTCTATTAGACTATGTCATGGCCCACATGATTGCCTTTTGACACATGATAATAATAATATACAAAATTAATGAAGTGAAAAAAACACATAATAATAAATCACACATGAATAATTGATAAAAAAATGATTGTGTAAAATAATGAGAGAGTAATAAACAGTAGCCTGGTATGAACAAGTATTATTATGAATAGAGATATGAAAATAATATAAAAATAATGAAGAAATTAAGAATGATTATATGCTATGAATGTGAGTACAAATGGTTTCTCAAAATGGCAATAGATTCGCATAGTGTACAAATTACACCACTTTAATAACTTCATTATCTACTTTAGATAATTTTTAGTTTCGAGTCTAAGATTATATAGTTATCTACGGTAGTTATAGTCCTAGATTTCTAGATTTTACAGATCCCTCCAGTCTACATTATAAGGTCTTCTTTGTGGAATATAACTCTCACAAATCAGAAATAAACAGTTCACTACTTGATCAATTGACTTGATCGAATAGTGAAATGTTTTTTTTATGATCGAAGATCATTATCATCCGATTCAAAATATAATTTGAGCTTCAATCATTATGTAAAACTGAAAGATCCATCAGTTCACTTCCATATTTCTTAGCTCTGCATAGAGTCTAATTGTCCATGTAAATATAATCCAAGTTAGGGCTAAGGATTGAAGGTAGAATCGTTCGAAGGAGGCACGATAAGGTGATCTCACCAACCAAAACTAATTACTAAAAATGCAGTGTAAGGTATTTCATTCAAAAGAATGCAATCCGTACATTCAAAGATGATTATATTGAATGAGTAGTCTTATCATCTAGGCCTACATCTTTTTCTTCGATTTCACGATTCTTTTTCCTATTTTTCTTTCACGATGACGATTGCTATTCAAATGTGTTTCAAGTGCTGAAGTGCTAAAGTGTTTCAGGTTTGTTTCAGGTTCTAAATAAGATAAACGACTTGATAATTGCCGTGTAATCATGATCGTACTTGAAGTATTCAAGTTTCGGGAATAACCCTCGAGCTCTGTTCTGTGTCGGTGTTAATTCAATTCAATTCAATTAATTTTTATTCCATATTAATTGTAATCCAGAAGACTCTTTGTCGCCATCTTGGATTATCTCTAGCTTTTACAGCTGGTAAGAAGTAATAACCAGAATCCCCAGTCCTAGCTGCCACTATGTTTTGTATACTTCAGCGTTCAATGGCTTTGTCATTAGTTTTGTATTGACAAAAATTCTATTGAGATTTTTGCAATTTAACACTTACAGCTGTATACAAATCCAAAGTCCTCTCAACTTTGGATAAATCCCGGATTTCCACTTTATTGAGCTTTGAGCTTTATTGAGCGTTGCTAACCACGTGTTTGTGCATCGGGGTGTCCTTGAATGTAATTTCGATGACTTTCAGTGTAGCTGAATTCAAGTGAATGAACCTAGCGAGGTTATTGTGAAGTTAAACCATCAAAAATATGTTGAGGAACCTCGCTGATAAGATGGTTACGTAGCAACTCGAGATGTTCTTGAAAGGAAGGTCGACTGACGTCAACGTGTTCGAACAAAATGGCGTCACTTTGTATTCGTATAAGCAAGGCCGTGACTGGAAGGGAAGTGTCGAACAAAGTGGACGGTTTTTCTTAATTGTGGCATCGCGAATTTCTTTGGAGAAAAAAGTCAGAGCTGGATTAAGCTGAGGGCTGTTTCAGTTTTTCACACGTCTTAGGCTCAGTATTACCAAGGCCAGTTAGTATTTATCTGAGAGTTGGTGAAAACAACTAGCATGGGTAACCATGGTGATAACAAGTTTGAACTGTCAGATAAAGGCTAACTGGACTTGGTAATCCCAGGCCTTAAAGATAGTGTTTAAGGCTGGAAAATAATAAAATAAAAGCGATAATAAATTCCACATTTGTACGTGAATTTGTAAGTCTAACTTACTTTAAATCATCGACAATCACACGCGTTTAAAGAGAAACTCTCATCTGGTTGTGTGATTTTAGTGAATCCCATTTTTTTCTAATTTAATATTACAATTAAAATTATAGAAACCATTTCATTGGAGTGCCAACAATCTATATCGTCTAAGATCGACCTTTTCAAATAAGTTATAATTAAACATATAATTCTGATTTCTGTAGTTTTTGTGTTCCATGTGAGACTATACTTTAACTTTACACTGAAACGTGCATGACACGTACTGGTTGTACATGTTATTGCATAATTATGCTGTGAGGTCAGTGATATACTTCACACATGTAAATGTTTATTACTATTTTGTATTTTGTATCTTTGTATTATGTTTTTCATGTATTATGTGTGAATAAAATATATGTATCAAATTGAATTGAATTGAAATTGTAATGAACTAATTGATCACTAGTAATGTTTTCGTGGTTTTTCTGTATCGTTCAGGTTGGTTTTGAATTGGCTCCTTATTCTGAGGTCATAACCGACTCCTTTCCACTATACAAAATAATCCAATAAAATACCCTTTCATCTCATCATCTGATTCATCATCCACCGACGCCAATATATCTTATTCATATACCTAAGAGCAAGGTGACGTCAAAAAGCAATTTGAATTAAACAATAATGAAAGTGACAGATTTACACCAGCTTATTTGGAAACAATTCACGGTTAAATTGTTCAAAGGCACCGAGACAATACATTTTATTTATACGCGTTTCTCAAATAATGAGGATGTTTGCTTACCTTTATTATTCACGTATAATCTATGACAAGTTTTATCATGTTTGATGAACTATTGTTTGAGGTTCCAACTAACGACTTAATAACATTCAACTTGAAATATATTGGTTAATACAAACATAATTACCTGTTATATTAGACATGTCAGATTATACTTGAGTATTTCTTCCTGGAATATACATGAGAGTTTGATTCAGTTAACAGAAGATCGTACTGTAGTTAGCAATGCCGTCGATTTCAGTCATATTTATAGGCCTAATACTCGCAGCTTTTGTGGTAAGTTGATAATTTGATCAAGTATACAATTTTTATTGCAATCATCTTCAATCATTCTCATTATAGTCTTAATCGAATTATGCGCTATAATAAATCCATGGTTTCAATCTTCTATATATGCCTATAGTGTAAACAGCCTGACTTACAATTATTACGGAACAACGTTACGATCTATTTTATAAGTTCAACCCTTGATCTCAAACCATTGACTCATGTAGGCGTCATATTGATCGAAAAACTCATTCAGTGTTAACGTCAACCCTTCTGTTCAGGACCTGTTCTATTTTCGATCAAGTTTGACAGAAACCATCAGGAGAGACTAATCAGGAGAGTCTATTTATTCTTCACTCATCTCTCGTCTCGCAAGACTCAATCAGGAGAATTCAATATGGCCGTTTCTTGAACAGCTGACGTTTATTCTGACGTCAGTTTGATCTCAAGCCTTGATGGTAGGATTGATCTGAGTAACTGCCCTCAAGGTATCAGTCAATGTTTCAATCGAGGGCTTGAGATCAAGGTCAAGGGATCTGGAACACATTTCTTAGCTGTATACGCTTGACAGTTATGCGACATGACTTGAAAAGCTATAACTTAAATCATCTTGAAATTATCATAATTATTTATGTTTCTTCCCTTACAGAATTTCGATATCTCATACCGATTCCTTCCCACTATCCTTCCCATTACCAATAAAAACCTTCATCTCATCATCCCATCATCTCATTAATCATCCATCCGACGCCCATAGATCTTAGTCATCATTACAGTGCGTCGTTAAACCCAATATATATATATATATATATATATATATATATATATATATATATATATATATATATATATATATATATATATATATATATAAATGTCATCATCAAATAACTGAAATCTCGGTAAATCGACGTCCATGGACTCTTAAGAGCGCATTCTATTGTAATTGTTTTTTGTCCTGTAGATGGTACTCAAGGCCCAAGAGAATGACTTCAGTTGTCCGTCGCATGGCCGGTTTCAAGACCCCGTCTGTTGTAAACATTACTACGTTTGTTCCGCGGACGATGGCGATGTGCTGAAAGCGAGCCGGTATCTATGTCCCAGCAATTCCCTCTTCAATCCGACCTCTTCCAGATGTTCGACCGTGTACTCATGTGGAGTAGGCGCAACAGAATTATAACTGTATCTTGATAGATACAAGTGGATTTTAAATATTGTGTTATACTTTTTTTGAAAGATTGATTTATTTATTCGAAATTGACCATTGTAGATGGGCGTGACTTATACGAAGCAGGGGAAAATTTTAGATACCTTGATTGGTTATATCCCTATTTCCCCTGCTTCACTGTCCACTTGATTGGTTTTTATATTTTGTGACATCACGAGGGCGGACGATCTACAATGGTCAATTGTCTTGTTATATTTTCCGTATTTCGTTACTATTTCAATTCTTATTTTTCATTTGGTTACTCATGACGGAAAACGGACTTGACGTCATTTTTTCGAACGTGATTCTCAAGTTTTTTTATAAGATGATTATGATTGTATATTTTTATATTATGTTCACTACCGAATAAAACAATCGTTCTTGTAGTTGACTGAAATTTTTCGTGGTGATGAATAGCTGTGATAATAAATGAGATAAGAAATATGCAAGGTCGATTGAATACATCTTGTAGAATCCCAATCGATCCCAACACATTCATGAATTATGACAATTAAAAAAAGTTGTACTCAAAAAAAATGCTGAACAACGAATGAAAATTGAAATTGGAGCTAGGTTCTGAATATATGATTTATTGCATTACATCACATCACATCCCACTGATTTGCATTGATCATGATATATATGTCGAGGGAATTACTGAATTGTATAAATAAAAATGAGGATGAACAATGAGAAATGTGGGATACATGTGATATGTTGTACACCAAATGAAGATCAGGAAGCCTTTTTCAATTACTTAGTTCAAGTATTAAAGGCGGAAAGGGATAAGAATGATACGGTGCTGTAAGAGAACATAACCTGCAAATTGAATTCTGAGTTGGTTCATGTAGGCCTAGGCCCAGAGGGTGCTGTGGGCAGACAGTGCACTCTGGTGGCAGACCCGAGTTAGCCAGCACAGGAAGTAGTTTGTAGCGTGTTTCTTTGAGAGGAATAAGTATTAGGAATACCTTATATACCACCCGACGAGATCTAACAAGATCGAAACATGTCGCGAGTTTTAGTTTATTTTTAATGTTTCTGTGATTTCACCTGTTGGTTATTCCCTTCAGAGTCCGTGGAAAAGGTAGTGGGAAACCTGAGTTTGTTGATTCTTGTGGAACCGACCTCCTCCTAGTACTCGCATTGTTCAGTTCACACATGTGTGTATTTTTTGTGCTCTATCCATGTATTTCCTCCAACCTGTACCCACCTCATCATTCTCACATCACTAGTTTCTCTTACCCTGCATCATCATCTATCATTCATCTCATATCGTCAATCACAAAATAATATCCATCTATAAACTGTATTAGTGCAGATACCAAAAAGCTAAAATGTACCATTGAGAGTGGAGACTCATGGGGCCAAGCAAATGGTTAGTCTAAGCCTACCTACAAGAAAACATTCTGAATCAAGTACAATTAAGGACATTAGCCCAAACATGACAATATATATGGTTTATTATATATTTTATATTAATATATATATATATTTTTTTAATGGTGAAAATAGCATTATTGTGGAAGTGGATGATCCAAATGTTATATCAGATCATGAAATATTTAATATTAATATTGTAAAGAAAAATGTAGGCCCAGTCAAATTTTGTAATAGAAGTAGTGACAGGCATGGATATTTTCTTTCTTAAATGGAAGTAATTATTATTGATTGGTCAAAATATGATTAGGTCAGTTTTTTCAAGTTGACCTCACTTGTTACTATTGGAATGATAGGCAGTCATTTAAACACCCAGACTGGACAAATAATTGGTGATATTATTTACTAAAAAAACAACAACAGAGCAGTAATAAAGGTGAATGAAAGGAGAACAAGGAAACCCTGCTTCACAGGCAGGAAATACTTCAGTGTATACAAATGAGAGATAAAATGTTCCAGAAGGGCTAAATTGCTAAACTGTACTGAGACATGGGAAGAGTAGCTTCGATCAGGAAAAAACGAAAGAGAATATTATGAGAGAAAATTGACGAGGTAAAAAATGATGCATCACAAATGTGGAAAAGTCTGAAAGGAGATATAAATATAGGTGTGAGGAAAATAATCTTCTCAAAGAAAGAAGATGTTCATGGATTGGTTGGTACATTATGAATGTATTTGAGGCTACATTCATCCCTCTAAAAATGAGAAAAACCACTTCGGACAAATGTAAATATGTATATATATATATATATATATATATATATATATATATATATATATATATATATATATATATATATATATATATATATATATATATATATATATATATCTTCATTCAAGACTCTGTCTCACATTATAAGATTGCAAAAACACACAGAATAAAAATCAATTAATTAAAATATGAAAAAATTGTTAATAATAACATTTTAGAAAGAATAACAAAATAAATATAGTCTGAAGAGAAACAAAATATAAGTTAATAAAATCTAAGAATGGTGGTAATCGAAATGAAATGCTAATAATGAAAACTTCGAAAAAAAACGGAAATCAATCAATCAATGTAGATATAATGTTTGAATAAGAAAATGAAGAAAAAAGGAATAACGAAATGATGGAAACGAAATATTTGTAATTATAACTAATGCAGAACCATGTAAGGTATTCAAATTTCTACCCCATCATCACGTGACAGTATGGATAGGATCCATGGCTAGATGTGGGGTGAGGGGGGAACCAGTTCTTGGGGCGGCTGTCACGCGGGACCGTGGCTCGAGAGCAGTGCTGGGATAGTCAGGCCCAAGGGTGGTCGTGTTGATACTGATTTGTGACGGCTAACGAGAGAGAGGAGTTGACAGGATATTTGTGAATATTACGGTGGTGTGCGTCTAGTCGCGGGCAGATAGACAAGTTTTTTATTGAGTGTTTGAAGGCTAGGAAGATCGCGTGTTCGAGCCCAGAAGCAATTCGTGTGATATGGATAGTGTCTCTGTACCAGATTGTGTTTTAGTGCCGAGTCAACCATTTCGGTTACGTTTTGACCAAGGTCAAGTGTTTTTCTCACGTAATTTCTCCGTCCCTCTATCTTGCCCTCGAAGATTCCAGAAGATGCTGCCGCTGTATCTGCTGACGATAAGTTTGCCATGTGCATTTAATATTTATAAATATCACACGTTCATTTTTGATTTGTCAACTATTCAATTTACTTGGTAGATTTAAGAGACACGTTTTCTTTTGGACCCGACTGGAATCGGCAGGCGATGATTCACTGTCTACGTATGGTCTATATAGTTCGAGTGGAACTACCCCAGCCAGCCACTGTGTGCAATCGCCACGTTGACATGTTTCTTTTGTGCCTTATGTACAAGGTCCATAATTGTTTATACCAGATTGTTTTGCCTACATGTATTCATATTTTTCCCATGTTCATGTTACTGAGATTCTGCCTCGAGTGATTGCGAGAAGAGATCACTCAGACGAGGCTTGTATGTTGTTATTATTCTATCATACTCTGGGCCGGCTCGTGATGTTTTTGCGCCCTGAACGATTTTATAAATTCCAGAGCGAAGCTCGAGAAAATACGCGATCCTTGTTTGCCGATCGCGATAAGAGAATTGGAAACTTTCAATACTCGACATCGATCGGAATTGTCGTACTTTGCAAGTTGAATTGATCATAACTTATAATTATAAATCAAATCTTGATATTAAAAATATGTGTTCTCTGTATTTATAATTCTGCTGCACAATCCGCTATGACCACTTCTGAAAATATCCATTTCGAAATATGGAATTCGAGAGAAGAATAAGAATAACCCATAGGAGAAAAATTGAAACAAATATTTTCAACGAAAAAATCAGGTTTTGTACAGAGGTAATAGGTCTACACAAGAAGGATACACATAAAACTTCTCTAGATCAATTAAATGGAGTAAATCCACAGGTAAATCCAATTGACGACTCGAAATAGGCGTGGCTGACCAGTCGGCCAGTTGGAGTTTGGATCAGTTGGATTTGTGGCCGTTTGAAGATACCCCGATTGGATATTTGAATTTCACTACACGTCTAATAGCCCTGTTGATTGGACGGTATGATTTGTGACGTCAAGGGGGCGGAGACTGTGAGTCGTCAATTGGAACTCCAAATATTTAGGCCCTATATATTTTTTAATAACATCGGAACTTGATACAAAATCATTGTTCTCCAATAAAGGCTATGGATGAAAGATAGGATCGTTCGGACGGGGCACCACAAGGGCGATCTTACCACCCCATTTTAATTATTTGAAACCACTGAACTTCAACACCAGGACTGCGCTGTATGTGACCATAATTTTAAAATTTTAAAATTCCAAATATGAAAATATCTTCAACTGGTCGCTATGCATAAAGGTGGTGATAGATCGAGAGTCATACAATACAAATATCATGCTCAAATAATATCATATTGTGCGTTTGCCCATTATGAACAGTGAATAATTATGTAGACATAATATATAATGTTTGTAAGTACAGATTTATATATATACGATTTTTACATTCATATTTGTAGCAACGGATGAGAAAAAATCACTAATATTTATTTCAAGAGGCCGTGTAATATGACAGGTTATTGTTGAGAAATGAAATGAGAATACAATAAGTAGTCAGATTTTGATTATGCAGACGTAATGTTTGTGTATACAGATGTATTCATTAATTTCTAAACATTCATAAATGTAGCGACTGATGAGAAAGAGAGGCCGTGTGATATGACAGCTTGATATTGGGCAAAAAATTGAAAACGAAATGTGTACTTCAATTTTTCGACTCATTAACATGATAGGCATTGCAATACTCTCAGATTCAATTTTTATATAGATGAAACAAATCAAATTTTCAACAGTATTGATAATATGATTGCAAAAAAAAGTTTGAAAACTTTATAGACACCGGTAAAATGGCATTGAAAAGACGTAAATCATTCAGAACATGCTATTCCACTGGTCTATGAAAACTTGGAGTATTTAATATAGTATATCTATATTAAATACTTCTGGGTGAAAACCAGTCTGGCTTTGGAACAATGATTTCATGTGAGACTACCTGACAAAATGTACTGAGCAAATGGCTTGAAGAGATGAACAAAAATAACTCAACCATCGCTGTATTTTCAGAATCCTACAAAGCTTTTGAGGCTGTTGAAATGCACAGATCATGAGAAAAAATGGGATATGAATTATTGACGGTGCGAAAGAATTGGCTCTAAAATGAATAGAACATATTTCTTGACTTGAAGAAAACAGAGAGATGAAATCAAAAAGGGAGTGGCAGAGCGAATGGAGTATTAATGTATTGAGTATCATGAATGCGTATTAATGGAGTGCCTCAAGGCTCAGCCTTCGGACCACTATCGTCCATCAAAATTATATATATATATACCGGTATATATATATATATATATATATATATATATATATATATATATATATATATATATATATATATATATATATATATACATATATATATATATATATATATATATATATATATATATATATATATATATATATATATATATATATATATATGGTATTATTGAAGTTGATTCCTTGATCCATCATTATAAGATGAATTAAAATTCCGGTATATCAAGTGAAAATTGTTATTCATTCGAACAATAAATACAACCTAAATGAATACAACCTCAGGTTGAATTTATTATTATAACAATTTCCACTTGATATACCGGAATTTTTTTCATCTTATATATATATATATATATATATATATATTTATATATATATATATATATATATATTTATACATATATATATATATATATATATATATATATATATATATATTTATATATATATATATATATATATATATATATATATATATATATATATATATATATATATATATATATGTGTATATATATATTTATATTTATATATATATAAAAAAAAAAAAAAAAAAAAAATATATATATATATATATATATATATATATATATATATATATATATATATATATATATATATATATATACACATGAGTGATGTAATGCTGTGAGAGTGGTTTCTCAAACACTCATTGCTGATGAACTGCCCAGTAACATCAGTGATCTATGAAGTGTAAGCTGTTTTGAAATCAAGTTCATTGAATGGATAAGTGGGAAGTGATGGTGGTGAAAAATTGAGTAGGATACTTCAAATTATATAGTCAATGTATTTTTTTAGTCTTGTAACAATTTAATCTTGTACGCTTGTATTCACAAAAATATGGAGAGGCAAATCACTCTTGCGATCGGATATAGGTGTTGTGGATAGGATATATGCACGGAAGGTCAAGAATAATATTAAAAATTTGTAACACATCTAACTAACTGTATTAGTGATTTACATTAAGATATTAAAACGGTCGGTCTTTGCAGACAGCACCATTGTTAGAACACAATCCTGAAACGGTGTCGAAATAATGCAGATCTGTAATATCCAAGCAACTTCTTTCGTACATGTCGAAAGTCTTCTGGTTAGCGACTGCATGGCAGTAATAGTACGACGTGCATTTTGATAAGTTTGGGAAATTTCCAGCTTTGTCACACTTGAATGGCTGTGATGCTGCTGTTGTAGGAGGTGGTACTGTCGTAGCAGCACAGGGAGTCGACTGTTGACATGCTCTAGCACACTGTTTATCACACAATAACGGACTAGCGCAGCTACCTTTACCAATCACCTGTGTTCCCGAGCAGAGATTGAATTTCGTCGAGTCGTCACAGAAGAACTGGTTGGTGCCTGTGCATGAGCAAGGAAGAAACTCTTCTTTGGTGCAAGATGAAGAGCAGGAAGAACTACAGAAGCTTCCTGATTTACATTGTTTGAGCACACTTTTTGCTTCTATAATCTCAAGCCAGGGGTCGCATTGAATATAAAACTCTTTTTTTTCTGCTGATCCTTTGCAGACGAATCCGTTCTTTGGGCATTTCTCCGATGATACAGTCTCAGAACACGCGGCGATCAACTGGAATAAAATGTTGAATATATTTCAAAATATGATAAAATGTAAGTGTGCCGTCAATTGGGGTGAATATGAATACCGGGGTGAAGATAGCACTAATCACCCTTTCTTTAAGTACATGAATTTTGATTTTACTCAGATTATCTTATGATAATATATCAAACGTCTATCGTGAGAAACTCCTCAAGTAATGGAATGCTTCTCAGATTCTCAGAATATGATAACTCTGGAGCTTGTGAAGAAATAATTTGTATTTTCAATTTTATGCTCAACTTTTGAATGTTCTAAAAAATCATGGTCCCACCCAAATCTTTCTAGCTATATTGGCGAGCAAGATGCGCTTTGTTGCTACGTGATTGATGAACAGAAACAGCTTGATTACTCTGAGCAAAATTATAGACTAAAAAGATACATATCTAAAACTGGAATATGGTTCTGCTCGGGGTGAATATATGAACACTCGGGTGTGCATTCCTGTACCAGATTAACCCAGTCTTCACTTGAAAACAAAATTCAAGGTGAATGTATTCCATGATATTGGTATAGAATAATACTGCCTTTCTGCTGTTTCTGTTGTTATCATCTTTTTAAACTGTTTCAAATTGCACTGGAATATTCTGGAATAGTATGGAATCGTACTGAACCGGCCGGCATTCCAGTAATATTCAAAACAGTATCTGAAGATGAAACATTATACAGCAGATAAGCGGTTTTCCTATAATAACAGCATATGGTACAAAGCCTCTTTGATCTCTGGGTTCAAGTTAAACTGGGCTTATCTTCAACATAAATGTTTGGTATTATCACGATGTAGTGATACCAACCTATTTCATCATAATATAAAGAAAGTGACTCAACTCGTGTCTTGAAAGTCAAATATTTCGGGGTCAGAATCTGAGTCCAGCGTCCCAATTGCATGTAGCGCAACTATCGCTTTTGTATCGAACCATTTGAAACACCAATGTTATAGGCCTACACGGCCTAGTATAGATCGCGAGAATGATAGATTTTGTAAGTTCAACAATGTCACCGGTACCGTAGCCACTCTTATTTATACGTCTAGTTCACAAGTGAATCCGCTGAATCGCGACAGGCAATCGGGACGATTGACTCTGACATGGCCGCAAGAAACCACAAGTACCTTCCATGTTATCAGTATGTGAGTTAGAGCACCTTCTTTATATTATGATAAAATAGGTTGGTATCACTATACATCGTGGTATTATTATGAAGCAATATCCTTGTTTTGACATGTAGTGATTATTCATAATTAACAATTCGACATATTGAATTTCAAGTAAGATGAGCAAATAACAAATTATCTTCAAATCGGAACCAATTTCGTGAATAATTATTGACATCACTCATATTGTGTCCAATGGGTACTTTCGGTCATTTTTAATCGAAAACATGAAATATGGATCAGTATGATAGTAATAAGTGAAGACATGGTATTTATTTGATCATCGGTCGAGTATTTTATTTTACCAATAAATTACAAGTGTACAATCTCTGTTGTTCATTCGAGCAACTATAGGATGATTGCATGATATTAAATTGTGAAACAATGATAAAATACTTTTTTGTTATATATGGGGCTATATGTATATACCGTATTGAAAATAAATATATATTTTTTTACCTGATTCGGTATTATGAAGTCTAGGTGAAAGAAGTTATGTAGGGACTATACAAAAGAAATCACAATCGTCTCTGATTCAGTTGTATTTGATATAATTAATTCGATGGATATCTATTTCCAAGGCTTTATATCACCTGTCCTCAATTATTGGCGAAACCGGCGATAGAAATAATATACATAACGATACAATAATATACTTCCATCGACTAGATTCAATATTCTCACTTACCAGTATCGTGAAAATAGACACAATAGTGGACATATTATCGCCACTGTGTGACACTCTGGAATACGTCTTGTTCAATTGTTGAATCCTTTTCAATTGTTCGGAACTGGGTCACTGTAGTGAATGCACAATATTCTTCCTTTCTTTCCTTATTCACTGAGGCGACAACGAGGTGAATATTCTATTCAAACAAATCTTCGTGTGGTATAAGTAGCTATATTTAATTTAGACTTGGAACATATAAATCATGCTCATTCATCCTATCAAGTATATAGTCATAAATATAAAGATTATGGATACAGAGATTATTTTCAAACTTGTTAGTAAAAATTTATAACATTGTTAATTATATATTTTGATATTTGTATAGAGAAACTTACATGATTATTTACAATACAGGTTATTGTCACTTTTTATCCAGTTTATGAGGCAATTTGAATTCCAAGTCAAGGTGTTTATTCGTTCATTATTATCAATAGTATATTCAAAACTGAAGGTTTTCATCTAGTTCTTTTCATTCGTTTGTATTATTGATATGCATTCAATTGCTTTTCTTCAACAAGAAACGGCCATTCACCTTCTTATTGATTCTCAGTCGTTATCATCTGATATGATGTTTGATAATTTTATGAATTTCAATTGACAATTGACCTCAGGAAAGAGTAATTTAGAGGCATATATTATAATGTTATAAGAATATCAACATATATATATATATATATATATATATATATTTATATAATGAATATTATTATAATATACTTATAATATATATATATATATATATATATATATATATATATATATATATATATATATATATATATATATATTTGAATATATATATATATATATATATATATATATATATATATATATATATATATATATATATATATACATGTGTGAGGTTTTTAGAACTTATGCTTTCACGAACCGGATTATTGATAAATGTCATTATTTCAGGGTTATTTTCGTCGTGTACGCATTGAATTTTAATATGGGTTTAATGAGAAACCTTGGATTATCTAACGTTTCGGTTATAATGTTTGAACCTTTCCTTATATTCTTAAAATATATTAACTTATTTCATATATTTCTTAAAATATATTTCTTAAAATACATACGATCACTCTTTCTGTGATTAGTCTGTATAAAACCACAATTATCATTAAATGTTATGTGGAAAAAAAAAATACATATATATATATATATATATATATATATAAATATATATATATATATATATATATATATATATATATATATATATATATATAAATATATATATATATATATATATATATATATATATATATATATATATATATGTATATATATATATATATATATATAAATATATATATATCCTTATATATATATATATATATCCTTATATATATATATATATATATATATATATATATATATATATATATATATATATATATATATACCGGTCGGTATTCATATATATATATATATTTATATATATATATATATATATTCATACATATATATATATATATATATATATATATATTTATATATACATATATATATATATATATATATATATATATATATATATATATATATATATATATATATATATATATATATATATATTTATTCATTTATATGATATGATGATGATAGCTTTCCGTCTTTCATTCCAAGACCTTTAGAATAGTATTTTTCTTCCGAGTTACTCTTATGAGGATCTTCCATTCTTCCCGTTTTCTTTCGGGAAAATCGTTCGATAAAATGTTTTGAAAAACATTCCTGACCATATTTGGTGTGACAGATAAGCAGAAAGTTCCAAATTAATTGCTTTTTTTCCCCGACCCGTTTGTCGGGTACAAAATTGCATTAAAAAAAAGAAATGCCCAATTCTTTTGAGTATATGGAATGGAAATATCCGCTACGCTCTTTTTCTTCTTCTCATTGCATTATTATTACCTCACTTAGTCAACTCTGATTGATTTTACCAGTTTTGATCATGTTAATTGCTATGCAGCTTCAAATGACGACTCGAAATAGGCGTGGCTTCACCAGTCCGCCAGTTGGATCTATATCATTTGTGCTCATTCGAGGATGGCCCGGTTGGATATTTGAATTTCACCACACTTCTAACAGCCCTGTAGATTGGACGGTATGATTTGTGACGTCAAGGGGGCGGAGACTGCGAGTCGTCAATTGATTATTGTATCTAATTTATCTAGAAAATGTAGAATTTATTCATAATGACAGAACCGTTCATGTGAAACTTTGTAATAACAATAGGTATCATTCTTGTGGCTAAACTTCTTCAATGATGAATATTCTCTCAATTTCCAATAACTTGGGCCTCTGCAGCTATTCGTATTGTATTTGTCAGATACAGTGATATTTTTCCTTAGAAGTGATCACACCGATTGTGCCCCAAAACTATACGGTATCAAGCAGGAAAATGACGTATGTGCATGCCAAGTTTCATCAAAAATTTCACAATCAGTGTTTCGTGTGACCTATATAATCTTTTCAAAGTTGAGTTATGGTGTACACTTGTCAAATAACCGCATCTTTAGAGCAGTATGACGCAGATAGTGGCCGGCATGTGGACGTTCGAACAGATTCCGCGAAGCAGACGCTCGTGCTCGAATACTTTCATGATCTAATTCAAATATATGATATTCAGATATATCGCTTGTTACAGGATTGTCGATTTATCACCAAAGTAACAAACCATGCATGTTTGTTTCTTATCTCATGCTATGTCCACAAATGATATTATTCATTTATATTGAGTTTAACTATGCACTGTACTGATGACTAAGCTCTATTGGAGTCGGTGGATGATATATCGGATAGTGGGATGAAGAAGAGAAATATCATTTTGTTGGTGTTTTTGGATAGTGGGAAGGAGTCGGTCGTGGCCTCTTGTTGAGAAACCATTCCAGTATTGCCCTGAACATCAGAGAGAAACCACGAAAAACCCCTGTCAAGATGGTCAACCATGGCGGAAAACGGACCCCAGTCTCCTGATTGACGGTTCAGTGTGCTAGCCACTCGACCATCCAACGCAGTAATTCAATATTACTGCAATAATTATTAAATGAATGGCCTGACCCCTCATGTTTCAAACATGAATACGTCAATTCACCACTGCGCTGCACTTCTAGGTGTGATCAGTTTTACACATCGCCAGTCTGCCTTGTTAACGCAATGACGTACTATCACTCCAAGAAATGGCCAAGTTGGTAACTCCCCCCTCCAACCACCCCTTCCCTTCCTTTCCTCTCCCCCTCTCCTTCCTTCCTCCATCCTTTCTTCCTCCCTCCCGCCTCCCTTCAACTCTCCTCACATCGCCCCAGCCGACCTGCTCCAGCTCTCCCCCCCCCCCCCTCAACGCGTTCCGAACGCCTGCTCGCACTCTGGCACAGATCTGGAAGACTCTATGTACAATATTACTACTGAATTATATCAGTACAATGATTTGTTATAATCTGAGTTATATTGCACTTTTGTCTCATAACAAGTGACAATTTTGTGAAAGGCTAATTTATTGATTGGTATGTCGCCTTCGTTGTTTATGTGTGCTTGCTGATGATGTGAGTGAAAAAATATCATGAAGACTATGAAACTATTGAGGACTGTAGGCCTGAAACGCAAGGACTGGCAGTGAAAGCTGTGAATAATGATACAGGATGAGTGATCAACTACTCATTGCACTGAGTTTCCAGATATAAACGTTATTATAAAGTAATATTTTATTGCAGACAGACAAATATGATAGTACACTCGAAATTTCTTAATCAGACCTAATCTGGATTCGAATTGGATATTCATTCGAAATATTGTCATTGAATAGTGAAAGGTATGGACGAAAACAGCGGAAAGAGACGTATATACATGAGACAAAGACACAAGCCTCGATTCCAAATTGTATTTGAATCTTTAACATGTCAGATCGGTATAACTTCTTGTCAAATCTTTCCTGATTATCAAAATGTGTATTCGCAGCAAAATAGGGTATAAATTGACCCTTATGTATTGTTCTAATTCTAAGGGGGCGAAGAATTGCAATTTCTGTTATTACAAAATAGGTCTGCCTTTGCATACACCACTATTAAGGCTGCACAATCTAGAGCTAGGGTCGAAATAATGATATCCTATGTAAGCGTAACAACTTCTCACTACAGATTGTAGTCGTACGGGGTTACTTCCGGCAACTTGAGAACAAAAATTGTAAGATGTACAATTTTCATCGAAAGCGTACTTTCCAGTGCCGGGACAAACAAAGGCTGGCTTCTTCGTTGTTGCTGCTGTTGTCGTTACTGTTGTTGTTGCTGTTGTTGTTGCTGCTGTCGTTGCTACTGTTGTTGTTGCTGCTGTTGTTGGGGGTGGTACTGTCGTAGCAGCACAGGGAGTCGACTGTTGACATGCTCTAGCACACTGTTTATCACACAATAACGGACTAGCGCAGCTACCTTTACCAATCACCTGTGTTCCCGAGCAGAGATTGAATTTAATCGAGTCGTCACAGAAGAACTGGTTGGTGCCTGTGCATGAGCAAGGAAGAAACTCTTCTTTGGTGCAAGATGAAGAGCAGGAAGAACTACAGAAGCTTCCCGATTCACATTGTTTGAGCACACTTTCTGCTTCAATAATCTCAAGCCTGGGGTCGCATTGAATATAAAACTCTTTTTTTTCTGCTGATCCTTTGCAGACGAATCCGTTCTGTGGGCATATCTCCGATGATACAGTCTCAGACCACGTGGCGATCAACTGGAATAAAATTTGAAATATATTTCAAAATATGATAAAATGTAAGCGTGTCGTCAATCGGGGTGAATATGAATACCGGGGTGAAGAAGAACACAATTAGGCATACTCTTTTCTCAAAACATGAATTTTCTCAGATTATCGAATAATTAAGTATCAAATGTCCATCAGATGGAAAACTTCCTGAAGAATAGAATGTTTCTCAGATTCTCATAGAATAGAATAACTCTGGAGCTTGTGAAAAAAAATATTTTGTTTTTTCAATTTTATGCTCCACTTCTGAATGTAAAAAACAATCATATGTTTCACCTGAACGTTCCTATCTTCATTGGCGAGCAAGTTACGTTTTGTTGCCACGTGATTGATGAACAGAAAGAGCTTGGTTACTCTGAGCAAAATTATAGACTAAAAAAATACATCTCTAAAATTGGAGTTTGGTTTTGCTCGGGGTGAATATGAACACCTGAGAGTGAAAAAATAGACTCAGTTCAATTGAATAGAATCTAATGAACTCTGAATCAATAAAACAATCATATTAACCATAATGACTTTTCTGAATTCATAGTTTACTGGCTAAATCGCATACATTCACTAAAATATTCAAAGATTCCCGCTAGTCTGCCCGTGTTAAATTAGCCATGTTCATTTATCTTTTTCTCAGGAATGGTTAGTTAAAAATACATATCGATCATTGCTACATGATGATTAAACCTTTATTAAAGCTTGAACAATGCAGATTTTGATCAAAAAACTATTCAATAGTTTCCAACATTTTTTCAAATAAAAAATAGGAAATTTTGAGAATTTATTACATCTTATTGGTTACATTTAATTCTCGAACTCTAATATGTTTTCGAATCATGAATTGTCTCCGTTGAAGTTTGTTCGAGACATGGATGAATCTTATGTGAGATTTTCAAGAAATTTGGTCGAATCAATTCCGAAATAAATAAATATTTATTCTAAAAATTATTATTCTGAGAACGGGCATCGGAAAGTGGTGACATTCGGCTTAGCAGGCAATTAGTACTGCGTATGTAACTGAAAATACTTCCTGAACCCAAAATATTATGAATACATTATGAATATATATTCTACTAAAATCATTTCTAATTATTAAAGTATATTACTCGGTGGAGGAATTCTTGGAGGACAATATCATTAGTTATAGCCCGAACGACTCTCCGAATCAGCTAATTATCAGAAGTAAATTCAGGAATCAATTTAAAAACTAAACCAAAATTTGTATGTGGATGGTTACACTCACGGGCGATCTAAGGCTCACATATACGAGCATTGTTTTCAACGATCAACATAATTATATATCCATATTCCTAATTATTATACTGTCTAGTCTAGTTTTAGAAATCTTAATTATCATTTATACTATGTACTTATTTTTAGTTGGTACTACAATCAACTGAAAATAAAATTGTATGTACAATTCAACAACGGATAACCAATGTATGACACTGTGAAATGATTCTAAGAAAAAAAATGACAATAAACGATATCTATCAATCTAAACGAATCATATCCATATATAAGTCACAAATTCAGTATAAATGATGTGGACAAAAACAAGAAACATTCACTTACCAGTATTGCAAGAGATATTCTTAACACAGACATATTAGTATTACTTCAATGACTTGGTTCAACAAATATGTCTTGGTTGATTCAGAGTTTTGACTGATGTTCCAGACTTGCAAGTCTAATGACTTCAACTGACTTGCCAACCGTTTCTTTTGCCTTATATTGAAAAACAAATTCAATGACGAATGTTCTTGAAGAGTATTTTTATCTTTAATATATACGATGCATTTAATGTTTAATACACTGTAAATATTGCTTTGTACAAATAATATTAAATCTGACATCTGAGTTGAGTGAGGTTTTCTTTGTAACCTTGCTTGTCACACAATATTTATACACTTCGTGAGCTAAAAATTAAAATCTTATTTAATTTCGTGAAATCTTTTAGGGCAGTGGACTTCGACATGGCGGGAAAAAATATAGCTTGGATTATAGTTATATCGTACTCGGTAACATATGGATATAAAAAACAGAAAAGTAACGGTACTTACGTAATTTGGACGTTCTTTATGAAGACTTCATTCATGAAATGACGTGGGCGTGAGTGCAGAATCAAACCATGCCTTATGCGGGACTCGAACCCACGCCCAATAGTGACAATTCAGTTTCTGAAGCGGTGCCTCAGCTGACCGAGCTACCGAGGGGGGAGTGATATGATATGATCAGACTGCTTATAGTTGCAACATTATTAATGGTAACTTAAAGATGGTAAATAAGACGATAAAATACATTTCAATGAAAAGTAGATAAGCATATAGTCAAGATTTGAAAAAAATTGATTACCCGGGTAATGATGACGGGTACCCGACTCCAAAAATTGCTACCCGCCGACATCCCTACTAGGAAGGTCATCTCATACAATTTTGAATGTTCAAACACTGAGTATGTAGAAAACAGCTGTTCTATCAGCGATGTGACTGAAGAAGAAAGTGAGTAAGTTCACACAGGGTCAAAGTCAATTTGGGTGTCACTCATACGACTGATCGAGTGAGTCATATTTTTGGCCCACTCGGAGCTGGTCTTTGACGGTGTCAACTGAGGCAAACAACTCGAATCAGAGGGTCAAATCGAGGTTGATTGGGTTATCAAAATAACGCCACAGTCACATACATCAATTTATAATCTATATAGTCTCCCACTAATTTATGGACAGTCTTTAATACATTTTCATTACTAATCAGATGATATTTCCTCAAAGCCTGGTTCACAATTGAAATATGTATTAGTTATTATGTAGTGGTGAGTTTTTTTTAGAATGTAGACCTATATACGAAATGGATGAAGGCGCTTCCATGTAACCGTTGACAGTTAAAAAATTATGTAATAGTGATTATGTTAATTGGTATAAGAAATGAGATAAATACATTTCTCATGACTATTTCCTCATAACCTCTATGTCAAACTAAATTCTGACCAATCAGATGATGTCACCACTGTAGTCAAGGTCAAGTATTCCCAATATATTACTTTTCTGTGAGAGTCAAATCAGACACTCACAAGAAATGATTGTCAAAATGGCTCTGGACAGCTTTTGCCACTTCCAAAAAAAAATATATATATCTATACATCTATATATATATATATATATATATATCTATATCTATCTCTCTCTCTCTCTCTCTCTCTCTCTCTCTCTCTCTCTCTCTCTCTATATATATATATATATATATATATATATATATATATATATATATATATATATGTATATATATATATATATATATATATATATTTATATATATATATATATATATATATATATATATATATATATATATATATATATATATATATATATATATATATATATATATATATATATATATATATATATATATATATATATATATATATATATATATATATATATATATATATATATATATATATATATATATATATATATATATATATATATATATGACAGTGGCCACTGCCACTGAGACTCGAACGTTCAAGGCTGAATCATGATTTAGGTTGGCGGTGAACCGGAACTTCCGGTTAACTATTGGCGAACCTACAGTTGAAATAAGAGGTTATTGCGGCCCACGTATGTCAATTCCACACCATAACTATAACTATAACTATAACTAATTTCACACTTCAACTAAACTCGTGATGTATTTATTATTTATGTAAATTATCGATAACAATGTTTACAAAAATTACTAGTCCATAATTTAATTGTGTACTAGGCTTTTCATGTTTCATTGAAAAAGTGATCGAACAAAAAATAAATTTACGCTGATTTATATTTTCAACCTCATCTATCACTTTGTTACAATTATAACAAAACTCTGTGGATTTACATTGAAAGTAGAAGCCTAATTTGATCAAATATTATAATCTCTGCTCGTAATAGAACGAGGACCTGTCATAACCAAGTGCATAAGAAATTATAGCAATAAACCTTATACACTTATAACCTTATTATTATTGCCCTATTCTGAGGTAAATCACGTTTTGAGGTCATGATCTTGAAGTTTGATTCGATATAATTCAAACTTTTCAGATAAGATTCGTCGACAAATTTAGCATGTAGGTCAACAGCACCAAATTGGCATACGTTTCTCATAAGTCTGGAGGTCATTAATGTAATAACCAGTGGATGCTGAGAGTATATACATTGTCAACGCTGAGAGATGACACAATTACATCTGAGAACTCTGCATCTCACCGTTCACGGCGTATCAGTCACGTCATGTCAACTAAACTCGTGATCATGGTCAGTGGAGTGGTGGCGGTGAGTTATTCTACATACGCCTATTTCAATGATATGACAGGATTATTCGAGTTCTTTACTGATATCTCTCATTCTCCTATTATTTCATTCTCTTATTCTTTTCTTATTCTCTTCATTATTTTCTTATTATTTCTCTTATTATTATCTTATTTTCTCATATTATTTTCGTTTCACCATAATTCATACTCCATGTACATTGTATTTTTCTTCACTTATACCACAGATGAGCCTGAATCAGGGTTCGTGGGGTATTTTGTGAACAATCAATGATGTATACTCATACTGAAAAATGAGAGGAACTTCAACTTCATTATTTTTATCATCATTTTTTTGGGGTGGTGATATCGCCCTCGTGGTGCTTTGTCAGAATTCCCCTATACCTTGTCATCGTTAGCTCTAATTGGGAAAATGATCTAGTGACAAGTTTCTCATGTGGTTGATATAAAATAATGTGTCTCAACATACTCCGTTTAGTCAAGGAAAAAAGAGACTTTATTTTGAAGATGCAGTTGTATCCACAGAAGGAAAAGTTCGTCCATCATCAAAATAATTTCAAATAACTTCATTAGTCGACTATAGAGAACCAACTTTTATCAAAAGTTCAATTATTTAATCAATCAATACGTCTTTTGAAGAGACGCAGTTCCGTATCTAATCTTGAACCTCGCTCGTCTCGGAATATCAAATTACCCTAATTGAATATATCAGGGTTTTGGGGCGCGTCGACAGCTAGGTAATTTAAAAAAATAACACCAGCCTATATACATACATCTTAACGTTTTTTCTGCATTTTTGATGCAGATTGAAGGTCTAGTTCCGTGGATACAATAACAGCTTACACAGCTTTTTTTTAAAAAAAATCCTGTATACATTGTGATATGGAATAACTGATTCCAAAATAATCTAATACAAGCTTATACCTTTACGTTGATTCATTTCAAGTGCTTTTAGATATGGTAGCAAATGGTTATCGTCATGCAAATGATCAAAGATAATGACGTGTAACTTCCACTCGGTTGAATCAAACTATGTTGGCAGAATATGTCCAATAGCATTAACCACAATTACTCACTTGGTGACGTCAAATATCAGAGCCACATTGAATTTTAAGATTCTTCAATGTGAATTTTAATGACATGTTGTATTCAAGAAGACTGTTTTCGGACATTTTCTTGTCCGAATGTGTCTAAAAATAGAATTGTGGTTAATGCTATAGACTTCTGTCAAGTGACGTCACTCAATGTTGAAAGAGACAGACAACAATGTCTACCACTTGGAATTGACCAATCAGAATGTTTGGTAGTCCACCAGTTCGCTGTATTGCTATGGTAACGATTGTTTGTCATTTGTTACTTGACAGAAGCCTATAGTATGAATTGAGTATCGAGTATGAATAACTATGTTTTGATGATATATTAGCATCGAACTGGACCCTTATTCTCGAGGTTATGAGATTATGAGATGAGATTATTTAGATGGAATTCTGGTAATCTCACTGAAAATGGCTGATTGGTATTCTCGAAACACTAATTTCACATTTCATTCATTCCACATTTCACTTGAAAATTTCACCACCCATTTGGTTAGTAAAATGTCAAAGTGAGTTGTAAAATATTGTGCATAGCACTCGAGAAAGCTCTGCATCACTGCCGCTAGAATAATTAACTAGGGAAGGCAGTTCATCCTATACGTGTATATTTTCACGGGCCGCTATTGGCCATAATCTGCTAGCCTCCTAAAGGGTATCTCTCATATAATAAAAACAATTTCATCTCATATTTCACGATTTTTCAACTCGGGAATAGCAAAACGGTGAGATGTGAGATAAAAAAGTGGAATGAGATAATAATCTCATCTCATTTCACTCATCTCATCTCATAATCTCATAATCTCGAGAATTAGGGTCCTGGTATTCAGGAAGAGTCTCACTGTGTATTGCCGGTATACTTATTCATTTCATGCATGAATATTCAATAGTAAATTTCATGGTGGGGCTTAGAAAAGACTACAATAGTGTATTGACATCTATCAAACCCGGAGAGCTCAACTGAACCCAATGAAGCTTATTATTAGAGTATTATTATTGAAAAATAATAATAATGGTTATGCACGAGAGCTCAGTAGAAATTCAATTGAATTATACTGGAAGAATTGTAAGTATAGTCACTTTCTTGCTCGAACAATAGATGCTTTTTAGGAACAGTTTATGAGAGTTTCAAAGAGTAACTGGATCCCAATACTTGTGATAATATATTATGTGACCTAATCTCATCAAATGAACTGCCAATCGTGTATACAAATTTACGATTTACATGTGATCGCGATTGATTTACCTGAATATCGGTAAATTGGTAATTAGGAGCTCTGCCGATTCTCTGCATATTATAAAGAGCCTTCTTGATGGTTGGACGTGGATTGGATGAAATTCAATATAATCTATAACAATGCCCACCTTCCCTAATAACCTAACATTCAGAATGTCATCCAACATGAGCATTTGTGTGAGTTCTCATTTACTTACTAAATCACATTATTCATTCATTTCAGGTATTTTTCCTTCAAGCAATAAGCTACGCTTCGTCTCAGAAATGCAACAGTCAAGGACTATACTGTCCAGACCTCACTCACTACCAAGAATGTCCCGGTGGAAGTCCAGATACTCGAGTGAATACATGTCCTACTGGAACCACATGTGACATGTCATGTTATACCACAGAACAAATGAGGTGCACCCCAGATACGGACCGACCTTGTCCGCAGTGTAACAGCAGAGGCTTCACCTGCACCACTACGACGGCGTTCCGAGAGTGCCCTGATGGCGGGAAAATTCCCGATCCAGAAGCGACGTCTTGTATGGGTGGCACTGTTTGCGATATAAACTGCAAATTTGCTTGTCAACAAGATACACCTTGCATTACGTGCACAGAACCCAAGAGATTCCCGGTACCCGGCATCAATAATATGTACTTTCAATGCAATAAGCTTAGTAACGGGACGGTGATTGTGAATGAGTACCCGTGTTCAGGTACTTCGATTTACAATGACGTTCTGCAGAGATGCACGACAATAGCCACGACTACTACAGCAACAACAACAGCAGCAACAACAGCAGCAACAACAGCACCAACAACAGCACAAACAACAGTACCAACAACAGCACAAACAACAGTACCAACAACAGCACAAACAACAGTACCAACAACAGCACAAACAACAGTACCAACAACAGTACCAACAACAGCACAAACAACAGTACCAACAACAGCAGCAACAACAGCACAAACAACAGCAGCAACAACAGCACAAACAACAGCAGCAACAACAGCAGCAACAACAGCACAAACAACAGTACCAACAACAGCAGCAACAACAGCACAAACAACAGCACAAACAACAGCAGCAACAACAGCACAAACAACGGCACAAACAACAGTACCAACAACAGCAACAACAACAGCACAAACAACAGCACAAACAACAGCAGCAACAACAGTACCCACAACAGCAGCAACAACAGCACAAACAACAGCACAAACAACAGCACAAACAACAGCAGCAACAACAGCACACACAACAGCAGCAGCAACAGCACAAACAACAGCACAAACAACAGCACAAACAACAGTACCAACAACAGTACCAACAACAGCAGCAACAACAGCACAAACAACAGCACAAACAACAGCACAAACAACAGTACCAACAACAGCAGCAGCAACAACAGCAGCAACAACGGCAGCACCAACAACAGCAGCACCAACAACAGCAGCAACAACAACAGCAGCACCAACAACAGCAGCAACAACAACGGCAGCAACAACAACGGCAGCAACAACAACAGCAGCACCAACAACAGTAGCAACAACAACGGCAGCAACAACAACAGCAGCAACAACAACAGCAGCAACAACAACAGCATCAACAACAACGGCAGCAACAACAACAGCAGCACCAACAACATCAGCACCAACAACGGCAGCAACAACAACGGCAGCAACAACAACAGCAGCAACAACAACAGCAACACCAACAACGGCAGCAACAACAACGGCAGCAACAACAACAGCAGCAACAACAACGGCAGCAACAACAACAACAGCATCAACAACGGCAGCAACAACAACAGCAGCAACAACAACGGCAGCACCAACAACGGCAGCACCAACAACGGCAGCAACAACAACAGCAGCAACAACAACAGCAAAAACAACAACAGCAGAAACAACAATGGCAGCAACAACAACAGCAGCAACAACAACAGCAGCACCAACAACGGCAGCAACAACAACAGCAGCACCAACAACAGCAGCAACAACAACGGCAGCACCAACAACAGCAGCAACAACAGCAGCACCAACAACGGCAGCAACAACAACAGCAGCACCAACAACGGCAGCAACAACAACAGCAGCACCAACAACAGCAGCAACAACAACGGCAGCACCAACAACAGCAGCAACAACAACGGCAGCGCCAACAACGGCAGCAACAACAACAGCAGCACCAACAACAGCAGCAACAACAACAGCAGCAACAACAACAGCAGCAACAACAACAGCAGCAACAACAACAGCAGCACCAACAACGGCAGCAACAACAACAGCAGCAACAACAGCAGCAACAACAACAGCAGCACCAACAACGGCAGCAACAACAACGGCAGCACCAACAACGGCAGCACCAACAACGGCAGCAACTACAACAGCAGCAACAACAACGGCAGCAACAACAACGGCAGCAACAACAACAGCAGGACCAACAACAGCAGCAACAACAACGGCAGCAACAACAACAGCAGCACCAACAACAGCAGAAACAACAACGGCAGCAACAACAACAGCAGAAACAACAACGGCAGCAACAACAACAGCAGCAACAACAACAGCAGCACCAACAACGGCAGCAACAACAACAGCAGCAACAACAGCAGCAACAACAACAGCAGCACCAACAACGGCAGCAACAACAACGGCAGCAACAACAACAGCAGGACCAACAACAGCAGCAACAACAACGGCAGCAACAACAACAGCAGCACCAACAACATCAGCACCAACAACGGCAGCAACAACAACAGCAGCAACAACAACGGCACCTCCATTTGTGTGCACTGCAGAAGGACCGTTCCCGAATCCTTCTTTCTGTGAGCAATACTACTTCTGCGAGGCGACACTCTCATCTGGCTTCATCACATATAACGAAAAATGTATCACCAAGAAGTATTTCGACTCCAAAACGTCGAGATGTGTGGATGATATTTCAGTTTGTCCATCCACGAGTATTATTACAACTGCAACAACGGCAGCACCAACAACGGCAGCACCAACAACAGCAGCACCAACAACAGCAGCAACAACAACATCAGCACCAACAACGGCAGCAACAACAACAGCAGCAACAACAACGGCACCTCCATTTGTGTGCACTGCAGAAGGACCGTTCCCGAATCCTTCTTTCTGTGAGCAATACTACTTCTGCGAGGCGACACTCTCATCTGGCTTCATCACATATAACGAAAAATGTATCACTAAGAAGTATTTCGACTCCAAAACGTCGAGATGTGTGGATGATATTTCAGTTTGTCCATCCACGAGTATTATAACAACTGCAACAACAGCAGCACCAACAACAACAGCAGCAACAACAGCAGCAACAACAGCAGCAACAACAGCACCAACGACGACACCTCCATTTGTGTGCACTGCAGAAGGACCGTTTCCAAATCCTTCTTTCTGTCGCCAATACTACATCTGCGAGGCGACACTCTCATCTGGCTTCATCACATATAACGAAAAATGTATCACCAAGAAGTATTTCGACTCCAAAACGTCGAGATGTGTGGATGATATTTCAGTTTGTCCAACCACGAGTAATCATCTTTCGTTAGTTGCTTCAAAATCAGAGACCTGCCTGGAAGCTGGGGTAGTTGAAGATGTGAATTGTTGCAAGAAGTACTTCAAATGCACAGGAACAGAGGAAGAAGGTTTTGTTCCATGGCATTATTCTTGCCCGGGAGACTCGGTATTCGATCCAGAGATTAAGAGATGCTCAGAGTCAACTGCGTACACCTGTGACGTGAATGAATGCTGAGAGCTGACTCGTCAGACATACGTAATCAATATGTAATACGCGTGAGATATGTATGCTATTTCATACGATGAGTGGCAACTGAAAGTCAATGGGTACTTTCTCTCCTGATTGTCAATGAAATACAATTGCAAACACATTATTAATGATATATTAAACCATATTCAAAAATTGGACACGGCACGGTTTTGCATGATACGTTATAAGGCAGGAAAGTCTCCTTGAGACATTTTTTGAACGGTGTCGGTAATTATCAATATATCTGAAGCCTCTCAAAAGCACGCGTCTCAATCAAATCAACATTTTTTAAATGAATACTTAATCACATTGCCATTCTGAACTTATTGACATCTTTTGAAGAATGCCCAACTGTCGGGATATTGAATCTTTTGAAAATATAATCCGTTTTATGACCATATCAACCAAATCCAAAATCTATGCATTTTCCTCATTCCATCAATAGCATTATTATTAATTTACGTCCATTCACGTGCATTATCTCCAGTCGTATCGACAACCATGTAATAATCAAACCCAAATAAAATTTCAGTCGATTGTAGCACATTACGAGTGAAGTTGAATATTATTACCTTTTGAACAGCCATTCATCATAATGAATGGTGTTGAATGAAACATATAGGCCTATAGTTCACTTTTCAGCCATGTGGCCAAGGGAATATATATGCCATTTCCAATATATATATATATATATATATATATATATATATATATATATATATATATATATATATCATATGCAAAAAAATGCAATAATATATATGCGCAGTCCTGGTGTTGAAGATCATTAGTTTTAAATAAAAAAAATGGGGTGGTAAGATCGCCCTTGTGGTGCCCCGTCCAAACGATCCTATTTTTTATCCATAGCCCTAATTGGGGAACAATGATTTTGTATCAAGTTTCGATGTTATTGAAGAAAAAAAAAAAATCCAACTGTACGCATGACTGAAACTGAGCGTCCTCCTGCACTTCCAAATCTCTCCACCTCTTCCTCCTCAAACGAGTACTCACTACAAGCCGTTACAACTCCTTTCTCAAACAGTGATATTATGCACATAATTGAGCAAGAAGACATTTTATTGTTCAATCATTTATACAGCTTGTATAATTACTTATTACTTCTGAATTATATTTTTTCATGTAGGTATAGAAACTTACATGATTATTTACAATGCAGGTTATTGTCATCTAGCTCTAGCTTACAAAAATAGATTATTGTATTAAATCATGTTATATGTATTATATTTAGATGTACATTCTAGATATAAAGGCACAGGCCTAGATTTTCTAGAATTTAGAAATATGTTAAGTTTAGTGTTTTATTGAATGTAAAGTGAAATTGAATATGTAAATAGTAACATGCTAATAAAGTTTACTACTACTACTACTACTACTACTAATTAATATAATCCCAAGTCAATGTGCTGGCCACAATACTAGACAAACGCATACATTATCAGATGAGCGAGATATTTTTATGAGAATATCTCGAAGGTTGTGAACAACTCGATTCTGAAATTATCATCACTACTATCAACCATTACTATTAATAGAGTATATACTATTACTATAACTATTTACTACTCATTATCATCTGCTTACTCGTACAGTGCGGACGTGTTTCTGTGTGTGCTCGTGCTCTATAGGCCTACGCTGCACCACGCGGTAGTAGGCCTACGCTGCACCACGCGGTAGTAGGCCTACGCAATTTGGCTTTGTAGGCCTATTGCTTCAAGTGTTCTGAGGTTTTGCCTACTGATGGTGACTTTGTGAAGTATTCAGGTTGTAGAAGTGAGCACTACACTGGTAATTTATTACCAGCTGTGTTCTGACTTCTGGTTTATGAAAAAGTAACAAATTCAGGGAAATTAAAAGACTTTAAATCCAAGAGGCGTTGCCTTAATTGACCACTAGTGATAGGCGTAGCTAATCGCCAAAGCCACCTGGATCTATACTTCATGTGGGAATTTATAGATACTCTGATAGGTCAATGTGAAATTTCCCACATAACAAAGCCCATATGATTGGATGTTCTGTTTTGTGACGTTTATGGGCGGGTCAATCACTAGTCGTCAATTGTCAAGAAGAAGGCAGAAAATGTGATTTTACAGACACTGCTATATGGATATCAGTGAATCTTTCCTTTTGACGATTCAAAAATTTTGACGATATTGAACTATGCTCCAAGTGCTACGAACAAGCGTCATATATAGTAAGAGGTGAGCCGAAAAGGAAAATAAATGCCAAAAGCTGGATGTCGGACAATTTTTTGAGTATTGTATTTCGAACGTGAAAAATTATTCAAAAAATGGCTAAATGAACTCGCTGTTGATGCGCCTTATAATCCTAATATTCATTCATTGGAAAAACTGTGAACATTCCTTGTTGAAAGAGATTCATAGAGATGATCATGATAAGCAGCGAAATCGAGTGAATTAACAAATACATTATAGCAGAATACAGTTTTGTAAGATGATCTATAGAAAACTCGGCACGTGACAATCTAGAAGAAAATTGGCAAATAATCAATGCATTCAATCGTAAGAAGAAGAAAGCCTCAGTAGGCCTAGATGACGTGATTCGACGATATTTAGGCGAAACGCAAACGAGTGAAACTATTGTTGAAAACTCTCTAGATTCTCGTTTGTAAATTACGTCAAAAATATATTACATACTTGTGATACCTATACATGAAACAAAATAGAACTTGATTGTAGTTTGCAATTGCAATCTATGTATTTTCCACCTATAAGTGTTTCTCACGTCGAGTCTTTCATTAAAGCATTGGATGGTAAAAAAACAGCCTGAAATAGATAACATTGGAGTTGTTGATTCTGAAAATTCACTCAAAAATACAAGTCCCGTAATTGCTCATCTAGTGAATGTATGAGTGCGTAGTGCGTACAGGTGTAGTATCCGAAAAATTGGATATATTCACTGTGAAACCTATTCAAGAAGGATGTCTTTTTGTTATCCACTATTTATCGTCCTATTTCGTAGCTGTTGTAGAAAAAATAATGGAATGATGCGTTACTGTGAACCTCAATATATATTCAGAACTCGGAAGAGTACAAACTGATGAATGACCCACAGTTCGGCTTTCAAAAAAGAAAAAGCACCTCTGGGCACTGATTAATAAAATTCATTATCGGATTTTGTAAATTCTGAATTGAATACGAATAAATACGTAATAGCACTATTTGTAGAGGTTTTGAAAGCGTTTGATACACTTATTTATATTGAACCAATTGAATCTCCTAATAATATAGATGTAAGAGGGCCATTACTAGATTGGTTTTAGAATCATCTCGAAGATGGACGTTTAGTTGTTAGAATTAATGATGTCTTCAGTATACCAAAGAATGTTAATACTGGAGTCCCTCAAGGGTCAATTTTGGGACCCATTCTTCACTTGATCCATGTCGATAATGTATTCAAATATGCTAAAAATTATAAAATGTTCATGTACGCTGATGATACAGTCATAATTTCTTGTCACAATGAGCTCTTAGTAGCAGAAGAATATTTGCAATGAGATTCACACAAATATTGTATTGGAATCACGACTATGACCAGATGGTTAATGCTAGCAAGAATGAATTAGTTCACATATGCTCTCCATTCAACAGGGATGCCCATACAAATTAGTTGTCATTCAACTACTTGCTTACACAATTCATGTAAAAATAGCCCCTGTCGGGAATATTCATGCAGCAATATAGAAAATGTATCTACACATTTATCTAGGCGTAGTAGTTGATCGCCTGTTCTCATGGAAACCGCATATTGATTTTTTGCAGTCGTTTACCATTTTACGTTCATGCTTTTTTTAACTGTACAACTTGAAGTATATATTACCTTTCAGAACTTTGAAATCGGTATATGGTGCTATTACTGAGTCAATAATGTTGTATGGCTTACTAACATGGGGAAATGCTTCGTACTGTCATTTAAATAAATTAATATCAATTCAAAATAGAATAGTGAAGATTTTGACCCCCGTACACACAAATGAGAAAAACATTACTGATTCAATTGAACTTCTTTCATCAACAATGTAATGTACCACCAATAATGAAACCATTTGAATATGGATTCATTTTAAAGCACTTTTTTTTTCAATAAATATATTGAAATATAAAAATAATAATATATATTGAATAATTCCACAGTCATGCCTCAATTTCAATCATTTCGTTCTTGGCATTGTGGGAATTGAAAATGTGGAAAATTTTAATTGAAATTTCAATGTGTGAATGATGAAAAAAACATATATTCTCATTAATTTATTCATTTATATGGGTTTGACGACGCACTGTACTGACAACTGAGTTCTATCGACGTCGATGAATGATATATGAGATGATGGGGTGGTGAGATGAGAGGTTATTTTCTTGGGTGATTTTTGGATAGTGGAAAGGAGTCGGTCGTGGCCTGTTATGAAGAACCTTTAAGTATTGCCCCGAACGACAGAGGATAACCACGAAAAAAACTGTCAAAATTCTCCTGTTGTTCTCCTGGCTGACGGTTCAGTGTGCTAGCTACTCGACCATCAATCTTGATGATATAATATAATATCATAACTGCCATGACTATATGATATTACTACTAAATTAAATCAGTGAGTTGATTTGATATATTATTAGTTGTAATATTAGTTGTAATATTTGTAGTTGTAAATATTGTCTCATAACAAGTGGCAATTATTGTGAAAGGCTAATTTATTGATTGGTATGTCGCCTATGTTGTTCATGTGTGCTTGCTGATGATCCGAGTAAAAATATATCATGAAGACTATTAAACTATTGAGGACTGTAGGTCTGAAACGCAAGGACTGGCAGTGAAAGCTGTCAATAATGATACAGGATGAGTAATCAACTACTCATTGCACTGAATTTCCAGATATAAACGTTATTATAGAATAATATTTTATTGCAGACAAATTAGTATGATAGTACACTTGAAATTTCTTAATCAGACCTAATCTGGATTCGAATTGGATATTCATTCGAAATATTGTCATTGAATAGTGACAGGTATGAACGAAAACAGCGAAAAGAGACGGAAATACATACGACACAAGACACAAGCCTCGATTTCAAATTGTATTTGAATCTTCAGCATGTCAGGATTGTCAGATAGGTATGACTTCTTGTCAAATCTTTTCTGATCATCAAAATGTGTAATTGCAGCAAAATAGGGTATAATTGACCGTTATGTATTGTTCTAATTCTAAGGGGGCGAAGAATTGCAATTTTCTGTTATTTTGTTGTTTTCTGTTTTTTCTGTTTTCTGTTTTTGCTACAAAATAGGTCTGCCATTGCATAAACTTCTATAAAGGGTGCACAATCTAGTGCTAGGATCAAAATAATGATATCCTTTGTAAGCGTAACAACTTCTGACTTCAGATTCTAGTCGTACGGGGTTACTTCCAGCAACTTGAGAACAAAAATTGTAAGATGTACAATTTTCATCGAACGCGTAATTTCCAGTGCCGGGACAAACAAAGGCTGGCTTCTTCGTTGTTGCTGCTGTTGTCGCTGATGCTGTCGTTGCTACTGTTGTTGTAGCTGCTGTTGTTGCTGCTGTCGTTGTTGCTGTTGCTGCTGTTGTTGTTGCTGCTATTGTTGTTGCTGCTGTTGTTGTTGCTGCTATTGTTGTTGCTGCTGTTGTTGATGCTGCTGTCGTTGCTGCTGTTGTTGTTGCTGCTGTTGTTGTTGCTGTTGCTGCTGTTGTTGTTGCTGCTGTTGTTGCTGCTGTTGTTGATGCTGCTGTCGTTGCTGCTGTTGTTGTTGCTGCTGTTGTTGTTGCTGTTGCTGCTGTTGTTGTTGCTGCTGTTGTTGCTGCTGTTGTTGTTGCTGCTGTTGTTGTTGCTGCTGTTGCTGCTACTGTTGTTGTTGCCACTGTCGTTGCTGCTGTTGTTGTTGCTGCTGTTATTGGGGGTGGTACTGACGTAGCAGAACAGGGAGTCGACTGTTGACATGCTCTAGCACATTGTTTATCACACAAAAACGAACTAACGCAGCTACCTTTACCAATCACCTGTGTTCCCGAGCAGAGATTGAATTTAGTCGAGTCGTCACAGAAGAACTCCTTGGTCCCTGTGCATGAGCAAGGAAGAAACTCTTCTTTGATGCAAGGTGAAGAGCAGGAAGAACTACAGAAGCTTCCTGATTTACATTGTTTGAGCGCATTCTCTGCTGGTATCTCAACATTGGGGTCGCATTGAATATAAAACTCTTTGATTTCTGCTGATCCTTTGCAGACGAATCCGCTCTGTGGGCATTTCCCCGAAGATACAGTCTCAGAACACGCGGCGAACAACTGGAATAAAATGTGAAATATATTTCAAAATATGATAAAATGTAAGCGCGCCGTCAATTGGGGTCATATGAATACCCGGGTGAGGATGAACACTAATCACCTTTTTTTTAAATTACATGATTGTTATCAGATTATCGATCAATTATATATCAAATGTCCATCAGATGAGCAACTCCTCATACGATATAATGCTTCTTAGATTCTCAGTGAATAATAACTCTGGAGCTTGTGAAAAAATATTTTGTTTTTTCAATTTTATGCTCAAAAAAATCATATGGTTCCACCCGAAACTTTCTAACTATATTGGCGAGCAAGATACATTTTGTTGCTACGTGATTGATGAACAGAAACAGCTTGATTACTCTGAGCAAAATTATAGACTAAAAAGATACATATCTAAAAGTGGAATATAGTTTTGCTCGGGGTGAATATGAACACTCGGGAGTGCATTCCTGTACCAGATTAACCCAGTCCTCACTTGAAAACAAAATTCAAGGTGGCTGCACTCCATGCCATTGGTATAGAATAATACTGCTTTTCTGCTGTTTCTGTTGGTATTATTTGTTTGAATTCCGTTCGAAATCGTACTGGAATATTCTGGGATCATATGGAATCGTACCAGAATTCCAGTATTATTCTAAACAGTATCTCAATATAAAACATGATAAAGCAGAGAAGCGGTTTTCCTATAATAACAGCGTATGATACAAAACCTCTTTGATCTCTGGATTCATGCTATAATGGATTTATCTTGTACATACATAATTGCCCACTAGTGATAGGCGTGGCTTATTGGCAGGCCACCTTGATCTATACTTCATGTGGGCATTTAGAGATACTCTGATAGGCAATGGCGATTTACCCACATAACAAACAGCCCATTTGATTGGATGTTTTGTTTTGTGACTTTTTTGGGCGGGTCAATCACTAGTCGTCAATTGACATTATTTTTCATTATCTCCTTTTTCTCTGAGGTCCATTTTTGGAACATGTGGCAATGAACTAGAAAGATAAAATATATTTTACTTTCGAACAAGAAAAAATCAACATCTATTCGTCACGTTGATTGATGTGAATAAACCGTCAGTTTGAACAGTTTATTCAAGTCATTTGATTTGATATAATACATTCTAATTTCAAACTGCTGAATTTGAACATTGTAATTGTGACCAGGAATTGAGGATATTGCATCATATTGTTCATATAACACAGCAACACAATGTCAGTTAACTATTACCAAGACGTCACAGTTACTGTTCTACATCAGTGAATAAATAGTCACAGTAAAATTAAATTTGAATTCCAAATTTTCATTCTAATTTCAGTTCGAATGAATCCTAATAAACTTCGAAACAACAAAACAATCTTTCTAATCATTTTGACATGTCTCAATTCATTGCATACATTTACTAAAATATTCAATGATTTTCCTCTGCTCAAATGCACCTCTCACTTACCAGTATTGTAATATATATTCTTAACACAGACATATTAGTATTACTTCAATTACATGGTTCAACAAATATGTCTTGGTTGATTCAGAATTTTGACTGATGTTCCAGACTTGCAAGTCTGATAACTTCAACTGACTTGCCAGCTGTTTGGTTTGCCTTATATTGAAAAACAAATTCAATGATGAATGTTTCTTTGGGGATCATTTCTATCTTCAATATATACGATGCATTTGATTCATAATACACTGTAAATATTGCTTCAAACAAATAATAATAAATCTGACGTTATGTTTCCAAACTCATCTGTCACTTCTTGGAATCGTCACAATTACAACAATAACTATGTTAATTTACATAAAAAGTGAAAGCTTAATTTGATCAAATATTTGAATGTCTGATTGTAACAGAGCAATGACCTGTCATAGCCAGGTGTATAAGAAATTATATCAATAAACCTGTTTTTGAGGTAAATAGCTTCCTAAGGTCATGATCTTGAAGTTTGATTCGATATAATTCAAACTTTTCAGATAAGATTCGTCGACAAATGTAGCATATAAGCCAACAGCACTAAATTGTCACACGTTTCTCATAAGTCTGAAGGTCATCAATGTAATAACCAGTGGATGCTGGGAGTTTATATAGATCGTGGACGCTTAGAGATGACACAATTACATCTGAGAACTCTGCATCTCACCGTTCACGGCGTATCAGTCACGTCATGTCAACTAAACTCGTGATCATAGTCAGTGGAGTGGTGGCGGTGAGTTATTCTACATATTTCTATGATAGGACGGGAATATTCAAGTTCTTCACTTATGCCACTCATTTTATCATCATTATTAATTTCGAGTGGTGATATCGCCCTTGTGGTGCTCTGACAAATTGATCCTACCTTGTCATCGTTAGCCTTGTTTGGGAAGATGTTTTTCGACATGTTTCCGATGTTAGTTGGAAGAACATAAGTGTAGTAACGTACTTCTTCTTTTCAAAAAGAAGAGGACTTTCGAGGGTATTTTGATCGTCTATAATCAAAATAATTTGAAATACATTCTTAATTCAACTATAATAAACCAACTTCAATTTTAATTTTGATTATTCAACTGATACATCCGTTGTAAGATGATTTCCGTATCTAATCGTGAACCTCATAACGAAATATCATTTGCCTGAATGAATATAGGCCTATTATGGTTTTGGGGTGCGTCGACAGCTAGGTCATTCTGAAAAATAACACCAGCCCATATACATATATTCCAGCGGTTTTTTCTGCATTGGTGATGTAGATAGTATTCTGATGGCTTGTTTTTGTGAATAAGACGTTTTTTTCTTCACTGGGAGAGTTTCCCCAGAAGGGGATGCAGTACTGAAAGTGCGGGTAAAAATGGGCGTAATACATCACACGCAATACAATTGTAGAAACCACTCGACATATACTCTTGAGCGTGACAATAACTTTCGACAATTTCTAAGTCGTCTCTTCAATGTGTGGCGTCCAGTCTAGTGTGCCTGTCACTGTGATACCAAGAACTTTCATACAAATTGACACCTTGACACTGTGAGCGTTCTATAGGAAAAGTGGACTAGTAATTGGATTGATTTGTCCTGTGTGAAATTACAGTGCCGTTGTTTCAGCTGCATTTAGAGAAAGTCTATTGTAATACATCAAGTTTGCATCACCGACGAAGCTTTCTGAGATAAAACTGCGAGGTCTGTAACAGTAGGTCCAGAGATAATGTGGCTGGTATCATCAGCAAACAGAATAAGCTTTCCATCTTTAAAAGAGTCAGGGAGTTCAGTATTATATAAGAAAAAAGGAAGTGGTCCCAATAATGTACCTTGTGGCACTCCCACAGAATACTTTACCGTAAGGGACTTGGAGCTGGAGGTGACACTTGCTCTGTCGAAGGTCTTAGAAAGATCATGAAAGAGGCCTGGAGAGTAGGAGATTTTTTATTTACTGTTTGAAATACGGAACTCAAAAACGAGAAGATGGCTATTCCAGTCGACCAACCACAGAGAAAGTCGTGCTGGAATTCAGTAATGATACTGTGTGAATGAAGGAAGGAAAGCATTCGCAAACTGAAAACTTGCGAATATGTAGTTAGTGATGTCGTTTGATAAAGAAATATCGCAAAGGATATCGAATTCACAATATCAAGTATTGATCGAAAAACTCGATTTTCAATCACGATCGAAGATATCGAATCAAGAAAATCACAATGGTTCAACAGGGCGTTTCTGACTGAAAATCTGAGGGCTAAGGTTGGAATTTATCGCACACAAAGAGACTGTCCCGTCAGCAGTGTATTATTCTATATATCCACAATATGTCAATGTACATAGATGATTGTGTTGATATCGAATTAATTGAATATTGAATATCTTGATTCGATGTGCAATCGAGAGACCGAAGTACCAAATTTATTGAAAATATCGAAATCGAGAGTTGAGTAATATGGGTTGAAAATTGTGATAGTTTTGCAGCTCGCCATTTGCATTGTATCGATGAATTGAGTACAAATAACTATGTCTTGATGATATGATGGAATAATTATATTGAACTAGTACTCGGAGAAAGTCTTCGGTGCAGCTATCCTATCATGTATTACCATTTTACTAATTCATTTCATGCCTAAATATTCGATGGTAAATATAATGGAGATGTTTAGACAAGGAAGTATGCATATCTATCAAACCCTGAACCTTCAATTAAACCCAAATGAAGCCTATGAGTTCATTTTATCATCATTTGAAAAATAATTAAAACGTAAATGCCCGAGATCTAAGTAGAAATTTAGTTGAACTAAACTGGAAGAAGTGTAAGAATAGTCACTGTCTTGCTCGAACAGTGGACAATTCTTGAGAACAGTTTTGAAGAGTTCCAAAAGTCCCATGGGTGTGACCCTCTACAGCACACACATGTTCGGTTTTAACAAATTAGTGTATAAAGTCTTAAGTAATAGTTTAGTCTTAGATTCATATATTAAGGTGTTCCCATCTAAATTTCACTCGAACCTTGATATAACACTACTCACCCTTCTTGTTCAGCAACTTATTTTGACAGGCGCTAAATGACCTCGCTGTCGATGCGCCTTAAAACTATAATATTCATTCATTCATTCCAAAGAGTTGCTCAATTCCAATACTTGTGGGTAATATGATATAATGTATTAAGTGACCCAATCTCGTCGGATGAACTACCAATTGTTTATACAAATTCACGACCTACATTGTGTTGGTGATTGAAAGATCTGAATATTAGTGAATTGGTAATTAGGAATTCTGTCGATTCTCT
>OZ023332.1:37996831-38051831 GCA_964007535.1 Brachyptera risi
CAAGCTCTGCAGTTGTCAACGCAAACTCCTAACAACTCCACAGTTGAATCATCTCTCAATGAGATGAAACAACTGATGAAAGTTCAGGCGGAGGAGATGTCTTTATTGAAAAAGCAACTTATTGAACAAACTGAGGAGATGAGGAAACAAGCGAAGCAGTACACAGACACCATAAAATCACAGGCAAAACAGATTGTTGACTTGAAACAGCTTATTGCGAAGCAGTTGAATACCCCTGCGACGCAATCAACACCTACGAAACCTCCAACTATCGCTAAATTACCTGATAAACATATTCGTCTTTCCAGGACGAAGACCACTGAGAAAACAGAAGATATAGATATACCAATTCAACGTGCATTCTCTCCATCTCCATCCCGAGTAGATGAGAGCATGGAAGTAGATCGACAGAGAGTTCACGCTTTAAAGTCACGCGTGAACGAGTTCCGTAAAGAACAAAAACATACGTGACAAGTTTAGCTAATTCAATTCGTTCTTGCGCACTTATACACATTGTATTAGAGTATCATCTTCACAATATGGCTCTAATACAATGGAACTGCAATGGTTTCAACAGACACAAAGAAGAAATCAAGCTCTTAACATCGAACCTCAAACCGATATGTTTCTTTCTTCAAGAAACGCACTTCAAACCTTGTGACTCTCCATTGATGCGTAATTATAGTTTCTATCGTTTCGATGACTTGACAGGTAACAGAGCCCATGGGGGAGTAGCCACAGCTGTCCATGACAGCTGTCACGCAAGTCCACTGCCGCTTACAACACCACTACAAGCAGTGGCAGTTAGAGTTGCTCTCCCTCAGCCTGTTACCTTCTGCAACATTTACTTACCCGAATGGGCTCCAGTTACGAGAATAAATCTGGATAACCTTGTGTCACAGCTCCCACGTCCCTATGTTCTTCTAGGCGACCTAAATGCCCACAATAACTTGTGGGGTGACACAATGGTGGATAGTAACCGCAGAGGACGTCTTTTCGAACAATTCTTCAATGACAACGACTTAATTATTCTCAACAATGGAGAGAAAACAAGGTTTAATGCTTTCAACGGTGAGTTTTCAGCGATCGATCTTTGTGTCTGCACCCCATCTGTCGCACCTCTTTTCAATTTCTCCGTTCATTCAGATCTGTGTGGTAGCGATCACTACCCACTTATCTTGAGAGTAGATTCTCATCAACGGCCCTTGCGGTGTGCGCAGTGGAACTTGCGCCGCGCGAACTGGAGCCTTTTTACAAAGCATGTTGATTTGAAGAACTCTAATAACATACATGAGACTGATAGAAGGACTGAGCATGTAACAGAGGTGATCATTGCCGCAGCAAAAGAGAGCATTCCTCTCACGTCGACCAACCAACGCCACATACCCGTTCCCTGGTGGAACGAGGAATGTAAAGTAGCGATCCGTAAGAGAAAACGTGCCCTTAGAATTTTCCGGAAATACCCAACCAACATCAACCTTATGGCATTCCGGAAACTCCGAGCAAGGGCCCGTTATATAATCAAGACGTCAAAAAAAGCATCATGGAATTCTTACATTTCATCCATTAATGTTCACACACCCCTTACCAAGGTGTGGAATAGAGTTAGGAAGATAGACGGCAAATTTAAAACATCCTGTATATCTGGGTTGAACACAGATGGTGGTATAATTACCGAGCCCCAAGAAATAGCTAATGCTATTGGGTCCTATTTCTCGGACGTCTCTAGCTCTCACCACTACTCGGCATCGTTCCAAATACACAAACGTGCTGCAGAATATAGAAGATTAGATTTCTCTTCTGCGAACAACGAGGTGTATAACGTGCCGTTTAGTGTATGGGAGTTGGAGAGCGCGTTAACGTGCGCAAGAGACACAGCACCGGGGATCGATGGAATACACAATCAGTTCTTGAAACACCTGCCAGCTGCCGCTTTAAATGACCTTCTCAGCCTGTTCAACCATATCTATTCAACCGATACTTTCCCTGATTCTTGGAGACAAGCTATCCAGGTACCGATCTTGAAACCATCTAAGGATAAGCATTCACCATCAAGCTATAGACCTATATCACTGACCAGCTGTCTGTGTAAAGTGATGGAAAGGATGTTGAACAACCGCCTCGTTTGGTGGTTGGAACGGAAAAACCTCCTTTGCACAGTACAGTCTGGATTCAGAAAAAATAGAAATACCTTAGATCATCTTATTCGTATGGAAAGCTTCATACAAGAAGCTTTCCTCACGAAGCAGGAAGTGATAGCTGTATTTTTCGACCTTGAGAAAGCATTCGATACTACCTGGCGCTTCAACATATTGAAAACCTTGTCACAATGGGGTTTCAGAGGCCATCTTCCTAATTTTGTCTGTAATTTCATGACCAACCGACGTTTCAAGGTACGAGTTGGTAATGTGTTGTCGGATGATTTCATCCAAGAGAACGGTGTACCACAGGGTTCTGTCCTCAGTGTTACTTTGTTCGCCATCGCTATAAATGGTATTGTTCGAAGCGTTCCATCTTCTATCACTTCTTCCTTATTTGTCGACGACTTGGCTATATTCAGTAAGTCAGCGAGAAGTGCAACGGCCTCTCGCCAAATCCAACTTGCAATTAGGAAACTGGAAGCATGGGAAGATGAAACTGGGTTCAGGTTTTCTACATCAAAATCAACGTGCATGCGTTTCTCTCGTCTGAGAGGCCTGCACCCTGACCCAGATATATATCTTCGTAGAGAACTCCTTCCATTCGCAGAATCGACCAAGTTCCTTGGGCTGACGTTTGACGTGAAGTTGAACTGGAAATCTCACATTTCGCAACTCAAAATCAAGTGCTTCAAGTCACTCAACCTTCTCCGTTATCTTAGTGGTACCAAATGGGGAGCGGATCGCACTACGATGCTGCGGCTTTACCGAGCATTAATACGTTCCAAATTGGATTATGGTAGTGTTGTGTACGACTCGGCACGAGAGAGCTACGTGAAGCCACTCAATACAGTTCACAACACGGGCATCCGACTGGCCATAGGAGCACTCCGTACCAGTCGGGTGGAGAGCCTGTATTGCGAGGCTGGCGAGCCCTCGTTGAAGAGTCGACGTGCATATCTACTTTGCTCATACGCTTCGAAATTATTCTGCAGTAAGCATCATCCCACCTACCAATCAGTTATCAATCCTAGATTTCATGCTCTCTATGAATCGAAACCATCTGCCACCATACCAACTGGAATTCGTTTGAATCATATTTTGGTCGAAGAGTCATTTGTATACCCTCGAGTCTATCAAATCCAATTCAGTGATACCGCCCCTTGGTTGGCTCCACGTCCGGAGTGCTTGATGAACTTGTCATCAAGTACGAAGGCAAGCACGAGTGCAGAAGAGTATAAGCAAAAATACCTAGAGCTCTGCACACTCTACCCCGGACATATTAGATACTACACGGACGGATCGAAACTGAACGGCAAAGTTGGCTGCGCATTCGTCAGCGAATCCTCCACTGTTAGTTTTAGATTAGGTTCGATGAGTAGCGTTTATACAGCCGAGTTGTTTGCAATTGTCACCTCTCTACAGCACATTCAACAACGGCCTGAAAAGTGCTTCCTGATCTGTTCCGATTCTTTGAGTGCACTCCAAGCCATGACTCAGATCTTCCCAACTCACCATCTAGTCCAGAAAGTGCAGACACTCCTGACCGACCTTGCCTCGCAGGATGTCAGTGTAGTGTTCTGCTGGGTACCTGGACACGTGGGGATTGTTGGTAATGAGTCAGCGGACAGGGCTGCCAAAGAAGCGACGGAGAAAGAAGATATTGATAACCCGAGAGTACCTTTCAATGATTTCAAGGCGTATTTCAAACTACTTTTCAAATCTCGTTTCCAAAAAGAGTGGGACAGGGAGACCAACAACAAGCTGAAAGAGATTAAGCCAACTGTTAGTGCTTGGGAATCTTCAATCCGAGGTTCACGGAGGGAGGAAGTAGTTCTCACTCGTCTGCGAGTGGGACACACACTCTTAACCCATTCCTATCTCTTCACCCCCAATAAAATCGTTCCTAGATGTGAGATTTGTAACGAGATTTTAACTGTTCGACACATATTACTCGAGTGTCAGAAATATACTGCTCTGAGGAGACAGCTTCGTATGGAAGACACAATGTCAAAGATTTTAGGGAATAATTCAAAATCGATAGATACCATATTCAGCTTTCTAAGATTATCGAAGCTATTGGATCTCATTTGACATGCTCGTGAATTTGCGTTAGACGATAAAGTCGTCTTGTCACCAGTATCATTTTTCAAACTGCCCGAATCAGGACATTTCCATGTCCGTTCAAGATGACGTGGTTTGTACAATCATCTTTCACCAATGTACTGCTTTTTGACATTTGATACTTATTCTTGATGCCGATCTCTTGGGATAGACATCAGGAATATTTTAAATCAAACCATATTCCACCGTATATATATTATGGTTTGTCGTTCCTCCACTCCTATTTGAGGGGGAGTTTGAACTGAGAACAACGTTCTCATCCTAGTCCCATGGGTGTGACCCTTTACAGCACACACATGTTCGGTTTTAACAAATTAGTGTATAACGTCTTTAGACACTTTAGACATAGTTTAGTCTTAGTTTAATATATATTGAGGTTCTCTCATCTAAATTTCACTTCCACAATTATATCACACTTTTCACCTTTTGTTGCAAATTATTTTGACAGGCGCTAAATGACCTCGCTGTCGATGCGCCTCAAAACCCTAATATTCATTCATTCATATATATATATATATATATATATATATATATATATATATATATATTCCAGTTCCGTCAATTAAACGCATGACTGAAACTGAGCGTCCTCCTGTACTTCCAAATCTCTCCACCTCTTCCTCCTCAAACACTCACTACAAAGTACAAACCGTTACAACTCCTTTCTCAAACCGTGATATTATGCACATAGTTGAACAACAAGGCATTGTTTTGTTCAACCATTTATACAGCTTGTATAATCAGGTATAATGTATAATTCATGTAGAATTGTCATTAAAAACTCCAACACAAATGTTAGCGTCAAGATATTTTCACATTATCGAATGGGAATAACTTATTGTTGAATATTGAGACGCACCAATCGCAGTAATCTGAATTCCTGAATGATTTCATATCTACGAATGATGAATTCCACCTCAGGAAAGAGTGTTTGGCGACAAAAGCATCGGTTTTCTCCATCTAACAATAATTATAACTCATTCACTCACGAGAACGGAGTGTCGCTTATACCGTATGTATATATATATATATATATATATATATATATATATATATATATATATATATATATATATATATATATATTTGTTTATATATATATATATATATATATATATATATATATATATATATATATATATATATATATATATATATATATAAATTTAAATATATATATATATATATATATATATATATATATATATATATATATATATATATATATATATATATATATATAATATAAATTTAAATATATATATATATATATATATATATATATATATATATATATATATATATATATATATATATATATATACATATGCTAGGTAGCGAATTGACTTCTTTTGTAGGATGAATGGTTTTTTTTGGACCTGGGGAAAAAGAACCCATAGAATAATACAATAGTTCAAGCTAGAATTGATGTATGCATAATATACTGGTTTCGCTTTATCATGATGCCAATGGAAAATAAGAGAATTCTGGAATGAATGTTCGAAATGGTGGAAAACCGTATGACAAAGAAAGAGTCGGGAGACCAAGAAAAAGAAGTTAGTAAAGAATCAAGTAGTCAATTGAGGAGAAGTATTGAGTCAGTAAAATGATGGAGAAGCGTGAGAGTGGAAAGGTGGGGAATAGAGAACAGTGGCAGGAACTATGTAGGAAGAGAAGAAGATGGAATGGACGATAATGAAGGAGAGAAGGAAGAAGTAGAAGCAATTTGACTTATAGTTGGCGCAATCCGTAAATCAAAATGTCTGCCCTAGATAGTTTGTTATTACACCTCTTGACACAACTAGCTTGGGTATCGGGGATTGATGTGATTATGGATGAATATGAATATTTTGTATAAATATACTCCATTATCATCATTCGTATAATTATAATTGATCAATAATATTCAACTTGTCAATTATTGGAGAAGGTACAAACAATCATGATTCTACAAGGGGTGTAAGGAATATCCACCGATTACTCTTGGTGTGATGAAACATTTACACCAACAAATTTATCCTGTTTAGAATTGAGCAGTGAATTTTACATAATTTCAAGCAAGAAAAAGTTGTTAATATCCATCAAGAAAAATATTAACATTCGTTTGTGTTAAATCAACAATGGTTTAGAGTGGCTATTCGCATCATGCGTATAGGTGCCCCACTAATATCAGTGCAATGATTAGTAGCGGGCAAGTATCCTTGAAACGCCCTTGGCTATAACATATGCTTTACTACAAACTTGAATATTTAATTTAATCACGGTTATCAATAGTCCAAGTTTGAATTTAGTTAATCAAATGTCATGGTCCCATGCTCAGAGTATTGACTGATCTACATAATTCTGAGAAACACCCGGAAATAATGTCCGGGTATATAAGGAATGTGAATTGAAACTAAAATTTCATTTGATCAGAAATTCATCGAAGTAATTAATTTAGGGTTACTGGTTGAGGATACTATCAAGAACCGATTGCTTGAAATCATCAAGATTGCTATTGTGAACTGGTAAGATATATCTGTATATATCAGTGTTAATTAATATCATGTTTTGATGGGCTTTCCATCGATAGGCTCATCATGCAAAAAATATTAAAAAATTATAACAGATGATGAAAAGGTCGATTTTCCACATTGAATAATTTGAACGAAAGATTTTCTAGTTTCTTCGCCTTTCCTAATGAAAAGAATCAAGAGTTGATTGAATGTATGTTCAGAAGCCGAATACACAATAATAATGATGATAATTAATATTTTTATAATGATAATTTTTTTTCATTTTTATTTTGTATACATTATATCACACTTCATACATAATCTACATGAGTATTCGAGCTCCCAGTGAGAATATCTCGTAGGGTAGCGAATATAATTAAGTAACATGGAGTATCCGTCGTGCCTTCTACGGAATGAGGTTATCAAAACACATATTACATCCAAAAACAAACATACATTTCAACCCTATTATTATTGTCGATTATGAAAATACATTTTGATTAATTTCTTGAATTGAATCATCGTAATCACTCTTTCAATATTTTCATCATTATATAGATGCGCAGCTTTGGTTATGACCGCCATTTTACCAATATTTGTTCTTGTAAAATCAACTAGGATGGAAAGTACTATAGCCAGCTCGCTTCCGCTCTAGTGTTCACAAAGTGCCGGGTTTGCAATACACTTGAGGAACAGCTGTTTTACATACGCGTGTCAGTCCACGGAAACGTCGCGGTCAGGTTCTCTTGGATCAACTATCGACTGGGACGGACGTGTTTCGGGAGTGGACCCCATCGGGACGCGGCCAAGAAGGCGAGGGGAAGAATTGGTTTCGTGGAGCAAAGCCCCTCCGCAGCTAGTTGTCTACCCCCCGGGATAAAAACATTAGGCACTAGGTATATAGAATATTTTTTTCAGGTTTGGCAAAAACCTGGGTTTTTCAAAAAAGCTGAGCCCGGGCGGGTTTAGTACAAAACCCGGGTTTTATCGTATTTTATTGTTTTTTTTCTCAAAATAAGACACAGATTCACACATTTATTATAATTGAATGAATGGCACATGCAACATTGAAAAAATATATAACATGCCGGTAATGATGTCTAAATGAAATTACTTTGTTAAGAGAAGAGAGATTAAAACAATAGGCCCTACATGGGAAATTTCTAATTTGGCATTCAAATTTGTCTACGACGTATCGACTTTCTGGAGTCTTGACACCTCGACCCAAGATCGTGTCGGTCCAGCACTGCGATAATGTAACTTGTTTTCGCCTTTGGTGATTGCCAAAAACTGTGAGAGCGACATGGCTGTCGACAGCTGAAGTAGCTCGAATGGCATCACCAAAAGTTGTGAATTACCAAACGAGCGAAATGAAGTCCTCTCACTAGCGACTTTAACTCGCTATAGTCACTGAATAAGGGTCCAGAAATCTCATTCTGTAACTTTAACTTTGAATTGTTACAAATTTCGATCAATGACCCCTTGGATTTGAAAGATATCATTCGTCATAGAGGCCCGGGGCCGTGATAACTTTAGTACATTCATAGTTTTTGTTTGACCGTGACTTTATCCTACTACCCATTCTCAACTCATTTCCCTGGTCGCTCGGAGTTCGGGGAACTAACATTCAAATAATAAGTGATGCATAAAATGAACCCAACATTTACATAAATAATGAATGCAATTGAAAATCCATTTGCGGGTAGTTAAACCGGGTTTTTCAAAGTGGGTAATACCCCCCCAAAAATCACCGGGTTTTATTGGGCCAGGTATTTACTTGCCGACCCTGATTTTTTGAGAAACTTGTATCTCGGTTTTACCTAGCCCCCCCGCGAAATACAAAATCCCCCCGCAACAAAATCTCTGAATTCAACACCATCATCAGAATAACAGGAAATCAGGAATCCAAGCTCTCACGGCTTTCATATTCATGACTGTTTTTTAGAATGACAATAGAATATTTGTCTAAACAAATGAAGTAAGCTTATTCCAATACAGCATTAAAAATATGCATGTAGGACTATTAAACTCAACGCGTGCTTCACTACAATATACGGAAACGAATACCTTTATTTCGAACTTATGTTCACTTCAATGAATGTGGTTCTTTCCAGCCAGCTCAGTGAACGATAATGCCTCCCAACAACAATACTACCGAAGCTGACATGGCAACTCAGCCTCAGTTATCAACAGCTACCAAGGCTGGGATGAGGTTAGCCCTAGCGCCCGAAGGAGAAGAAATCTGCATATCAGGATTATCTGGACTGTATCCAAATTCTGACAATGTGTACCAGTTCAGGGACAATCTGCTCAGCAAGAAAGACATGGTCGTGGCAGATCACGGCAGATATAACATGGGTGAGATTTTAACAATGTAGCTTCAGATGCTATGTAGGCCTATATATTATCAGTGGATATACTTTCCCCCTACATTCTTGACAATTCAAATTCATTCATTTCAATTCAATTCAAATTGGAAATTCATTCATCATTCAATTCCTGACAAAACTTTCAGCTACAAACTTGAAGTCTTCCTAATCCAAAACCCCTACTATAACGCAACCTTGATGCGTGCATGCTTGTCATCCACACCTAACGTTACTGACCTCTCTATTCCATTTGGTTCCATCCAGCGCGAGGTTATATTAACCTTGAATCCAGCGTACCCATCACTCCACTTTGGGCCCTACACCATAGCTTACTCCAAATCCTTCGAAATTAGAAACCTCCATTAATTTTTGTCTTAAGCCCGGTTTTACAAAACTGTAAAAAATTATTATTACTTTGACTTTGCGGGTCCAAGAAATTCGAGCATGATTAGAACATGATAGGAAGAACAAACAGAAAAATAATTGTATGTATAACCCTAGCTCATTCGACCGAACCAATATTATTTCTATGTACTTATCTACGCGGTGAAAGAGAATACAATACAAGACCGGATATGAGGTGTTCAGATCGCTCTCGTAGCTCCCCGTCTGGACAATTCTAACTAGCCACCTCGATCTCAATATGGTCAAGTTGGGCTAGGCTAGGCTGTAGGCTGGTTTAATCTGGACTGGGTTATGTTCGAATTGTTTATTGTTCCTTACTCATGAACAATGTCTATAACTTAATAATGTGAGGTATACTGTTTGTTATATGAGTTGCATTATGATTGAATAATCTTTTGGGGTGATTAGTTATTCCTTGTAGTGCCTCGTCTAAACGAGCCTACCTCAAATTACCTCTAGCCTTAGTTGGGGTGACATGATTTTGTGTAAATTGTTTCGACGTTGATGGAAATATCCAATTTGTCAATCGTCGACTCCAATAGACGTACAATGTGCCCAATATTGAACACTTCCTTCATGTTTCAGTACACCCCAACCTTCCGCCTCGCATGGGCAAAATTAGCGGCATCGACAAATTTGACGGGTCATATTTTGGTTACCATTACAAGCAATCAAACTCGGCCGAGCCCATGACTCGTATGCTAATGGAAAAGACCTATGAGGCTATCGTCGACGCTGGTAAGTTGATGAAACCTCGATAATTCTACTAGGAGTCTAGAAGCTTAGAATATAATGAGTTTATTCGAGAGCCGTTTGAACTATTTCCATGAAATGGGTAGACACAGTTCGAAAATTCTCAAATCTCTTGATGAAAATGTGTCCGCTGACAAAGAAACAAAGAAGTAATTATTATCAATCTTTTTTCTGTGTTGTTCATTTGAGATCCATTGTGGTATTGTGAGCATTGTTTTAATATTGCACTTGTGGCTTCTTGGCCCTGTTGTCAATAGAGATTTGATGAATGATAAAGGTGGAACATAATATTAAAAGCTGCTCGTATGGGTTCGTAGTGATTCTCAATTGGAATTGTTACAAATTAAAATCATTATTGACAAGCTCAGAAGAGTCTAGAACGGTATATACACATTGCCACAACAATACGATACCTCAACATTTCCTTGGTCTACATTTGGTATCTGAATAATTTGCTCCAGGTGTGAGCCCAGAAGAGCTACGAGGTACTAAAACTGGTGTCTTTGTTGGTGCTTGCTCTACCGTTGAGTATGGACACAAAGCTGATATCTCCGGTCACAAGGCATGCAATAGAATTGGCGCTGGGAGAACAACTCATGCTAATCGCATATCATACTGGCTCCAATGTACAGGTGAGTTTGATACATACTGTTAGAAGAGTATGATTATGACATGAAAAAAATATATACTACCAAGCCAGTTCACTCTTATGGCCAAAGAAGAAGAATCTTTGTGCACATCTCCATTCCTCTCGCACTCCTCTGCAATGAGTAATGCAATGAATGACAGAATGACTGCTAGGTGGGAGCACAATCCAGAATGGCTGTAGATTCTGGAGCTATGCAGGATTACTGGATCTGCACAGGTATATTCAATTCTGGTTTCAGATGACTTGGCATGAATGCGCATCGATGGAATTTTAGATATTGCTCTCCCATGCTCGGAAAACATCACTTCAACGTTGTGCTACATGCCCCCGTCTGAAACTATCAATTTTACTTTTGAGAAATGAAAAAAAAAAATTTCAACCAAGATTTTTCACAAACTTTTTTGCGGCAATCGAGATTTTAGGTACCCGGCGAGTCGCCACTCGCGTCAGCCAAGTCCCCGCGACCGGACTATTTTAGTCCGATTTCAACATCTTTCGAAATTCGATCTCGCATCCCTCTAATTCAAGTTCTAGCAAACTGATCATCATTTTGTTCGATGACATTTTGGATATTGGATCTCCCATGATCTAAAAACATCACTTCAACATTGTGCTACATGCCTTCGTCTGAAACTATCGATTTTACTTTTGAGAAGACAATTTTTTTTCAAACCAAGATTTTTACAAACTTTTTTGCGGCAATCGAGATTTTAGCTACCCGACGAGTCGCCACTCGCGTCCGGCAAGTCTCCGCGACCGGACTATTTGAATTCGTTTTCAACATTTTTCGAGATTAGATCTCGCATCCCTCTAATTCAAGTTCCAGCGGTCCGATCATTATTTGGCTCGATGAGATTTTAGATATTGCTCTCCCATGATTGAAAAACTACACTTCAACATTGTGCTACATGACTTCGTCTGGACCTATCGATTTTACTATTGAGAAATGAAAAAAAAATTTCAAACCAAGATTTTTACAAACTTTTTTTGCGAGCAATCGAGATTTTAGCTACCGGCCGAGTAGCCACTCGCGTCAGCCAAGTCCGCGCGACCGGACTATTTTTGTCAGTTTTCAACATTTTTCGAGATTCGTCTCGCATCCCTCTAATTCAAGTTCCAGCACACCTATCTTCATTTTGTTCGATGAGATTTTGAATATTGATGTCCCATGATCAAAAAACATCACTTCAACGTTGTGGCACATGCCTCGGTCTGCAACTATCGATTTCACTTTTGAAGATTGCCAATTTTTTTTTTCCAGATCAAGATTTTTACAAACTTTTTTGCGGTGATCGAGATTTTAGCTACCGGCCGAGTAGCCACTCGCGTCGCCAAGTCCCCGCGCTCGGACTATTTTTGTCCGTTTTCAACATTTTTCGAGATTCGATCTCGCATCCCTCTAATTCAAGTTCCAGCGGACCGATCATCATTTTGTTCGATGAGATTTTAGATATTGCTCTTCCATGATCTAAAAACATCACATCAACATTGTGCTACATGCTTTCGTCTGAAATTATCGATTTCACTTTTGAGAAATTAAAAGAAGAAACTTTTTTCAAACCAAGATTATTACACATTTTTTGCGGCAATCGGATTTTAGCTACCGGCCGAGTAGCCACTCGCGTCCGTCAAGTCTCCGCGACCAGACTATTTTTGTCCGTTTTCAACATTTTTCGAGATTCGATCTCGCATACCTCTAATTCAAGTTCCAGCGGTCCGATCATCATTTGGCTAAATGAGATTCTATATATTGATCTCTCATTATTGAAAAACATCACTTCAACACTGTTCTGCTTGCCTCTGTCTGGAAGCATCGATTTTACTTTTGAGAAATATAAAATGAATATTTTTTAAAACCAGAATTTTTTCAATGTTTTTTGCGGCAATCAAGATTTTAACTACCGTGCGAGTCGCCACTCGCGTCCGCCAAGTCCCCGCGACCGGACTATTTTTTTTCGTTTTCAACATTTTTCGAGATTCAATCTCGTCGCATCCCTCTAATTCAAGTTCCAGCGGCTCCCGATCATCATTTTGTTCGTTGAGATTTTAGATATTGATCTCCTATGATCGAAAAATAACACTTCAAGGTTGTGGCACATGCCTCGGTCTGCAACTAACGATTTCACTTTTGAAGATTTCGATTTTTTTCCCAGATCAAGATTTTTAGAAACTTTTCTGCGGCAATCGAGATTTTAGCTACCGGCCGAGTAGCCACTCGCGTCCGTCAAGTCTCCGCGACCAGACTATTTTTGTCCGATTTTTACAGTTTTCGAGATTCGATCTCGCATTCCTCTAATTCGAGTTCAAGCGGTCCGATCATCATTTGGCTCTATGAGATTCTATATATTGATCTCCCATTATTGAGAAACATCACTTCAACATTGTGCTACATGCCCTCGTCTGGTGCTATCGATTTCACTTTTGAAGATTTAAAAAAAAAAAAAATTTCAGATCAAGATTTTTACAAACTTTTCTGCGGCAATCGAGATTTTAGCTACCGGCTGAGTAGCCACTCGCGTTCGGCAAGTCCGCGCGACCGGACTATTTTTGACCGATTTTTACAGTTTTCGAGATTCGATCTCGCATCCCTCTAATTCAAGTTCCAGCGGTCCGATCATCATCTGGCTCGATGAGATTCTTGATATTGCTCTCCCATGATTGAAAAACATCATTTCAATATTGTGCTACATGCCTTTGTCTGGAACTATCGATTTCACTTTTGAGAAATCAAAAAACATTTTTTTTTCAAACCAAGATTTTTACAAACTTTTTTTGCGGCAATAGAGATTTCAGCTACCGGCCGAGTAGCCGCTCGCGTCCGCCAAGTCCTCACGACCGGACTATTTTTGTCCGTATTCTATTATTGCGTGACATGGCTTTCCATTTGGATGTATTTCGTCTATGGTTATGAACAGAAAAGATTGTGACTCACCAAGATAACATCACTTATCAGGATGTTCGTTTTGTTCTTACATCTCATCCAGAAATGTGTATGATGATTCTTTATTTTTTTATTGAACAAAAGAACATAGAACATACATGTTATACATATGTAATAATGTTAATAATAATAATAATGATAATAATAATAATACAAATAATGTGATGAAAAATACTGAATAGGCATGGTCATGAATAGTGATGTTACGTCTTCATCAAGATGATAATTCTGTTCCCTCATTAGCTCTTATCTGGACGTTCTGATGACTTATTTTTCAAGATCATATCCTACCGTAATCAAAAATTTGCAAGGGCCGAGTTGGACGTTGATAAAGCGTTATGTGAGACGAATAAGAATTGTTCATTACGCGGTCTCAGGTAACGAGTTTGTGAAAACCAACTTTTATCCATAAAAAATTATTTGAATGATTGCATTCAATATTTATATATCACCAAGACGATTTCTCTGAAAAGTCATTTACATCTTATTTTCATGAAACTCGGTAATCTCTATCTTCACTCAGACAAATGAACAATGTCTGGCTGCAAATAAATGTGTATACTAAAGATGCTCATGATTGAAGCCGCTCAAGTCCAATGTTTTGAACTGATTACGGAAACCCGAGCTTGACATAACTTTTGTTGTCATAGGTCCCAGCTATGTAGTCGACACCGCCTGCAGTTCCAGCTTGTACGCCGTTGATCATGCGTACGCTGCCATAAGAGACGGTCTTTGTGAACAAGCCATTGTAGCCGGTAACAATATGTGCACCAATCCTCTAGTGACCATACAGTTTTCTCGTCTCGGAGTTTTGAGCACAGACGCTTCATGCAAGTCTTTCGATAACAAAGGTAAGCACGTCAAAGTTTCTTTGAACAAACGGTACGTACATTTTATGTAGTTGAAATTAGAATAATATATATACTAGGTAAACAAAGAATTTGCATTGTAAGATGAACGTGATATTTGTATGGAATATCCTCAAAATCTACTCACGCTGACTTGAAATCTTTTGAGTCCAGAAAGCCGTCAATTGCCGTGCCGTGATTCTGAATCATGATCTACATTTTTTTTTTTTATCATATAATAGTATAGTTATGATCGGTAAAATTTATAAATCGAAGTAATTTGTTGAAAACGGCTAGTGCGATGAATGTGTAAATTTGTACCATTGTGTACCTTTTTGTTCACATTCGGTGAAGATCTGGAACTTTTTAAGGATAACTGTTTTCTGAATATTTTCGTCTGAGATAATCTTATGGGCTCACAAAATGTCATAATGATATTTCTCAACGTGTGGAACCGATTCTGCATGATTTCTATACATAGTTCCAGATTGGATACGTCGACATGACCACACAAAAATGTAGTCTATTCGATGAAAGTTCGTGATCAGTCCAGTACAGTTTGCATAAAACAAAAATCAAATATGCTTTGCTAGCCTGACATGGAGGTCTTCGCTAATCACTCATATAATTATAAGTTTGTATTGGAACCGCTCCAATTGATCGTTGATGTAATACAGACGAATATTGATATTTTCTCTACTGAATATCAGATTCATTTTTCTCAAAATGATCAAATAATTCACTATTTAATTCTAAACAGGAACTTTCTGTGATGTAATTGTATCATCATACACTAAGAGCCAAGTGTACATTTTTACGATGATCATTCATGGGCGGCGGAGCCAGGGGGTCAGGGGGTTCGGCTGACTCCCAACAATCATGTGGTCATATTACACAGAAGTATAACAAACGTGACAACTTTATCAATAATGACCCCTCAATGATGCTAGGACTTCGCCGCCTATGATTAGTTTCTTTGACAATCATCAGTGAGACACATGTTGCTTACAGCACTTGTTTACACATGCTCTTCTGTAGGGCCTACCTTCTCTAATAATGAGCGAATTAATAATTGATCGGAAACTCGATCAATCGAACCTTCATACATTACTTCTCCAACAGGTAATGGTTACGTCCGCAGTGAAGCTGTCAGTGCAATTTTTTTGCAAAAAGCAAAACACGCCAAACGCGTTTACGCAACTGTTGTCCATGCCAAAACGAATTGTGACGGTTATAAGGGAGAGGGAATAACTTACCCTTCCGGGAATATGCAGAAGAAACTGTTCCGGGAATTTTATGAAGAATGCAAGATTGATCCGACTAGTTTGGCGTGGATAGAAGCTCATGGTACGGGAACTGTGGTAGGTTTGAAGTTACGGCACGAACGCTGAGGTTTCAGGGCACTTCATTCATTCACATTCTCCAATCTCCATCATCCTCATACTTCATTGGAGGATGACGGTTCAGGGTTTATAATTACGATCATGGTCTCCATGATCCTTGGTCTACAAGATCCATAACAAGGAACAAGGTTCTTGATATTGATATCAAGAGATGGATCGAGTTTCAAGTTTTAACAGATGATATATTTCAAAACATCAATACAATTTTCGAATATGACTATGAGATTTCTGTAATTCACAAAAACAACAATTTCTTCCGATAGCAATACAAATTTGATATGAAGTCATATTCATAAGCTCATATATTCATATGTCATAAGCTTGAAGAAAAGATGAAGTACATCACTCAATGATTGCATTGATTTAAAAAATACTATAGTTTGGATTTTAGAACTAATCCATCCTGAAAACCCTCCAAAGTTCAAAATGTGAAGTCAACAAAATGCTCTGAATGTCTCGAGTTTCAAATGCAACTGATTTATTGTCGGTGCTTATTACTCAAGGGAATAAAATATGGCAGGTTGACAGTACAACTAATACTATCAGGATACTACACAGATACTCGTAACATACAAAGAAGAAAGATCATCAAGCACTGAAATATAATAATATACATATCAATTCGCACTGTTAAGAAGAAATAGCAATTTCACACAATTATAATAATAATGTGTTCTGTTTACCAGGTTGGTGACCCCGAGGAATTGAATGCGATTAGCGAAGTTTTCTGCGTGGATCGGAAGACTCCTCTGCCAATTGGTTCAGTCAAGTCCAACATTGGTCACGCTGAGGCTGCTTCTGGGTTGTGTTCGATCAGCAAAGCAATAATATCCATGGAATGCGGTCTTGTTCCTCCGAACTTGCATTACTCTGAGCCAAGAACTGGAGTTCCGGGTTTGGTTAATGGAGCATTGCAGGTAAGCAAGAAATGATGTGGTGCCAACAGAATAAAGATATGGATTTTTTATTTAGCAGGGGGGAAATTGAGGATGGCGATGGGTGCTGTGCCTGGTGAGCACAACACAGCGTGTGTGATTTGCCCACAATTTTGGTTTATTTGTCAAGCCCTTTAACCCGACTACTGTTGGATATGGGGTTGAATTTTATTCACCTATCAATCACTTGAATGAACTGTCTCGTCAATATATATCGATATATATATATATATATATATATATATATATATATATCGATATATATATATAATATATATATATATATATATATATATATATATATATATATATATATATATATATATATATATATAAGTATATATATATATATATATATATATATATATATATATATATATATATATATATATATATATATATATATATATATGTTACCGCCGATCTTAAAGATGGCGATGAAATATCAGTGGACTGTATATTGTTGAAATTACGGCGAGGCCATGTAGAACTTAAATATTCGGGTGCCGACTTGGCATTAATAATCAGGCGAGCATAATCCAAACTCGGATTATGCCTCACTCCAAAACGATACGTAGAGAAACACTTCGACTTGACGTTGTTATAACCAAATCAAAAGAATAACGAGAAGCGAAACAAAATGGATCAAAAACCTGAGTGGTGTCCCCGCACACCATTAGAATAAACAAGAAACAATAAGAAGCTTGACAGAAAACAAAATACCCAACTTCGTAGATGCTAATGAACATAACAAGTGTAAGGAATTAGAAACAAGAAAGGCTGGAAAGTGGTCCTATTAACGACCAAAGTAGAACGCAGAATAGAGATGCAAAAACTGCGTACATACGAGAGAATGTACAGCACGTCCGAACTCTAACAAGAGGAGAGATCAACGGGAGATGCTCACACAACAAGAGCTGGTCGCAAACTGACCGAAATAACCCACTTGAACGAGCGACGTCAGAGCACGTCTGAACTCGAGCAAGGAGAAAGAGCAACTGAATGGATACTCGACGAGAGACGTTTCAGCACGTCTGGTCTCGAGCGAGTAGAGATGATAACTGAACTGCGAGGCCTAGCTGGTTCAGGCAACGCGAGAATGGCGAGCTGTGATTGGATGCAGCAAATCGCGTGATAATGTAACGGCCAACCAGCTTTGAGAGTGGAAGGTGAACCAGAAACATACTTGCAGTATAAACAACATTCCATGACGCAATCGAATATGATTTCGTAGTTCAATTGGCAACTAGGGGAAACAAGCTAGCTGGTCTCAAAAGACCGGCGTTAACAATATATATATACATATATATATATATATATATATATATATATATATATATATATATATATATATATATATATATATATATATATTTATGAATGAACGATGTATTGTATCAACTTGGGTATCAAGGGTGGAGTGAGTACAATTAATTCAAAGTTGTGACATTTGATTCTTAGGATGCCGGTATACGTTTTGTCAAATGTAGATAAATGAATGTTGAATGTAATACTACTGATATGAATAATCACTTTTATCAATTAAATTTTCTTCCGATAGGTGATAACCGAGCCATTGCCGTGGGATGGAGGTTTGGTAGGAATCAACTCGTTTGGCTTCGGAGGTGCCAACTGTCATTTGTTGCTACGGTCGAATCCGAAGATGAAGATCAACGGCGGAGTTCCTTCTGACAAGATTCCACGTCTTGTGACTATATCGAGTCGGACAGAGCTTGGAGTCAATCAAATTCTAGACGATGTGAGTGATAAAGCATACATCCCATATATACATATATATATATATATATATATATATATATATATATATATATATATATATATATATATATATATATATATATATATATTAAATATATATATATATATATATATATATATATCTATATATATATATATATATATATATATATATATATATATATATATGAATGACAATGGTCTCATTTTGCGGATTGCCCTTCCGTGAAACAGTTGACGGTTCTGAAAAGAACCTTGTCTCTCGACGTTTCGACGTTTCATCTTCTTGGCATCGTCTCGTCCGTGAACTGGAATCGATTCCAGTTCACGTACGAGACGGACGATATATATATATATATATATATATATATATATATATATATATATACACACACATAGAGGATATATCTCCATTTGTGATTGTTCTGCTTACAATTGAACTGATGAGGTTCTGTCTTGCAACCACTGTGTCACCCAACCTTGACCTCTCACTCACATCTTATAACATGAATATTTGTTCTCTCTTTTCAATGCTGCTAAACGACCCCATCTACAGCTAGGTTATGTGTGGATAAGAATACGCGGGTTATTATGAAACGATGGAACAATGAATCAATAAAGGATCACTGAAATAATACTTACGAGTTGTTAATTATATTCAGATAATAATAACGTGATGATATAGTGAAAGGACGTTCCACAAAAAAACATGTTTGATGTGCGACTCGAACTCACGCCCGACCTGACGTCAGTTTCTATACCGCTAGCAATAGTTGACTCATTCATTTCGGTTATTCCCAATATTTTTAAACAACGTTCCAAATTTTTTCTTTCCCTCAAAAAGTACCCATGCTCATTAGAAAATGAAGAATCAAATGGTCCCAACCAAATTCATATCATGATTTCGAGGGTTGATATCATCAATGAAAATGGTACCGTAATGAAAATAACAAGGTTATTATGAATTCCATGGGATATAAGGCAGGTGATAATATGTACTACATCGGTTCACGTATATTAATGCAGGAGATTTGAAAATAAGACTGCAAAAATATGACTCCGTATTTCTAGTTGGAATCGAGACCCGTGGATGCTGAGTACATTCGGCTGTACCACGCGCTTCATGCTAAAGAGATACCAGCACACATCTACAGAGGCTACACTATCCTCACAAAGCCACACTCCATAAGGCATGTACAGGTAAGTTGACTTCAGTAACTAGTCACTGCTAACTCAACAAGATCGATCAGGATACTTAATTAATGGTAAATGTGTGATTAGATGTTTTTAAAACTTCAGTACTTGTAATTATACGTATTCATTTGCAATTAAAGCATACTCTCGAAAAAAACTATTGCACTAAGTCAATTAAAAACGGTCATATTGATGCCCTTCCAGTACTATTCCAAGACGACTCGACCCGTTTGGTTCATCCTTCCCGGATCACACAGTCAGTGGTCTGCAATTGCCAGGTCTCTCCGCCTAATTCCTGCGTTCTCAAGCGCCATCGACATGTGTCATCAAGCACTGCTACCAACTGGACTTGATCTGCATAAGATCATTACTGAAGGCAATATGGAAACTCGTGTCAACAGTGTGGTTGGCACGACTGCAATCCAGGTTAGTTGACCTGAGTATATACCAGTAGTAACAAAATAATATTCACGAAACAGTTGTTTGACTTTGAGTTAACAATTGTTGTAGATAATCTGTCATTTATGCTTCGTTTTTTTTTATCGAAAAAGTACATACTTCATACTGAAATCAGTGTGAGGTGCATAACTTGGAATGAAGCAACAAGTCATGCAGCTCAATGCCTTGGAAAAACGTATGTGTCCATGACGTTGTTCGGAGGTTGAAGGATGCTCGGCCTTCATAATGCCAACAGGTCACTGTGATTAATCTGACATATTATTGTTCCAGATTGGACTTATTGAAATTCTGAAAACGATTGGAGTACGACCAGATGGCATAGTTGGAAATTCCATCGGTGAGCTGGCAGTCGGCTATGTTGACAACTGCCTCAACTTGGAACAGACAATATTGTCGGCTTATTACATTGGGTTCGCTCTTGAGGAGTTGAGGGAGAAAGGAAATATAGAAAGAGTTGGTAAGCTTTAATTTAACATGATTCACATATAGAATACCTCTAGCTAACTATGAACTTTCTGCATTTTGACCGACTCATACTTTTCACAGTTATTGGTTCGTCTGAAGTTTCAAATCCATCATCTGAAGACATCTCGCACAAGTCCAGATATAGTTCTTCCAGTTGCATCATCTGTAGATCTTCAATCTCCCTTTCAGAATCTGTCGGATCATTGGAAGGCAAAGATATTATGAAAGAAGATATGCTATGCAGCAATTTTGCATCACATAGTCGATTCATCGCAGATGCTGAAAAACGACTGAATATTCGCTTAAATCAGGTAACGATGTCTGCAAACTTGTGATCGTTCTCGAATTTTTGACAGCGGAATGAAAAATAAATATTTTTCATCCGCATATTTTCAATGTTCATATTGATTCATGCAATGAAGGTGATGGACAAAAGAGAAATATCATTGATAAATTGTGTGGCAACTGTGAATAAGAATATAATGCATATGAAACTATATTACAATGGATATAAAAGAGCAATGAGAAATGAACTCTATCGGAATAACCCTACATTAATAATGAATCATAATGATAGGAATTGGAGAAATGAACAGGATGGCCCATTCTGAAAATATCCGTCGATTTCCATCCAATCGAATCTGTTTCTATCTCGCTCCATTTATATATATATATATATATATATATATATATATATATATATATATATATATATATATATATATACGTCTATATATCCGATTTCGCTATAGATCCGTCGATTTCCATCACGACCGAAACGGATTCGATGGCTATGTGCCGGAAAAAATATCATTCATAATACGAAAACAGCCAAATCGCTTTCAAAGCGATCACTTTCATTTCCATATGATCAAAATCCAGTTTCAGAATGAACCTCCAGAGCAACTAACATGAGCCCTTCAAATGGCGCATCCGATATTAATAAATATAGAAATATATGATTACATATAATCTTCCTGATCTGTTATCAATTTAATTCATTCATCTTTCACCCATGCATAGCCCTAATTAATTGGGGAGCAATGATTTTGTATCAAATTTCGATGTTATTAAAGAAAAAAAATGTATACATAAACAGAATGGAGAAAAATATTATCGGTGCTGCTAATGTCAAAAAATCAGTGTCATGAATTCGTACATGGCCACCGTCACACACAATATTAAAAAAATAAAATAAAATAAAGCTAAAATACGAATAAAATGAAAGAATCAGCCGATGATAAATAGAGAGTGCGCAACAATTGAAGTATTAAGATTAACTTGGGTATACTTAGAATTTGAATCCACAAGATCGAAGTGTATCACATCAGAGATATCAATTCGTCTTTGAGACGAGTATTTGATTTTCTCATTATATAATTACATCCATGTTTTATTAGTTGATCCCGTCTCCTAAACCTCGCTCCGCTGCTTGGGTGAGATCTTCAGTCTCCAAAGAGCTCTCGATTGATGATGAAGGACGTCTGGCGTCTGCAGAATACTTCAGCAACGCCGCATTGCATCCCTTCCTGCTCGAAGACGCATTCCATCAAGTGCCTAATAAGACCATCATGATTCAGCTGTCGCCAAATGGAAGCATAGAAAATGCTCTCACGAATATTGGAAAACACACATGTTACGTGTCATTGGCTGATGTTAAGCAAGATGGCGTGGAGTATCTACTAAGCGCATTCGGAAGGTAACTGGAACTTGTGTTCGTTATTTGAATCACTATGATATTGCAGAAATATGAGTGAGAGGTGCGGTATCAAAAATAATGAAAATAGCCAAGGTGATTGAACTGAAACCAGAACAAGGTCCACAATATTGTTTCCGGTTTTCATTATTCATTACTTCATTGAAATTATTTTTGAATCAATTATCCGCTCGATATTTTACAGAATGTTGATGAAATTCCTCACCAAGCACAGAAGTTTCAAAATTTCCCAAAAAACTTTTCGTTCTATTCTAAGATATGATTGAATCTGTTTTTGATGAAATAAGGATATTCATCAATTCCATGTGACATGTGGAGTGTACACGAATGAAATCTAATAATAATAATAATAATAATAATAATAATAATAATAATAATAATAATAATAATAATTATTATTATTATAATATTATGTTAATTGTCCTCAAATTGATCACTCACATGATATTCAGACAGTCAACAATGAAGATTCAACAACCAAAAGTTCTATAACAATAACAATCTATAACAATCATGAGTATATAATAATATGAGTTGTATAATAATATGAGTTGTATAATAATAAAAACAAACAAACTGAGCACTTTTCTCTTGAATCCGATTGAGCCTTATCAACATTACAAAATCAATGGCCTTACTAAGAGAGTTGAATAAAATAAACTTTCTCGTTTGTGTTTGTTTTATGTATAGGCTCACATGCTGGACAGTTTGTTCGATTGAGATCAAATTATTTGCGGACACTCAGACTTCCTCAACTTGAGAGTGTAATTCGGGCAGATATTTTCATTTATTAAAATAATTCAATCTCCTCGAATATGTTAATCGAATGGGAATCTGAATCCCATCACATTAAATCTTGATATAACTTTGAGCAACAACAGGGAATTTACTGGTGCGGTGGGTTTCTTAACGTCCAATAAATTACTCGGAGTATAGGTTTCGGAATGCATCAAGTAAGCTTGCAGTAGATTCTGGAGGTTCCGGAACGCACTCCAGGTAATTATTACGTTCTTCTTGTTACCAAGATTGTATTCTTCGTTTCTCTAGGTTGTACGAGTGTGGTTTGGATCTCGAATTGGCAAACATGTACCCTGAAGTACAGTTTCCTGTGAGCCGAGGTACTCCGATGATCTCTCCAGTGATTGGCTGGGATCACTCAGAGAGTTGGTATTTCTTTGATGAGAACTCAACAGATTACGACAAATCAGCGGAAAGGACTTACAAAATCGTCATGTCCAGCAATATTGAGAATAGTCACTCCGGACATGTGATAGACGGCAGGAATCTCTGCCCTGCCACCGGCTATCTTGTGAGTTCACTTCCAATAGCGATCTTCATTAATCGAATATAATTTTTTTTTTTTGCATTTTGAAACCATTCTATTCACACTCAAGGCTTACATATCAAGTACTACAACAATTACATACAGGTAGTATAGTCAGAAAGGTACGAATGAACAAATAGACAAATAATAAAATCAAAAGTTAACAATTATAAACATATTAAAAGCAATAGTGAAAAATAATTTGATATAAAGTTTTGCTATAAAATTTAGAAATTTAGGAATGATATTTTGTAAGTGCGAAGCCCGCATAAGTTAAATCTTGTGCGCGGGCTGTCTTGCTTGAAAAAAAATAATTATCGTAAATCCGACTCTCAAACTTATTGATTAAGCCATAAGTAGGTATACAAAACAAACAAATACAAAGAACACAAAAAATAAACCACTCATTTCAATAAATTCATTAGAAGTCCACTCAATGAGAACGGATTTGTCAAAATGATAATTAAAATTGGACTGAAGTTTGTGTTCTTGAATACTTTATCATACGCTATGTGTTTGGTAGATTTCATTGTGTGATGGCGCTAGACCTACTCATTATGCCAATAAGTCAAATGGTTTTACACTTGGTGCGCATACACACATGAACACACGGAAATTGTTTTTTATTGTCATTTGGGAATATTTCCATTCGTTCTGGATGTTTCTCAAGTCTTGTCCAGTGAATACATGGAAAATAGTAGAATAATATTGAAATGTGCCATTTCTTTTTATGCAGTGTATGGTGTGGGAGGCCCTCGGAATGATGCACGAACGATTGTTCAATACAATCGAAGTTGTTTTCGAAGACATCAAATTTCATCAAGCCACGATATTACCCCGAAATGGTATGACATGTTGAAATGATAAATATTATCGGTTAAATTTCTCTGTCGGTCTCAGAAAACACAACGCTCAAATTTGTCTAGTGTTCTAAATCTGACAGATATGAACTATTCGGATAGATATTTGCTTTATACAATGGAGTCAACTCGGGAGTGGGTTGGTTTTTTGTACAGTTCATTTAATCTCTAATCGCTTCATCGTTCTCGTTCCATCATCACCCGCGCATTCAGGACTCCACATAACCTAGCTGTCGGTGGGTCACTATTAGCAACATCAATAGAAAATTCATTGAGCCGCGATATTATTACAACAATGTATGCATCATCAATATCATGGACCTTGTGCGGTCATTTTGGAATTTTAAAATACATAGTGGGCCTACTTCCTGATTGCTCATTTTCTTGGAAAGAAATTAATGTCTTTTCTTTGGAACAGATTTTTTTTCATGGACGTCTCTGGTTACATGAACCGAATCCTAATTGATGGAGCTGTCTTTCTCAGAGAAATCATAATACTTATAATTTTTCAGTAGGGCTTGTTATTACGTATAAATATTCATGTCTGTAACAATTCTAATCTCATGTTGCTCAGAGAATATACCCTCATGTCTCAAATATGATGACATAGTTATATCAATCTTTCACAATATTCGTTAGTATTCCAGTATTTTAATTGTATTTCTATGAAGACGATCGTCATTTATTTGTTACTTTGAAAGAAATTTGAGGGAACAACATAGCCTCGCATGTCGATTAAACAAGCTATCATACTTCATGACAATGCGAGTAGGGCTAACATGAAAACTTCTTCCACGTATAAAAATGCACAATCTTAAATTATGGTTCAAACCATTTCATGATGCTAATGCTGTGATCCTAGGTACAGTACATTCTGATACACTTGATCAAACAATTTCGCGTAGAAAACTAAACAACTATAACTATGTTCATCGACGAGACCTCTGGAATAGAAACTGATCCAAAATTGTTCTTATTAATATAGGTGAGGTTGAATTTATCATCGTCATACAGAAAGTTACCGGCAACTTCGAGGTAATAAAAGGAGATGACGCTATTGTCACCGGTCGTGTCTACATCACAAATGATGTACATAAAGAGTTGGTGCAAAATCTTCCGGCACCAAAACACTCGGGTCTCAGGAAACTGACTTCAAAGGATATCTACAAGGAACTTAATTTGAGAGGATACAACTACAGAGGTGTGTTCAGAAGTTTACTGGAGGCTGATAATGAGGGTGAGTAGGAACATACTTTATTTCTGAAGATTGTTTTTTTATTGTTCTCGAATTGCTGATCTAACTGTTGGAAAAATGTGATGAAGTTTGCAATATAACTGTTCAGTTTTATCCTTTCAAGGAATAAACGTTGGTAGAGAAATTCGACATTGACTAGATTCTCGGTTATAACTGTAGAACCCTTAGGAAATACCACACAAATTGAAACATTTTCATAGTGAAGCATGTAAAAATACGTCTTCTGGTGATATAAAAATGGGACTCATCTGAAAAAACCAACAAATATAGTCCACATGATCAATTGAATTGATGAATCGACACTCGATTACGAAAACAGCTTATGCTGACCTTTTAAAATATACATTTAGTATATAATTCCAATCTCCTATGCATATATCACTGATATAAGATTATTAGATGAACTTTAGCGAGAATTCAATTTTACATACTGAAAAAAATTGGTGTTCGTTTTTATGTTTTTTTGTTTGTTTTGTTTCTGTTTTTTTGTCGGTTCTCCACAGGTCAAACGGCTACAGCTATCAACTTCAAACTTTTTTTCATCATGGTCCCTCATCTAACTTAGATTTGTATAGTTTTGTGGCATTATCGGGTCGTAACTTTTTTTTAGGAATTTTCGAAATTTCGAAAATACCCGCTAGAATAACACGGCGGGAAAAAAATGAAAATATTTTTATTTTCTAAAAAAAATGAAATTTTGTGTGAAGTTGAATCACATTCTGATACACATTTCTGGAAATTTTCAGCTCAATCGGGTCAGTCATTTTGAGGACAAAACATAAAATGTGCTGAATTGGTACCACTCGAAGCAGTTTTTACCCATTCATAACTTGAATGTCACCCAATTGGCGAATGTAGGCAAAAGTTTGGCAAAAAAATCAACATACTATCACAATCCGCTCGTCTAACAACGCATATATGGCGTTTTCCCAGTGTATTTCTATACATGACACATGTTAGTGAGTGTAAATATTGTCTGACAAACGAGCTGTGTTCCAGGTGCGAGTGGGAAGATACGTTGGGTGGACAACTGGGTGGCGTTCATGGATAACATGCTCCAGATGAAGATGATCGGGAGAGATACTCGAGGTTTATTTGTACCAACATCTATCGACAAGATTGTCATAAACACGAATCACCATCTGAAGCTTGTAGAAGAATTGGGAGAAAACTGTGGTAAGTTTCAACCGATCATACAATCTCATCCACAGTGCATGTGAGTCGTTGATCAAATGTCATTTATTTGTTGCTATCATTCAAAAAACTCAGAATTCGTAATGATCGTTTATTATAGTCATATCTTCATAATTCGTACAAAATAGCTCGTGTCCTCAGTCTTTATAGCCTTATAGGTTGGTTATATATTTTCTTTTCCTTAGTATTGGACGTATCCGTGTATCGGGAGCTTGGACTCATAAGAGCTGGAGGTATTGAAATGCGAGGCTTGAACGCTACAGCGATTCCCAAGAGGAAACAGACCAGCGATCCAGTCCTGGAGAAGTACCAGTTCGTACCAAACTGTATTGGTAAGTATCAAGTTCTATCCAGCTCCTAATTGTACAGTTATTGTTTAAACGTGTCTGAATTGTTCTCCTGAATAATATTGATTAATATCAATGATTTTCTTAATTACATTCTGTAAGAGTTAGTGGTCCCTGATCTTCATGCAATTGACCATCAAAATTACCATGTTGGTGTGACGTCCTCATTGTCACACAATTTCAGTAATTCTAGATTATCTTTCATGCAGGTATTATGATACTCTAGCATATATCCTGCAACGATTTCAAATATGACCACGTACACAGCTATTTGTTTTATTCGACCCACAGTCTACACTTGACCGGGGGTGCACCAATACTTCGAAATTACTGTTTGAAACAATAAGAGCTTGAATAAAACTGCTCGAAAACCAAATAATTTCAACAAATTACTGTTCTAGTAATAATATCCATTGGTGAGATTTCGTTATCCGAAAACTGGAGTGCATGATTAAAAGATCTGATGATCTCAGTATTTGAATATGTGATGGACAAGATGTCAAGGAGAGAAAGATTAGCCGAAATATAAAAAACAGCATCATCATTCGAATGATATATCTTTCAACTGTTTATTTTCCAAACACTTATTTCCGAGCAGTTGATAGCAACCCCATTCAACCATAATATGCATCTTCATATCCTCTGGAGATTTTCTCACTTTTCAATTGATAATGAATATCAGAGCATTATTCTGCTATTACTTCAATCTCTTGATTTGCCCTTCAGTTGCTTATCAATGCAGTGTATCACTATACTCTGGCTGGTTCAGTCATCCAATCATATATGAGGATATTATTACATCTCGACAGTTCGTTACTCACAATTCTCAAGTGATACTTCTCATTCATCCCAATAATTTTACTGCCAAAATGCCAAATGCCTTTTCAAATTCATCCTCTTTTTCATAGTGATATCGATATGTGAACTCTTTAACACTTTCTATTATAGTATGATTAATCTCAACGTATATCTTCCCATTTTGCGTATTGCCATTGGCAACACCACATTCAGATTGTATCTAACTCAGTTTGTGACTTATTCGTCTGTATCCGGATGTTCAAAATATCCAGTTGCGCATTTATCACTGTTATAACTTGATTGTTATCTTCGCCGCTCACAAACAATACCATATCATCTGCGTATATTTGCATGAGACCATTCACCAAACATTCATGTAATTTTCAAATTCAACATGAAGAATAGTCCCTCTGAAGCGAATCTCTTCGGCACCTAATTTTTCACATTCCAACAACAGCTGTTGATTCAATCTTTGCGTCTTTTCTGTCAATTGAATATAACACCACTACACCACCGTATCCATCACTCCATTTGCATATCGGAACTTATTGTGAATTTTGATTCAATTACCACTCTCGATAATTATATTCTATGAGATCGAGATGCGCATAAAACGTATCAATTTCACCTTCATCCTCATCATCTTCGACCAATCGATTGAAATAATTCTAACTAAATTTTATTATTTTAATTGAACCAAAGAACATAGAACATACATATACATGAATGATCAATCACGTGGTATCCTTAAATCCTCAAATTCCTTGAATCTCTCAATATTGCAAGCTGGATTGTTACAGCTATCTCGAAAATTTTCAAAGGGACATAATTATTAAATCCAATCAAATTATAATGACCGCCATATCAAGTATGCAGTATAATGTAATGCACAATACTACGTTTTGTGTTTCTGATACAGAATTGCCATTGGATAACTCGCCCTTGGAAACAGCTTTGAGAGTGTGTGTCCACGTCGCATTGGAGAACCAGTATGCCGTGGATGTGTCGTGCGTGGAAGTAGCAGATGAAGCAGCAGATCCTCAAAAACCACTTCTTGCCTCGAGTGTGTTGGCCGTGTTGGGAGACCTGCCTCTTGTCAGGGTAAACAGAATGCTTTTCAGAACAATAACAGCATGAATATATATTTCAATTGTGTACCGGTTATACTCTACCTTCCATTGGTGAACATATTAGAATAAGACCTGCTTAATGTGGCAGGTAATCACGAAGGCGAAGCTCAGCTTGAATTATGTTCAATATGCGAATGTTCAATATTATAGAAAATAGTATACGCTGATATGGTGAGAAAGAATTACTGATGGTGAGATCGTGATAGTATCATGCCACAGAATATTATTACAGTCATCAAATTGAACGAAAATCTTGATAAGTGTATTGATTTGATGACTTGACAGGATAAAATGAATTATTGCCAATTTTCCTGAAATGTGTGAAGAAAATTATTCCCATGTTTCCAGCCTGTCGTCAGAGTATTATCCAAGGACGGTAACCCACTGACACGTGACCTTGAAGCCGCAATCGTGGTCGAAAATGAGACTCTTGACACTCAACAGAACTGTCTACTGGTTATCGGTACCAATCTACTAACAAGACAAGGAGTGCTTGAGTCTGCAATAAAGTGTATTGGCAACGTTGGATGTATTATATCACGTGAACCAACTGGTCAAGAGACGAGCCACGTGACAGGGTTGCAAGTGCTCAATGAGTATTCGGTCGGCGATGAGAAAATCGTACTGCTCAAAAAGGTTAGACTGATTTGATGGACTTACTTTCGAATTTTTCACAGTTTTGAAATCAACGACTTTATTTGATGAGGTTTAGCTTGATGACCATTCTCACATCTTACCTTGCTATACTAGTTTATTAACAAATTGTTACAAAGCCACAGTTGAAGACCATACCTTGAACTAAACATATTCCCACATGTGCACGATATCAAGTACCATTGTCAATATCACAGAATATTTCTATACACTCTCTTACAATACCATCAGAGCCTAGAATGACTATATTCAATTCAATTATTCACATTAGGAAGAAAATAATTCTGGATGAATGTTTTTTAATTTTTTTCGAGATCTTCAAATTTGTGAGTGTTCGCCGTTTGAACTGAGAGCAATGTTTCTCACAGCTAGACATTAAACTATGAGATTCAGGTGAGAGTTCATCCGTTGGGTCGGAATTGCATATACTTGACGGTAGATCGTTCCAAATACGGGGTCCTGCTATGCAAAGAGCAGATGCACTTTGGATGATGCACGTAATGGGATTTGGAGATGCTGAGTTCTGGTTTCAACTGAAATTCAATTTGAAATAAGTTGAATTAAATGGCGTTATCTGTTCATTATATTGTACTCTGGTTACTGGTCCGTTTCCGAAATTTCTGTCACACACACTGAGTGAACTCTCTTCTATTTGTTGATAATGTCATGTTGAGCATTTCTGAATTATCCAACACGAGTGTGATATTGTCTCTATCAATGATATTATTGATGCCGTATATTATTCAGGTGTTTCAGCGCGCGAAAGTATGTTATTATGACTCATGGAGCAATTCATGATGGGATATGACATGCTAGTTCATGGTTAATGTTATTCTGTCGGTTGAATCTGATATTCTACATGAAAAAAAATAAAATGAAGTTGGTCTGTATATTGGAATGAAGAATGATATTCAATTTCGCAAATCATATTGCTTGCCTATGTATTAAATAGGAAGGGTCCAAAAACAGAGTCCTGTGGTACACCTTTATCGATGAGAGGACTGACCACATTCTCGATAATATCACTTGAATACATTTTTAATTGTGTAGATCGATATCTGATATGGTTATAAAACCAAGCAAGCGCTGAGATCGTGAAACCAAGTGTCTTCATTGTAGCTAGCAAATAAAAGTCCAGGAGTCTTGATAATGTCATCCCGTCTGAATCTTCTATCACAATTAAATCATGTGTCACTACTAAGAGAGCGTTAGTGCAGCTCCACCCTTTGCGATGTTCTGATTATTGTTGCGGTATCAACTTGTGATATTCGATGTCATCATCTGTCCATTCACAATCCTTCAGAGCACTTCGTTTAATGTAGATATTATACTGATTGGACAAAAGTTTTGAAATGATGTGGGAGGTTTCAGTCCGTTTTACTATGAGAAGTGATAGAATATTTGTTTTTACAATTTTTCCTCCAAAACATATTCTGTTTATAAGTCTTCATTTTAGAATGATAATACAAATGATTCATTCGACTGTCATTCTGAAAATGCTCTGTAACTTTTTCAAGGACGTGAAATTGGGAGAAACGGTGGTGATTGAAATAGAAGAAAGTAGCTACAGCTGGTTGCCCAGACTGCAGGCTTCTATGGCAAGGAAACACATGAAAAAAAATGACCGAATCTTTTTGGTCGCTCAAGGTCAGCCAATGAGCGGTATCGTGGGACTGTTCAACTGTATCCGCAGGGAATCAAGAGGAGATTGTACACGGTAAAAAATGGTTTATCTTTTGTAGATGATATCATCATATTACGCTGACGTGTAGGCATTTTATCGTATTGCACGCAAATGTGATGATGGTTCTATTTGACCGTTCAACGTTTTTTTCAAGGCAACTGTCTCAATAGTATATTGAGTAGAAAATATATAATATATCCTGACAATCGATTCGCCGATTGTTCAAATATACCGTGAAAACTATAATTTTCCAATAATTCCTATCAATTTCAAATTCTCTTCATTGCAATCATACAAGAGCAAGGAAAAACGTATAACTATTCATTTCATTATGGTTGCAGTCCTGTACCACGCTTATTCAATGAGCTTTGGGATTTTATAGATATTTGAATGAAAAAAATATACAAACACCTGTTGAAAGTGGTGTACGTTTTGAAAATGCATTTCAAAATCTATCTGGGGAAATATTTCTGTGAACGCTTTCGATTGACTCTTGAGAAGATATATATTAGATTTCATTTGTATTTCTGGTTAATTCACACTGTTCAGTGATGACTCAATGAGTTACCATACCACTGAACAAATAAATTAAAATCCATTTGTCGAACTTTGACTGCATATCATTGATGATATATCAAGTGAAATGACTCAACTTTCTCAGCTGTTTCTTCATCTTGGATAACGACGCTCCTGAGTTTGATCCTGAGTTGCCTTTCTACAAGGATCAAGTTGCTAAGGATTTAGCACACAATGTACTCAAGGATGGATGTTGGGGTAGTTACCGACATTTGAAGCTTGAAGATACGTCACTGGTCGAGGCTAATCACTCGTACGCTAATATTGTGACCCCTGGTGACTTGACCAGCTTCAGATGGTTCAGAGGTCCATTGGATCAGCAGAAGTAAGTTCACCTGATTTACTTGAAAGTCGATTTCGCGATAGATAAGTGTTATTCTGACGATATTCCAATAGTTGGTGATATCATAATTATATTGAATGGAATCACATTTAGCCTTAATTGGGGGACAGTAATTTTGTATCAAGTTTCGATGTTATTAAAAAAAAAGATAGAAAAAGTGTCAGTATATTCGAAATGGTATGCGTGTGGTGAATTGCAAGCATGTCTCAAGATTTTCACTGAGAAGATTTTCTCAGATTTTCTTGTAACTTTGAAGCGCTATGTTGAGCTAAACATGCATGTAGAAGCCACTATATATGTTGTTGTTGTTGTTTTTTCATTGACATTTTCAGATGTAAAATCCATGTAAATTCTAGTTAGGCAGTTTGAATATGACAATAAGATATGGGTTTTTATCTAGTATCAGTTTTAAAGATTTCTGTTCATAACAACATGTTTCGCAACATTTGAAATATCGAGTTTTGTCCTAGGAATATTCATCTCCCACCTAGAAGAGAATTGGTACATATTTATTACTCGGCGCTGAATTTCCGTGACGTAATGACAGCAACAGGCAAACTTTCTCTGGAGGTCGTTGCTCATGACAGACTAAGCCAGGTATGATTGAAGCTCAATATCATAACCATAAGTTTTAAGCACGTAAATGAGGTTTTACTAAAGATAACCGTTTCAATTTCAAATGATAGGTATGAACATGGACTAAAGTTGATACACATGAGTATTCTCCAGTCTATGGTACAAGGTTCATCCACAATACAACACGACACTAACATTACTATTGAACACTAAAAATACTTTTCCTCTCCTGCTTTGTGCTATGAGTGCTTTGAACCACCGGCAACGTGCCGTGACCAACCAGAAAGCGAGTTTCTCCGGGTTGCATGTACACATGCTACATGCGTTGCGAGTTCGACTTGGTCCGTCTTTTCTTCTTGCAACGCGCGCTGAGGCCTACAATACGTCACGATATTCACACGGTCAGGTTTGTTTTTCAAACTGCCAGAACCAACTTGTCGACTGCTATTCATAAACTAGTCTGCACGAGTTCTTGGTAACATAAACACAATTTAAAATCTAACTATGATGTTGTCACATCGCTCAACATTAGGCCTAAACGTATTCGTGCGCTGAGCGCATGTTGCCGGTTGATCAAAGCATATTGCATGGAGCACAAAGCAGAAGTGTGAACGGATCTTTACACCTTACGTGATGACGAGAACATGGAATACGATCTGTCTATTCACAAAGCAGATCAACATCAACTTGGAATGAGAAACTGAGAAAATATCAGCCAGTCAAAATTCAAGATGATTGCTACTGTCACTGCCCCCTGAACAGTCAAACTAGATCTGGCAACCGGTCCAAATAGTTCGATTTATCCGCTACTTGTCTCTCGGTGTTTCGAAATTGATGGTTACTATTGGCTGATTCTAATGTTTGACAGTAACGTTAATATGGAAGTTTTGAACTAGCAAGCTTTCATGTTCGCGTTTATCTTGGTGTTATGGTTGGTTGTACTTGTGGATGAATCGAGAACATACTACAAAACCAACATATCTCGCGTTAGTGTTGAAGTTATGCGTTAATGTCAGCGTTCAGAGCAGTGAAGTTGAAAGTCGAAACTATCCCACAATGAACATCAATGACTGAGAAAATTGACTCTACTATAGTATAGTACTTGAAAAATATCATGATGTTCTTAATAATCAGATGAGGGGATGCGAAGACTTCCATCCTACTCTCATGGAGCTTTGTATGTGTTTTTGTTTGTCTGTTTGTTTGTTTGTTTGTTTGTAAGCACTGAATAAAGAATAAAAAAATACTTGAGAAAATTATTTGCTCGATGAGCTATATTTTATATGCGTCAAGGTGTGTATAGTTTTCGATCATACTTTATATAGATAACTCGCTCACCTTACAACGCATTATATGCTGCGTCTGCCTTATTTAAAATCTATGAAACGGAAATGAACTGAATTGAATAGATAAACAATATATGATACAAGTGTAACACTGAGAGGAGAGAAAAATATCTACTTTTCTGATTCCAGGAATGCATTCAAGGTCTGGAGTTCACTGGTCGTGACGCGAAAGGTCGACGTGTGATGGGCATGATGCATTCCGGTTCTCTAGCGTCAACTGTGATGGCAGACTCTGACTTACTCACTGAAATACCTGATCACTGGTCACTCGAGGAAGCTGCTACAGTACCCGTTGTTTATGGCACTGTAAGTATCAGCTCCGAAATCTTTATTCTCCTGATGGTTTGCGAATCAGACAATCCTACCTAGCGTTAGTAAATTTTAATATTTGAGGTGGAGTGTGTATTGTGTGTTTGTGGGTGTGCATTGGAAGGACAGCTCATCATGAATTAAATTTCAAAGGAGTAACACTTTCACCTGTATTGTTTAGGATGCTTCAATATCTTGTTGATGAACTAATAAGTAGTAATTGTTTTGTTCTATTCCAGGCATACGTGGCGTTGTTCACGAATGGTCGTATGAAGAAAGGAGATACTGTGTTGATACATGCAGGTTCGGGAGGAGTCGGTCAAGCAGCTATCAACCTTGCTTTGCATGAAGGATGTCACGTGTTCACTACAGTTGGCACGCAGGAGAAGAGAGACTTTATCAAGCAACAATTTCCTCAGGTAAGAATAAGTTCACTAATACATCAGAGTGATGGCAGCAATTTTCATATCACTTCTCTGGCACAAAGGTTCAAAGGGAAACAGGTGTTTGCCACTCAGTCGGTATCACAAGTATTTTGTTGTTCGGTAAAGTAATGACTTTCTAATCACAATGCTTTTCAACAATAGATACTCGAGTCTCAGATCGGAAACTCTCGCGATACTTCTTTCGAGCAGATGATAATGAAGCAGACACAAGGTCGAGGAGTGGACATTGTCCTGAACTCCTTAGCTTCAGAAAAACTACAAGCATCGGTGCGTTGCCTAGCAACCGGAGGCAGATTTCTAGAGATAGGCAAGTTTGACATGGCTGCCAATACGCTCATCGGTAAGTAAATGACTGTCTTTAGTCCCACTCCAACTCTCCACATTCATTGTACAGACAGACCCAGGCTCGTAGGCACTTTGATTTGAATGAGAGGGAGGAAGCATAATCATAGATCGAAATTTGAAATATAGCTAGGGGCTCTTTTACGCTACCTAAGGCGGAAAGTCACAAATCCTTCTATTGTTCTTCAGCCATCTTGAAAGCATATTCAACATAAGTAAGCGTGTATTATGTTGACCGTCAGTGATTGTCGGGGCGGCGTATGAGTTGGTGGTGAAGTAGTCAGAAACACTAGTGGGAGGAAAAGGGAGGGGTTTCTATCCTCTTTTCCACCCTTCTCACCTGTAGAGCCCATTATAAATTGGTAGCACATGAGCTACCGTTGAGAGCGCCAGACTGTGAATTCCGTACATGTGCTCACCAAGCACTACGAAGAAGGTTATCAATGCACTCAACACACGAGAGAAATCCTGTACGGGATATAATTATTGATTTCTGAGTCCGCAACAAACTTATATCAATATGTCCCACAACCAAACTATCTCCTTATGAAATATCATGAAGAAGTTGTCTGTGTAAGAGATATTCTGATGATTAATATTAGAATCGATAGCTGTTGATGCTGGCATGGTATTTTTTTCTCAATAACATGAATATGAATGCTTTTGTGTTGTACTTTCTCTCTGTGATGATGTCGCGTCTCACACGGCAGACACCCACACCTACACGATAAGAGTAATCGAATGTTTGAACGGAAATGTTGGATTTTACTCAAGTTTGAACTTGGTTTGAATACAGGTATGAACGCGTTACTGAAAGAGACCAGTTTTCACGGTATTTTACTCGACAAATATCTTGGCGAAGACTTTTCAGTTGATGACAAGCAAAATTTAGTATACTTGGTGAATAAAGGTATTGCCGCTGGAGCGGTTAAACCTCTGTCAAGAACATTGTTTAAACACGACGAAATGGAGCAGGCTTTCAGGTGAGAGAGAGACGAGAATGGTATATTTCTGTTTTGGAACATTCCTTGACTAGTAACACAATGTTGAGGTGGGGAAACCAAATATCACCACCAGTCTCTCTGCACATAATGGATGAAAACGACAAACAGCTCAAATGTTTTCTTCCAGATGAGAGACTCACATCCCCCTTTCAAAATTAACCCATGATGTTATTTACTGTTGAGTATAGTTCTACTTCTTGCAACATGATGGACCTGCATTCATATCTGGACGTTCAAATATAATTCATGTAATGGATGCTATGTGGTATTATGAGTAGCAAGTAGCATGAACTGTAATCGTTATAATATCGTAACACGTTCAGTATTGTCATGAAAGGGGTATTTTCGTTTGTTTCAATTCTGAAAAGTTCTTGTGTTCATTAGGTACATGGGTGCTGGCAAACACATGGGTAAAGTACTGTTGCAAATACGTCCAGAGGAAGATGAGAAGATCAAAATTCCAAAGTTAACAGTCATGAAAGTGACACCAAGATATTTCTGTGACTCGAGAAACTCTTGCATCATTGCAGGTAGATACATGTTTTCTTTCTACTGGCCGTAATGTCCTCAAGTCGAGTTCACCTCTGAAAATATGAGGAAATTTGTTTATACACAATTTATATCTCTTTGTGGTATAATATGGAATACCTTAGTTCCGACTATCAACTCTTTCATTCCATGTTTTAGGTGGCCTCGGTGGATTCGGTCTCGAGCTCGCTGATTGGCTAGTTCTAAGAGGTGCCCGCAAACTTGTTCTCTCATCTCGCACTGGTGTCACTACTGGTTATCAAGTCTCGCGAATACGCACGTGGCAATCCTACGGCGCAACAGTTGTTATCAGCACAGCGGATATCACTACGTTGGCTGGTGTCACCACCCTAGTGAATGAAGCTAATGAGCTCGGTCCAGTAGGTGCCATCTTCAATCTTGCAGTTGTAAGTATGAGATGGTTCAACTCGAATCTTTTGTATTATAGAAATTGAATTGAAAAAGTTATATAGACTGTTTCTTGGATAAAATCGAATTAGTTCTGAGATGATTTCCTCTCCACAGGCTCTCAGCGATGCGCTATTCGAGAACCAGACTGAGGCAAGTTTCATCAGTTCGGCGGCTCCCAAGAGTGAAGCAACCAAACATTTTGACGTCATCTCTCGTCGTTTGTGCCATGAACTGCAACATTTTGTCGTCTTCTCTTCTGTGTCTTGCGGCCGCGGTAACACGGGCCAGACCAACTACGGCATGAGTAACAGTGTCATGGAGAGGATCTGCGAGAAGAGGGTAATGGATGGACTGCCGGGACTGGCAGTGCAGTGGGGCGCGGTGGGAGACGTGGGACTCGTGGCAGATATGATGGAAGAGAAACAAGATATTGTCATCGGTAAGTCAATCATCTCGGTCATCACGATCAGATATTCGTCATGAATCCGTTGATTAGCGCAGGAATCACCACCGTGAGAGTAGCTCTATCTGGCGGTCAAGTGTTGTTATCGACATGCTATTTGTCTCAATGTCTCACTATGGGGCTAACTGGGCCTAATAATACCGTGCCTTGGTCGAATAGAATACAATTCTCAATGAAGATCGACATGAAGAAACAAAGTATTTCAGGCTCAGTCAAACCATTGATGTAGCAATAATTCTTCCAAGAGTATTTGATCTAATGACGAGAAATTGATAAGGTCAAATTCACAAGTTTCAATACTGCATGCATGCTCACGATTCGATTTCAGAACTATACTAGTACCCAGCGATATTGATTGTGATTTATTTTCCAGGTGGTACCCTCCAGCAGCGTATTTCCTCGTGCTTGTTTGAATTGGACCGGTTCATGTGTCAGTCACACCCTGTCGTAGCTAGCATGGTGGTGGCAGAGAAACGGTCAGTTGGAGGTTCTGAAAGTCTTGTTGACTGTGTCATGAACATAATGGGTAAGATAAACATGAAGCCTGAAGTATATATCAAAAACACTGGATATTTTTCTAGGTCCCGTATAGTCACCTAAACCACACAGAAACTTCACAGAAAGATTCTAATCAGTTCCCTCGATTTGCCGGAACGGAAAAAGCCGTGAAACCGTGTGTCTCTAATTGGGGTTGATACAATTGAATATCATTGATATTCATTGATTACAATGACGAGTTCATTGATTACTCACACACACAATCGATTTGGTATATTTATACAAACATATTTTCGGAATATCATTGAAATATGTCGTGAAATGATTCTTAAAAATAGCAAAAACTTTAAAAATGAAATGAGTGACCTTACTTTCGGTTTTCAAAAGTAGCTTTCAGTTAAAAGATAATAAAGACCCAATTTCATATAAGTTGACATAATCCCTGAGAAAATCAGAAAAATCGGACAATTCGTTTGGCCTGTAGCCGAGTGCTTAGGTGACGACGGAAGGAGGAGGAGGAGGAGGAGGAGGAGGAGGAGGAGAAGGAGAAGGAGAAGGAGAAGAAGAAAACGGAAATAGTAGTCCTTTCACAGTGCTATAACTTCCAAACGTTCGTTCCGATATATCTTTGATTTGATATATCGTGTCGTGTATGTCATTCCATTACAACAAACTAGAGGTATCTAGGTTTGTTAGTTCCGGAGATACAGTATGCTCAAAACAGCCTAGAAGTACTTCGTATAAACAGTGTATAAGCGTGTAGCTGAGACTTCGCACGGACTTGACTCTCGTCGAGCTACAGCTCGACTAGATACCAAACTCTCTGAATAATTGTTATAGCAAAATGGCCTATAGCAAAATGATGAAAGTTGAGAATAGTGCGTCTCCCCCGAACAAGAACAACTTTTTTAATGTCGTCTTCATCGTATAGTGCTAATATATGTATCGTCTCACAGTATCCCGAATGTAACTTATATTCGATATCTTGCTATTCCAGGACTGCATGACTTGAAGACAGTGAGCTTGCAGTCGCCATTAGCTGAGTTGGGAATGGACTCCATCATGGCAGTGGAGATCAAGCAATCAGTCGAGAGAGACTATGAGCTGTTCTTGTCCCCACAAGAACTGAGAGCACTCACTTTTGCCAGGTTGATTCAACTCAGTCAGTTGAAGGATACCGAATTAACCAATGACAGCATGGACACAAATGGTATACACAGAAATGAGTGGGGTATATAATTTAGTCTCTTCTTCAGAAGAGTTGAATGTTTAAAAAAATCGATTCAACGATGATAGAATTTCATATGTATTGATAGGTCTATATACTATCTTTGATTTGGAAATTATAGAACTCTTTGAATTCAGAGGAAAAATTCCCCATTTCTCCGTGAATTGTTAGATGACTTCAATGTGGCAGTATTTTTTGTATGTCTATTTTATCGCTCCGAGGTTTAAATGCATACGTTCAATGTTTTGAGAAATCAATTATAAGCTCTGGCGTGAAATTTTAAAAAATGTATCTGTGATGGAGCGCACGGATGTAATTGATAGAATCGATGAATCACTCGCATTCAGGTCATATTTATGGGGGGACGATTTCAGTTCGGGAAATATGCCACATGATAACAGCTGTTGTGCAACGGCACGTTATCGCGAAGCCAGCGACCCACGGGGGGAAGGGGAAAAGCCTGCTTCTGGCCCCGCTGGGAGTTTTACGAAATTAAACCCATTCCAATACGGTTTAGTGTATTTCAGATAAGGTTTAGATGCCGAAATCATTCTACTTTCAAAATTGAAAATGGTGCAAAAACCAATATTTGTAGCTGTAAGGTCGTTTCGTGTCATTTCAGCATCCCGGGAATGCATCTGTTCTTACCACTATGTCCTGTTACAGATATACATCAAGATGCATTTCAGTTCATGATAATCGCGGTTGGAGACGAGGAGTCTGCATCTCTTCCATCAATTCTTCTCCCGTCTCTGGTGGACTCAAGCTCGACTCACAACAAGAGCCCTATCTACATGATCCCAGGACTGGAGGGCATGGCTTCTGTGCTAGGACCAGTGGCGAGAAACCTACACTGTCGTGCTATCGGTTTGCAGTTCGGACACACTGATGAGTTACTGAATACTACACTGGATATGGCCAAGTCGTTGCTGTCGGTTAGTGTTTGATGTTGATTAGGAAGTCACAATGTCAATCAGTTTTGATATATTCATTGAGTTTCAAGAGAGGCAATGAGAGATAGAATAACCATTTTCAATCAATATGAAACAGTTATTCTCTTACAATTCTGTAGGAAAATATCAATTCACGAAATTTCGTGATAATTGAGTATCGATAGACTTATGGCAGTGATATGAATTCAATAACCCATGACGTTCTTGATATTTCCAAGGAGATGAAGGCCGGCCTCTCCACCACTACTCCATTCAATCTCCTCGGCTACTCATTTGGTGGCCTTGTCGCTCTGGATCTAGCCATTCTACTCGAGGCAGAAGGTTACCGAGGTCACGTTTTCTTATTGGATAGCTCTCCAGAGTATATCAAGGGCATATTTCACAGTATACTAATGGATAGCCAGGAAGGAAAGATGGAAACCGATTTAATCCTCAATATTCTCAACTCACTCAAGAAACAGAAGAGCAGTGTTAATGAACACGTAAGTTACCCCCTCAGAAACATGTACTCCAGACATTTATTCATTACATCAATAATATGGCTTCACCATGAAGATAATTCTTTACAGTGAGCTTTAATTAACTTCCGCACTCCATCATCGACTACGTCAACGCAAGTCCAAGATCTAATATATCTTCCTGATCCAGGTACGCTCCGAATTGAACCAGCTCGCTAACTGGGACGAACGTGTCGATTACTCGTTGAAATTGGTGCCAGAAACTAAACACAGCCAAGCGTTCCTTCGAGCTTCTGCTAACATGTTGCACATGCGCATACAAGCAATATTGAACCACACTTGGTCGCACGCAGCCAAAGTACAGTCTGACGTTACTCTCATCAGGCCGACTTACAAGGCCATGCAAACAGCGGAGGACTACGGACTGTCGAAGGTAAGCTCGTCCTCATTGAAATGATTCAGAAATGATATTGTAAAAAACGAAACTCGGTTTCTTGCTTTCCGATTCTGAGAGTACATAAACATGTTACTCAGCCCCGATTGATTTCATGCAAAGGTGACAAGGCATGCCTTCTACATATATTATAATGATATTCTTTCTGTTGATCTCATGCAGGACATGAATATATATACAAAATGTGGCAATAGTATGATGATTTGTGGCTAGTACACATGAAATATGATTCATAGAATTTGTCATAGATGAAAATGAGTGATTGTTTTCAATACAGCATGTGTACAGCTCAAACTGGAAGTAAATCTACTCTCTTACCTAGCCAATCCAATCTTGTTCATTGTATGGGGTTTCACACGTATCAGACGACACACTGAATGACTCAGATGAATATCACATTGAACACATTTTAGCGAGGAGATCACATGAATAACACGAGCAGACAGAAACAAATAACATAATATCATCAGACTCAAATATGGGTACACAAACAGGCCACACATATTTGTTACAAACGGTGTGTTTGGTGTAAAAGGCTTTGAAACAATTACCGAAGAATGAGAATTATAATAACTGATAATAAATGCAATCTTATGATACTAGCTGAAGCTAATAACTAAATTATAGCTTATATAACATTTTTTTCAGAAGGTTCCAGGAAAACTTCCTTTCTTTTCTTTTGAGAACCTTTTTGAGTCCTTCCATCTTCCCAATCTCATCAGATAGCTCACCCCCATATTCTGGCAAGGACTCAGCTTCGTTCAAAAGTGTGGTGCGGTTGAGCATGACATGACCCGCTCTTTGACTTGTCAGATTTCGAAGACACTTCGGAAGTGATTGGGGATTTGGTTTGCCCACGTTGCTTTTCTGGCATAGCACAGGGCATTGTTGAGATTCTACTTCTTACTTCGATCTGAGATCAGAAGCAAGAAAGAGCTGCAACTTGTTTCTTGAGTGCATCAATCTCTTGATCTTTCAATTTCAATTGAGATCAAAGATATTTCTTCTCTTCCATACACTTTCTTCCTAATACTTCGTGACGCTTTGCTTGAAGAGCTGGTAGTTCAAGTTGCTTATTAAACTTGACTTGTAGCTCCTTAATCATGTCTTTGAGCCTTTCAACGTTGGTCGATGCTACATTGTTCGGAACGATCACTTGGGAATTATAACGCTGCGGTTGCTTCCTTGCCTCATTCATTGAAATGTTATTCAGGGTCTCAACTCTTGGATCTGTCTCTCTTTCGCCCATTGAGCACAATCTCGGTACCACACCAGGTGGTCACCGTTGCGGTTGGCGCAATGTACTTTATCTTTGCACACATCAGGTTCATGAGCGGCAGCAACAAAGTTTCCACAAGTAGGGTGTTCCTTACAATCATTGCTCAAGTGCCCAAACGTATGTCATTTATTGCATCGCTGAGGGTTTGTGATGTGTGGACAAACCGCCTAGCGCACATATTCAACAATGATTTTACGGGGTATATTGAGCGAAAAAAAGGTCACTACAAGTCGAGGAGTTGGTTCGAATTCACCGTCTCTCTTCCTGGTTATTCGGTATTCATCGATGACATGTTGAGATGCAACTCTTTCTCAGTCTTTTCGATTTCTTCATTCAATAAGTCTTGGCAGAACAGAGAACCTTTCGAGGAATTCAAGAAGAGCTGTCAGATTTTGCCTAATGGCCTCTCACAGTTTACTCATCTGGGAAAATTATAATTTCCAAATAAGACAATCATGGATTTGTATTGAATTCGAATACACATTCAAATGAATATATATTCGAAAAATCCCAACTGAAAATTTTGATCATTCTCTGCTCTAAGATGAATGATCATAAATGATGACTGAGAGTGACCATCACATAACGAACCTTCACCACTTTCAACCAACATACTATCACCAACTACTAAACACCAACTTCTGAACAGTACCGAATATTATCAATCCCATAATAATATCACTTCTGTTCTATTTCACGTGATTTCAGTTCTGTGAGAAAGCGGTGGACGTCCATTTTGTAGAAGGAAACCACGTGAGCATCCTTGATTCACCAGAGCTGGCCGATATCATCAACAGTCGACTAGCAACAATAGAACCACTTGAGAAACACAACACCACTGATAACATTCTGACGACAACAAGAATTGTGGAACTCAGTAGTGACAATAAATATGACAAACACTCTCGTTGATAGACATCGTGTAACAAATAAACATCGATCGTTCAACGCACAAGTCGATGAAATGGGCATTTATACCATTGAATCGGTCTTTACAGAAAATACTGGAGCGGCTCATTAGCTATATCTCAGGGCGTGACAGAGTTGTAATTACCATATATTCAGCCACACAAATTGATCAACATAATTTGAAGAAACACCAGGAAATAATGGTCAAGTATAGAAGCGATACGCATTCCCGTATTCAGCTCGTATTGTATAAGCCTATATAGTTATAGCTTAGCCATACGCTATTATATTACATCATACATATTGCTGATACAAAGGTTGTTCCTTATTGATGCTATTCACTTATCCTATTCTTATTCTAGCATCATTCGTTTTATTTCAGTTCTAAAACTATGAATACTATCACACTGTCCAATTCCTGATGGTAGATTATCAAATGTTTCCACTCTTTCATAAAATACACTATATTCAAGTATTGTAGTCGATATGAACACTATAAATATAATTTATGTGCCCTTCTCATGTCATGTACTATTTCATTAGGATTTTTCTTACTATTACAAAATCTATTAAGATATTCTGGCATATTCTAAGCAAAACAATGATTTTGTATCAAGTTTCGATGTTATTAAAAAATATTTGAAGCTACAATTTTATGCACAGAAGTATATACATCTATATCCATACTTTCCTCAATCATTCTGATTTATTTAGTAGTTTCACTTCTGATATATATCATGATTCTCTTGATATAAATCGCATTATCTTATTCTGTAGTTTTTGTAGTGAACTAATTTGTTCACCTGATGCTCCAAACAATATGGTACTTCAAAATTCCATGTTGGGTTTAATCACACAGTTATATATAACAGTCTTATTCCATATACTCAAATTACTTGTTTTCTTTCAAGATACTCTACTTTCTCACCTACTTTACTCATCTTACTTTGTACATGTTCCTTCAAATCCGAGTTTATCGTCAATTATCACCCCCAAGTACTTGAAATCTCCAACTATTTCTACCGTTACTTCATTCATCTCAATTTCCAGTCACTCTCTCTTCTTCAGTTCTTCATTCTCTTTGAACTTACCTTCTACCATATACATTGCTTTCAACTTACTTTCATTCAGATTAAATTTATTGACATTTAACCAACAGTGCACCGCTTTGATTTCCAAGTGCAGCTTATTTACAATGTATTTTATTTTTGTCTCACTTGCTCATACTACCATGCCATCTGCGTATATGTTCATTCAACATTCTTCCATGCAAATACTTAGATCATTTGGGTACAATATGAATAATAATGCTTCAAGCGTGGCTCCCTGTGATACTCCAATTATACATTCCCTTTTCTCCGATATCACTTCTCCAAACCATGAACACATATCAATTCGAAACCGTGTTCAAACTAATTTTGGCACACTGTATTGTGATTGTCAATTCAGTTTTACTTTTCAGGTTTACAGTTACTTGTATCCAGGAAAGAAAAAAGTCGCCTCTCAATATAACGAACACATTCATTACAGTTATATCAATTTTTCTTAGCCGCAATAAGGTATTGTGTAGGGTATTATGATTTTTCAGGATCAGATTTACGATAAGAAACGAGACTACATCTTTCAAAAGAGTGAACACCCAAAATTTGAATCGATATTATGTGATACTGAAATCCATTAATTATTCTCTTCGGTCTTTTTCTGCGGATACAAGTATGTTGAAAATATAGAATCGAAAAAACAGCAGAAAAACAATAATTTCTCATCACAGCTAGTTCCCACCTTGAACTTTACTGAACCCAGGTTTATCACGGGCTCAAGCCAGTCTACTACGCCATCAGATAACAGAAGGGATAATGTTTGTAACTCAAAGACTGCAATTCTGGTGGCAACTTCTAAGGGCTCAACAGTAGCTGCAGGTACGCTGCTAGTAGTGAACCAAAGAACTAAGGAATGGAAAACAGGCCGTAGGACGTCCAGCGCATTGGCATCAAAATGGCAGCTTCCAACTTCTTCCAACTACTCATATATTGCAATCTCTCAACTGTGTATTCATCCAAGGTATAGGAATGCGTCCCCAAGGATCAGAGAGCCTTGCACAGACAATATGGAATGCATTCTACTTTCTACCAAATCATCAAATAATCCATCCATACTTCAAATTTCTACAATCAGTTAACATTTGTTCAAACATTCCCATTCAAAAATGATTATTATTCAAAATTTAATTTTCAATTCAGGAAACCTATAGCGAAATTATTCGCTTTAGCGTCACAATGATACGAAACAGCAAACAATGATCTGGTAGTGTTCCACTACATCGTATGACTCTGAGTATATCGTTATATGGTAACACACAGCAAAATATTATGAAAATACCTTCAGACAATATGACTCACATATTTCTTGAAAATCATATCATATATTGTTAGACTTTTGTTACACCCTATAACACATTGTTCCGTTCTTATAAAGTGTACCTTTTCTGCTCGTCCGAACCCGTGATTGACGCACCATCAACAATGAGTGTGATATTGTTGTCAATTACATGAATATAGTCATCTATCAATCATGCAAGATTGTGCCCCCCCCCCCCAAAAAAAAAAATTCAACTGTAAAAGATGAAATTTCAAATCTTATGAATATTTATTCAAAGATTGTATCAATCTTATCAACATCTTCAGTGTCACGCTCCAAGTATATGCTATTCGAATAAGGCCCAGTATTACCACGGCCAGTTAGTATTTATCTGAGAGTTGGTGAAAACAAATAGCATGGGTAACCATGGTGATAACAAGTTTGAACTGTCAGATAAAGACTAACTGGACTTGGTAATACCGGACCCAAACAAAAGATGAACATGATAAAATAATTACATAATATCTGTTCGATATGTTTATTATTAAAACAGTTCTCAAATATATGGTTTATATGGTTTATATGGATATATAGGCTCTTCTCCTCCAATGTCTGAAATCAAAATGCTGGGCTGTATAGCTGAAGTATTGGTAAGAATCATTCCAAAATCCCTCCTGCAGAGAGTGTCTTATTAAGATGGAAGTGTTTTACCTTTCAATTGTTATTTTCCCGAATGTATGATTCAACAGTTATCATGAATTCTGTACAAAATGGATTCAAATACGCTTTCATTCTTGAATCTTAATTTCAATTCCGATTTCACTCTAAATCTCTGAATGCAATCCATACAATATACAAAATGATACAGGCACGATAAGTAGAACAAGAAACAATTAACCACTGAGAAACTCTCCATACTGTCATCATTTGAGCTCGGAAGTGATAGTATTTGGTATTTATTTCATAGTAATACAAATTGTACAAGTAAATACAAAAATATACATTATACAATAAATATTCCTTACTCATGTAATTAAAGTCTTAGACTTATAATTAAGTATTGAAATTTGTCAGTATACAATAAAATGAAATGTTGAATACAAACATACGATCAATAGTAAATTCATAATTAATTGATACATGATACGATTGAAACCTGAATATAGATTCTCGAAACGATCTTTTCTTGTCACACCATGTTGGTTCTTTGATTTGTGTTAGTTATTCTTTTGAGCAGCACAGTCGCTGTGAGTAGGCTAATGGCTGCCAAGTTGGGCTAGATGACATTCTTGTTGTTTACTACAGCGCGTTTTGAATGATTTCAAAAATATAATAACTATAGGTTCATACTATAGGTATTACTTCTGTCATGATTCAGTTCAGAATAGTGTAATTTTTGCCACAAATCTGATACATCTACACAACAACTCAGTCACTTACAGCCCTGAAGCATCTCAAACGGATTATTCATGTGAATCAATGAAGGAGTGAGTAATTTTCTCATTCATCATTTTCTCATATTGGAACCATAGACAGAATATCTATAGTCCATGTTGGAACGCGTAATGGTTCTCTTAAAGGTGGGGTAAGGTGAAAATCCTAATTTTTACCATTGGACCAATCATTGTCATGACATAAAACGCCATTTAAAAATAAATTGCCATTCTAAATATTTACAAAAAAATATTTTGAAAAAATAAGCTGTGTTATAATGCCAATATTCGCCGAATATGATTTTATTTTGTTTAGTATTGTACAAACGTTTGTCATTCAAGTTTCTGACAACCATTGTAAATGAACCAATGTCCTCTTCCCCCCTTCAGACACCTGCCATCAAACTATCATATTAGAAATACGTTGACAGCTCAAAGGTATTACTGGGACATTGGTAAAATCAAATATTCAACATAAAGCCACACGCCATGCGAGTTAATCAATTGATATCATATGGCGGAAATAAGTAGCTATGTCATACATATCAAACGAAAAATGACATTCGAGGGCAGATATTTCGTGGGAACACCTTTTCTCTAACTATCTTAGTTCTTCTACGTTCCTAGCTAAAAAAAAGCGTTACATGTTAGTTATTCTCCTTTCGTTCTCTGTGATTTTCGTTAGGCCCGGCCGAAAATTATCGACTTCTTACGTTTTTTTCTCTCCCATGTCAAATATGGGGTAAGCATTTTGCAAGGGCGTTTTATGTTATAACATAATGAGACGGACCAATGGTGAGAATTGAGTTTTCTCCCTTTAACAGCACTGCACTCGGAGAAAACCTCACAGCGGCATTTATCAGCAGCTAGTGCACAGCTGAACACCAATGAAACTGTTGGATTCTTATGGAGTAAGCACTGAACCCAATAATACTTTCAACACCCACTTTGAAATATCACAAAATACACACTTTCAATATAATTATACATTACATTTCATACTTAGTTCTCAACATGTCGTGTAGGAGGACAGTTTTTGTAGGACTGTAATCTAGGACTCATTTGAAGAGAAATAAATGAAATGAAATTGCTGATGACGGCATACACTTAACCACACAGGGAAATTCGTCTTGGGAAGACTGATGATGCAGATTATTGTGGAACCATTTAATACAAGAAAACTGGATGAAAATGGGGGAAGGGAGAGAAATATGGAACATAGTATAGCCACTCAAACAACCGGTTCACAATCAATATGTAGGTCGCTGGATCAGGAACTAGTTTGAGGATATATCAACAATACAGCACGGTACAAATCAATGTCAAACGAAAGGAAAATTTATGTTTCTATAATTTTCAATCTGAATATCAGGAGTATCAGGCACAAATGAGGTGAATCAGATGTATATTCAGACAGATCTGAGATGGATTCAGTAATATTCACAGAGCACTGGCTAAAAACACATTGAAATCACCAATTCCAAACAAATAGGATGCTACTGTAGAACAGCGAAAAAGTTGGAGGAGCAATTGTCCTGTTTGTTCATATAAAAGAAAATCATGATGCTATGGTGAAAAGTGAATATGATCATTTCAACAAAGAATAAGATTTTGAATCAACTGTGATAGAAATTATTCGTTACAATGTCACGGTCCAATTTCGTCATCTTTCCTCAAGTTAATAAAGGATGGTTCTAATTTGTGAGCGCCCAGGTGAGCGAGTTTACCGGTCGTCCGTCTGGCGGTCGGAATGCGAGTGACGGGGTAGTAAAGGGTAAAGCAAAGGTCACGGCAGATGCAGGGTAGAGACAACGCGGTCAAGAGGTTTTGGCTGAGAGCGCGTGAGAAAGAAGATTTGTTGAAGACGAAGTATATTTTGTAAGTACATTGGTTTAGTATAACTATATAGGCATAATAACAACGTGTGGGAGTGTGAGCCTACACAACATCAACCGGTATCGTATCATTATCAATTTTGTAAACACTTGGCCTGGGTGGAATATTGTGATTTGGTGAAGAAGAGAGTTTTAGTAGCAGTATTGGAGACAAAGGAAATATAGCACCGAAGCTGTAACTATAAGTCTCGCATTATACTAATTATAATCATATGATGATCTGAACTATTTTCTGTATATTTCTATTCTTTACAATTTTAGGGTTATTGGTTCTACTCCTTCCTGAACTAATTGGCGCTCATACCCTATATACCTTTTATTTCGTACTTTTTATTGATAAAATAAATCCCACCCATCTCCCTGGCACACAGTGGCGGACGGCACAACAATGCCATTAATATTTCAAAGCGAATAATCACTATACTTTATACAGAGCACCCAGTCCACCCACAGGGAATATCAAGATATGTTTATAGATACACTGGATAATTTACTATCCACTTTAACTGAAGAGACTGTAAAAAGGATCATTGTTTTATTGGGAGACTTCAATATGAATCTTTCAGCAGACTCAATTGAATTAAAAAAAACTAAAAAAATTAATTCATATAATTGAGTGAAAACTGTCAAGGAACCCAGACATATCACCTTAACTACAAGTAAAATGATTAGATGAGCGAAGCGAAGTCTCCATCCCACTATTATAGGGCTTTGTCTGTGTGTGTGTGTGTTTTTTTTTTTTTGTGGGCACTGCACAGGTCGCAGGGTTTGACTGATTAACATAAAACTTTTTTTTAGACGCAAACTTATCTATCTTAGAACTGTATATTTTTTGGATGAATCGGTTGGACAGATTTTGAAGAAATATATTATCTCAAAGTTTCTAAAAACCCCATAAGATTGGGTTGGGTAAAAAAATTTGAAAAATAAAATCTCTTCAAATGAGATGAAATTCTCTGTAAATGTGTAAACATGATTGATATACACATTATCACAATTTTGTATGCAATTCGGATCAGCTGTTTTGAAGAAAATAATTAAATTATCTGTTTTTATTCATCAAATATTATTATAGAAATTAAAGCAGATTCAGGTTGCCGAGATTCACTGTTCTCTAGATTCGATATTTGCCCAACAATGAAGTCTTCTTTATATGCATCAAGGTGTGTAGAATACCAGATTCGATAATATAGCAAGGGTAAAACTACTTTAACGACTATTACCTTATTCAGATACCTCGCTCATCTTACAACGCATATTTCGCGTTTGCCTAATATACAATATATTATTGAATTTTTAGTATAATAATCGCACTGTATCAATAGTGGAGAACGGTTGTCAGATCATGAAAGTAATTGATGGAACTATGAAGAGAAAGAGAGAGAACTTGGCACCGCGCATTTATGTGCAATTGCAAGAGTGTAAATAATAATAAAATACAGGAGAGAAAAATGATGTACCGGTGATTTGGTTTATACAAATGATACGGAGAAGTTTGACATATTGAATGCGCCTATGTTCGCAGAGACTTGGAGTGATGTTGATTAAAATACATGTTAATCTTAGGCCTAATGTATATCATGTTGATGTTAATCGTAATTTCAATATGCTTATGAGAAAATCAAAGAATTACACGAACGATTACAATTTGATGATATCAGAATATTATGAAAAGTATGAACAATGCGCATGTGAGTGCAGGAGAAGAATATCGAATGCTATTAAAATCAAAAGCTCAAAAAAAGGAGGGAGGAAGTGAAGAGAAGTATCTATAAACCTTGAAATAGTCAAGTTGGCCGGGAGTGTATTCATCCAAGAAACGGTGGAAGAACAACAGAACAGTCAAATTAGTTTATAGATTGTATAGTCTTCTGTCAAGTAACAAATGACAAACAATCGTTACCATAGCAACACAGTGAACTGGTGGACTACCAAACATTCTGATTGGTCAATTCCAACTGGTGGGCATTGTTGTCTGTCTCTTGCAACAATGAGTGACGTCACTTGACAGAAGCCTATTGTTGAAAAGAGTTGATTTCTTGAGATGGTCGGAAAATAATAGATGTGATTTGGAAGAAACAATGGATGAGTTTTCAATGGATTAATTATTGATAAAAACATAACATTAGTAATATAGCGTGAATTATTGATGGAAATACAATATCTTACTAGGCAAACGCGTTATGTGTTGTCGCGTTGGATGAGCTGGAACAAATATCAACTTATCTTTGGATTGGTTACTAGGAAAACGTGGGATGAGCGTTGTGAGATGAGCTTAGAAGTATGGAAATCTAGAATGAAAAATAACTTGTCAGCTCAATTTACATCTACGGGCCTTGGATTACTTAAAACGTTCAAAAACCTTACCTGCAACTTGTTAATATTCATAGTAACCTGCAACCTGTCGCATAAACACTTTGCAAAACCAATTGATCCAAATATTCAATAGAATGTAAACTTTTATTGCGTTTTCTTCGTCATTTCTCATTCGATTGTTGCAAAAATCTCTGAAAAGGTTTATAATGATATTGTTCATAATCTGTAGAAATTTGAGAGCTTTTGAAAAAATCTTGTTTTTCAAGTATTTTTCCCCCGGGTTATTCTTATGAGGATTTCTCAAACTTTCCGATTATTTTCCGGAAAAACCTTCCGAACGATTTTTCTGAATAACAATTCCAGCCTATTCTGGTATAACAGAAATATGTAGAAAAAGTTTAAAGTCGGTGGGTATTTTTTCCTGACCTGTATGCCGAGTACAAAATTACAAAAAAGACAAAAAAACAACATAAAAACCAAGTCCATTTTTTTTTGGCATGTGAAATGGAATCTCCGCTACGCTCATCTGATTATATATATATATATATATATATATATATATATATATATATATATATATATATATATATATATATATATATATTTATATATATATATATATATATATATATATATTATATATATATATATATATATATATATATATATATATATATATATATATATATATATATATATATATATATATATATATATATATATATATATATATATATATATATATATATATATATATATTTACACCTTGAGATCCAAACCATTACCGGTACGTCACGGCCATCTTATATTTCCTTATTGATTTCTATGATAATGAAGAAGGCTTTGCTTTAATCGTTTACAATCAAGTGGTGAAACCTGTTGCTTGAATTCAATTGGTATCCTTAGGGGACCTAGACCTGACCTTTAATTTTTTTTTTTTTTTTATCATCATTATTTTCATTTTGAGTGTGATGAATACTGCAATTTAATTTGTTTGTACATGCTGCATGTTGATACTTCAGGTACAGGAATTATTATCAATTACGTCCGCGCTGTTTTTTCTGTAGAAACTGCTTCTTTTGTGGTTTAGTCTAGTTGAAATTTGCATTAGAATAACAAAATTCATAACTTTTTCAATATTCCAAATTTTGTGGTTTTATAAAAAGAAAGTTACACTTCTTGAATCGGTGCAACTGGACAAGAGTTTTAAATTGAGATTTCAGAAATGTCAAAGCCTGCAAATTCAGAAGTGTTTGAATATTCTTGTAAATTTTCTCCTCAATAATGATACAGAATTCAAAGTCTAGGCAAATAGCATCTCTTTTTTGAATCGCATTTATCTCAGAATATTGTTTTCAACTATGAAATTATCTTTTCTCAAGGATTGGTCTCATGAAAAAAAAAAAATCACAGCATGTTCATATACATATTTCACAAACTTCAACACTGGGAAATTTTGATGAAAAATTTATTGAATTTTTAAAAATTATTTTCAAGTTACAAAATGTAGTAAATCCCCAAAAAATGTCGGAAATATTTCAAAAAATCATAATATCGAAAAGAAATTAAATTCTGAAAAATTCTCGTGTGAAAGTCTGGTGATGAGTGCAATTGACAAGTTGGAGAAAAACAGCAGATTTGAATATACCATAGCTGAGAAAAAGATACCTGAAGCTGAGTGAATCAAATTGTCAAGCCTAAAAGGTCTGAGTCCCCTTGATAGCTTTGATGACTTACAAAAATTATATTATTTATTTTTTACATCGAAACAGCTGATTCGATTTGAGTGAGAGTTCAGACTAACGTGTACCATTATTATATCGAAATTCCCTGAGAATTTTAATTCTCTCGGATTAAATATTTTCCACACATTTTTTCCTCTGGGTACTATTCTCATGGAAATTATGAAAACTTTGAAATGAGTTTTCTCAGAAGTGGTTCAACCGATTGCGCCTCAAAACTATACAGTATCGAATTAGATAAGTACACGTGTGTATGTCAAGTTTCGAATGATTTTGAATTTTCGTTTGACCTGTGGAGCGCGAAATGAAAAAAGTACTCTTTTCGGGTACGATGAAATTGAGTCTTCGCTTCGCTCATCCACTTATACACCTTATTCCGATTTTTCAGTACAATCAGATTGGCCGTTTTGATGTGAAAAATTATATGATCCAATTATTTTGAATCACTCAAAGCTATTAGGAAACAAATTAAATCCAAGCAACATGTGTCACCAGTCGATTGAAAACGATTGAAACAAAGCCTTCTTTATAATTATAGAAATTGAAAAGGAAATAGAATGTCATTGACGTGATTGTTTGGATCTCAAGGTGTATATATATATAAATGTATATATATATATATATATATATATATATATATATATATATATATATATATATATATATATATATATATATATATATATATATATATATAATAACCAATCCAAAGATAGGTTGATATGTTCTACTGATCCATCAACGCGGAAACACATAACGCGTTTGCCTAGTCAATTTACAATGTTCAATGCATGTATGTATAATGCATGTATGTGCATAAAAAATGTAAGCTAATTCCAACTGTTCAAGTTCAAGGTCCATACAAATTGATGCATGTATGTGCATCAAAAAAGTATAGCTAATTCTAACAGTTCAAGTTCAAGGTCCATACAATATTCAATTATAATATATTATAAACTTATATATATATATGCATATGTTTATACGTTGAGAGCCACTAGAAAAATGATCGAGTATAAAAGCGATGCACACTCAAATATATTTCATTCAAGCTGAAATAAGGTTCGAATTCATTACAATTAATTTCATTTCATTACATTCATTAAAGTGAATTGCACTGGAAGGATTCAAATTCTTGGTCGAGAAGCAATATCCATTCGCTTGATACAAATCGAGAATACGTGCTGCTAAAAAGAGGTGGGTCATATTACATATCCTAATCAATTTTATATAT
>OZ023332.1:38056831-38176831 GCA_964007535.1 Brachyptera risi
AAAATATGAACTGGTGAAAAGTTGATATGCTACACGCGTGCACTCAAATAACTCCATATGTACATGTGTACATATATAAATATGGAGGAAGCGGGAAGGAGAGAGAAAAGTAAGAGAGAGTGATATGAAATAAGTGAAAAGAGACGATAGATGAGGAGAAAAGTGACAAAAAAATGGAATGAAATGAAATACAAACACGAGGCTTATACTTCCTCCGAATTCTCCAAACCCTAACCTCATGAACCACTTGAAATTTCGTGCTAGCAACAACGCTACCAACAACACCAACCAACAATGAGAATATATTATAAAAACAAATTAACGGTCTCTTGGACTGCAAAATCTATCACATTTCGAAGCCCATCTCATGAACAGGGCTAGGAGTTGGTACTAACAACAATGAAAATACATAGAGAACAGACATGTTGCCATGGCAGGTATCCTATTATAGATATCCTATAGGGCATGACTCCTAGTCATATTAAACAATAACGAATCGAAGTCCTAGCTTTTTAGAACTGACCAGGCCTGCCACGAAATGTATAAGGTGAGGGTCCCGGTCACCAAAAGGCTTCCGTCCGACCGAGACGATCTGAGCTTCAGGCCTCATCGCCATTGAGTTATTGTGATATAATAGTGGTCCAACTCTGAGTCTCTTTCCTGAGGTGTCATTTCATTTATCTGTAGAAATGTGTTTGCGCCACTAGGTCGTTACTACTGGGTGGTATAATTTCCATTCTCTGAGAAATACAAATATTATACAATTCCGGATTATTCTTTCCTCTAATCGTGTTCTGGGTTGGCAACACGTATTAAACGGAGTCTCATATCAGTACTTGACATTTTCTCTGTGGACCGTGTTTCAGTACACCCCGACCTTCCGACCCGTATGGGCAAGATTAACGGCTTCGAAAAGTTTGATGGTTCATTTTTTGGTTACCATTACAAGCAATCCGAATCGACTGAAGGTATGTGCCGTTTCCTGATGGAGAAAACCTACGAGGCTATCGTCGACGCTGGTAAGTTGGGAGTTAATTGACTCGAAATAAGTCGAGACTGGGAAGAAGTACTAGAATGTTTGTTGTCTATTCAAAGTGACCATTGCATACATGTACAGACAGTACAGTTTTCATTGCACGATTTTGTCCATCTATAGGTAATTCACGTGAACCAATCAGATATCTTACGGATAATTTCTGACTCTTTCACTGACGGGAACGGGGAAAACGTGCAACCGTGTTACCATGAATCAAGCATCATCCTGAACTAGGCCCAAACAGTTGGTATCAGTTGATGAATGCCATTAGAACTTGAAGATCCATAAATAAAAATCACATCAACAAAATTATGCATACATAATCTCCCAACAACATCCAAATGAATTTCAAACACGAACACATTCGAACCGAGACTGAAATGATTGTGGGAAGAGGCATTCAAATTGTGTGATAATGTCTCTGAAAACAAATCTGGAGCATCCAATTTTAGAACCACTAAGGAAATTGGATGATGAAAAAATCAAACTTGATTCGAATCTTTGAAGAGTTTCTAGTCGTTCATTCTATTCTACATCACTGATCCCTTCTGAATGTGGAATTTGATGATGCCGTGCTTAGGCCTACCTATGACCATAGATAACGTAACGGGATAAGCAACATGGCGTAAGTCCTATCCTTTTTAACATCAGGCCGTTTTCAGCATGATGATATCAGCGCACTTTCGTGTACATTTATGAGATTCGCAATTTCAAATCAAATCGTACGTATCAGGCTCGTATTTCAATATTTAGTACATAGTTGTATACTTGCATTGTTTCTTTGTTTTTTTTAATAACATCGAAACTTGATACAAAATCATTGTTCCCCATTAAGGCTATGGATAAAAGATAGGATCCTTTGGACGGGGCACCACAAGGGCGATCTTACCACCCCAGTTTGATTATTTAAAATTAATGATCTTCAACACCAGGACTGCGCTGTCTGTGACCATAATTTTTCGCCGTAGATAAAAGTCTTTCAGTATAAACACACGAATGTTGATATCTTCCACTTTGAACCAAGTCTCTTGGGCAATGATTACTTCTTTCCCTTGACAGCAGATGTAAAATTGATCATTATACAAAATGCACAAATTAAATTAGTGATAGGCCTATAATGTTATAATTAGGCCTATCGCTCTACTAATTAATGGTCGTGACCAATTAGTACTTCATCCAAGCATTTGCTTCGAGGACTGTGGGAAACCACGAAAAATCAAGTCAGGATGGATGCATTGTTTCTGACCTTTCTCGTAGATGATGAGTAATTATCCAGTTATCAAATAGTAAATATAGCAGTAGGGCTCTTGACTATGGGACTAAATGCTTTTACAGACGTATTTTTAATTTAGATTGGCTATAATTCAAATGAAATTCATCCCAATATTGTTTGATGCAGTTGGAAAGAGCTGGATTCATAGATTGCATTACATCCATCACTTGTATAGATCAACATACAATAATACCAGCAAATCATCATAACATTTGTGAGGCGGCATCCCTTTGATATACGCATGGTGCGAAAGGAAAGCGCCATGTTGCTTATCCCGTTACGTTATTTATAGTCATAGGGCCTACTCACTTTCCCTATGAAAACGTATTGCATTCGTAATTTCATTCAGTTTCATGGAATTGATAATATATTTTGAAATGGGTTCCATTTCAATTTGACTTGAGCTACATTTGTGTATAATATCACAAATTATATCATCATATCTTCTTGTTTCAAACATGAGAATGCTATATATTTCCATACGCAGTCATTTCGGTCGTGAGTGGGAAAAAGATAACTTTACGAGTCATTTCAACTGTAATGAATATCACTATTTTCGTTAACAATCATATCATTGTTCTTGTTTATTCAATATACAATTTCGTTATGTTTTTTCAATATACAATTTCGTTATATATGTCAAGATATTTACCACGCCTTCCATTGATCAAATCCTAATGGATCAGAAATCATCGAGGGCCTATATCGAAAATGAATTGTGGGAATAATGACACATATTCAATGTAACTTGTGGATTTGTAGAGACATTCTCAATGGTTACTATTGTTATATTCATTGTTGTGAAGCCCAAATGAGCACATTTTCTTCACGCATGTGCTACGGCAAGGGAGGTTCCCATATATTCTCCATCTATATTTGGTATCCGAACTTGCTTCAGGTGTAAACCCAGAAGAGCTGAGACGATCGAGAACTGGCGTGTTTGTTGGATCGTGCTCAATATTTGATTATGGAACAGCAGATGAAGCCACCTGGCAGACTTCATATAACCAAGTCAGCTCAGGCAGAACGACCTATGCTAATCGCATATCATACTGGCTACAATGTCACGGTGAGAATAATATATATATACTTTCATAATTGTATAGTAATTAGACAGATCACGCAACAGATAATCCCACACGACTTGCTGCTATAAACGTGAAGCACAACCATGATAACGGTTCATGAACATAAACTATACGACGATTGCAAATTATTGCAATACTTCTTCACAAGTCATTGACTTGTTATTGAGGGCAATATATCTCAATGAATATTATATATATATATATATATAGATATATATATATATATATATATATATTTACATATATATATATATGAATATATATATACATATATATATATATATATATATATATATATATATATATATATATATATATATATATATATATATATATATTTATCTATCTATCTATATATATATATATGTGACAGAGATTCTTGTGGCCGATGGTACATGGTAGACGATTTCTTTGGTTGCACCACGTGTTGTAGATGATGAAGATAGACGTTTCGAAGGAATTTCATTCCTCATCTTCAGTAGTCTTCCCATGACGAACATCAGCAATCAAACGACTGGGGCTGTCTCGATGCGTCATTATATGGTCAATCTGTGATCAAAGCCTGCCCAATGGCTGCTTCTCGTCAAAGTGTCAGTTTCTGGATTGGGGCGGACGAAAATCGAGAGACTGATTGGCCGACACAGTTTACTATGGTTCAAGTCGGTCTCTGGAGATGTTGTTTCGACTTGGCAGTCTGGCTCCGAGTAGCGGGGCGTCGAGCTGTTGGTGATGCGGAAGACTGGTGTGTAGTCGCCGGTAACTCAGTCGACGTGGCTCCCGTGGTTAGAGCGGTCAGCCATCCAACTTGTGGCCCGAGAGAATGTTGCTTAACTGCAAGCTGTGCACGAGTGACTGGTAGCCATGTGCTATTTGGGTGCGGTCCACGTCGTTTCTTGCTAGGGACCTGGACAACCTCGTTGTTTGGACAATCATCACTCACATTTGGTTTGAGACGATGCTATTTTTCCCAGTATCGGTTTCCATGTGTGCGATAGACACCGAGCATTATCCCTCTTATCCAAATTGTTAGGATGTCGTTCGATTTCGAGTGCTTCACGAATTATTAAGAACTCTTCACATTTTATGGACTTGATCCAAAACATTCGACTAGAACCAGAAGACCTCCTAGTCAGTTTTGACGTGGTATCGCTGTTCTCCAAAGTCACAATCCTTGAGACACTGGATATAATAACTAAGAAACATAAACCAGCAAAACACTTAATGAAATTATCCCATCATTGAATGAACACTACATATTTTATCTTCGACGGTATTTTCTACAAACAAGTCCAGGGGACACCAATGGGTTCACCTCTCCCCAGTGGTGGCCAACATATATATGGAGGATTTTGAGAATCGTGCTCTGGATGCATCACCTCTCAAACCCAAGTGCTGGTTTCGATACGTCGATGACACGTTTGTGGTATGGCAGCACGGACCCGACAAACTCAAGGACTTCCTCAACCACCTCGATAAACAACATGTCAACAATCAATTTACCATGGAATTAGAAAGTAATGACGTTTTACCCGTCCTTGACGTTTTAGTCATTCGGAAACCTGATGGACATTTGGGCCATACCGTTTATATGAACCATACTCACACCAATCGCTACCTAGACGCAGCTTCGCGTTTCCCTAGCAAGAAACGACGTAGACCGCACCCAAATAGCACATGGCTACCAGTCACTCGTCCACAACTTGCATTTGGGCAACATTCTCTCGGGCCACAAGTTGGATGGCTGACCGCTCTAACCACGGCAGCCACGTCGACTGAGTCACCGGTGACTACACGCCAGTCTTCCGCATCACCAACAGCTCGACGCCCCGCTACTCGGAGCCAGACTGCCAAGTCGAAACAACATCTCCAGAGACCGACTTGAACCATACTAAACTGTGTCGGCCAATCAGTCTCTCGATTTTCGTCCGCCCCAATCCAGAAACTGACACTTTGACGAGAAGCAGCCATTGGGCAGGCTTTGATCACAGATTTACTATATAACAACGCATCAAGACAGCCCCAGTCATTCGATTGCTGATGTTCATCATGGCAAGACTCCTGAAGATGAGGGATGAAATTCCTTCGAAACGTCGATCTCCATCATCCACAACACGTGGCGCACCCGAAGAAATCGTCCTACCATATATATATATATATATATATATATATATATATATATATATATATATATATATATATATATATATATATATATATATATATACTTATATATATATATATATATATATATATATATATATATATATATATATATATATATATGTGATGAAGATATATAAATCTGCTCACGATCAATCCAATTTGGAAAGCAATTGAGAAACTGAAACGCCAAATATAATGAGTGGCATGTAATTACACATGAAAACATTACAATTTACACACTGAATCTTCTTGGATTATCTCAACGTCATATAACACTACTTACCTTCTGGTTCAGCAACTTATTTTGACAGGCGCTAAATGACCTCGCTGTCGATGCGCCTTAAAACCCTAATATTCATTCATTCACGTGCAACAGCGTGGTTTGAACATGATCATCTCATCAAACAATATAGGCCTACTTGATTAGTTTCCTCACCTCAGAATGAAATCAAGTCGTGAACTGTGCTCATATGTGTGGACCAAACACAGATAGACCTATGTGTATGAGAATCATTGTTTTGATTTCTCATCCGATCAAACCTCCAAACACATCCCGGCCCAAACCGATTCCAATCGCAAGATTCAGTTTCAATTAGAGAACGTTATCTATATGAAACGCATGACCCATATATGTATTCAGATCCGTATGGTATCTATAAGTCTTTCAGATTGTTCTTCAAATGAATTAGTACACGAAAAGTTTGAAAATGATTCGTTGATTATTGTGATGAGTATGGAAAATCTGAATGAAAAAAATTCAACTAGATTTAGGCCCTATCATTTGTCATAGGTCCCAGCTTCATAGTCGACACCGCCTGCAGTTCGAGTTCGTACGCCGTGGATCAAGCCTATGCCGCCATAAGAGACGGTCATTGTGATCAAGCCATTGTAGGCGGTAACAACTTATGTACCAGTCCCCTGCTCACTATTCAGTTCTACCGCCTCGGAGTGTTGAGCAAAGACGCTTCTTGCAAGTCCTTCGATAAATTAGGTGAGCATGGAAGTGTGATCTACACAGGATGGTGCATCAGAGGAGTCGAATCAAGAGACTAGGAATATTGTACATTCTCTGCTAGGACGTTATGAATAAAAAAATTAATGACCATATAAGACACTACTGTTGATATCTTCCACCATCAGGCAATCGGGACTATCCCTTGCTTCCAATTAATAATCAATTCACTAAACTAGATGAACAATACATTTCTATCGGTCAAGTTTATTCAATCAATTAATTCGGATCTTCATTTTCAGGTAATGGTTACGTACGCAGTGAAGCCGTTAGCGTTATTTTCTTGCAAAGAGCAAAACACGCGAAACGAGTTTACGCGACTCTAGTTCATTCCAAAACGAATTGTGACGGTTATAAGGGAGAGGGAATAACTTACCCTTCCGGGAATATGCAGAAGAGACTTTTCCGGGAATTTTATGAAGAATGCCAGATTGATCCGGCTAGTCTGGCTTGGATCGAAGCGCACGGTACGGGAACTGTGGTAAGATACAGAACAATGGTATGGTAATTGACAATTGTATGAAAAACTTCACATATTGCTCAGATATGATAAACAAAATCATCTTAGTTTGTATCAATCTACAAATCCATCAATCTCAATCTACAGAGATCCAAACAGTTCATTTCTGATAGTAAGTAGGCCTAATGGAACTGTTTTGGTGAACGTTCACGCTATTGGCAGCGTAATTCTTTATACAACAATTGAACGAATAATCTGACTTATAACCAACTCATGACCTGAAGGTATACAGTGTGAGCAGTAGGGCCTACGTAATGCATGCGGTAATCAAACTACAATGTATTCTAATAATTCAACACGCATAGGAGAGACATCAAATATTCAACTGGAGGTTTGATGTTTTTCATAGTAAATAATCAATAAGACACCATCCCTAATTGATAATAATCAAGGTGTCCAACAGGTTGGTGACCCTGAGGAATGTAATGCGATTAGCGAAGTTTTCTGCGAGGGTCGGAAGACTCCTCTGCTAATTGGTTCAGTCAAGTCCAACATTGGCCACACTGAGGCTACATCTGGGTTGTGTTCGATCACCAAAGCAATAATTGCGATGGAAACTGGTCTCATTCCCCCGAACTTGCATTACACTGAGCCAAGAGAAGGAATCCCGGCTTTGGCAGATGGATCATTGAAGGTAAACAATTACTGATAATTTGTCATCAAAATGACGAGAGTATAGATATGATATGATTAATTCCAGAATTATGATGTCCATATCAATCATGTGATGTTCCAAGTAATGGCATGTATTAAAATTGTCTGTTGTGAGTTTCGTACATTGATGGAAAGTTTTATGAGATCACAATAGATATAGATGAGGAAATGAGAAATACTGACCTCCTTAAGAATATCGATTTATTGAAATGTCTTCTGAAAGGTTATAACCGAGCCGCTTCCTTGGGATGGAGGTTTGGTGGGAGTGAACTCGTTTGGTTTCGGAGGTGCCAATTGCCATATGTTGCTTCGGTCGAACCAGAAGACAAAGGTCAATGGCGGAGTTCCTGCTGACAAGATTCCACGTCTTGTGACTATATCGAGTCGGACAGAGCTTGGAGTCGATCAAATTCTGGACGATGTGAGTAAAAACATAACATCCGTGATCATTCGGTATTTTACTCAAGCTTAAAATTAGGTATCTTTCAAATTCATGAATCTATTTCTATTCGAAGTTATTCCCGTCGAGCAATAAATGTGATTCGATTTCATACTGGACTAAAAGAGGCGGAATGTGTTTCCTCGTTGATGGATCAGCACGAACATTATTCTTCGGTTGATCATGTATATCCACCTTGAGATCCAAACAATCACGTCACTGCCCTCTTTCATACATTACTCATTCCAATCAATTTTTCCTTTGATAATAGAGGAGGTCTTGTTTCAATCGATTCTGATTAATGACCCTTGAGTGTTTTTAATTTTAAAAAATGGAATCAGTTGGTATCCTCCTAGCTTTGAGTGATATAAAAACATCACATCATATATGTTTTCACGTCAAAACGTCTGATCTGATTTAAGTGAAAGTTCGGAATAATGTGAAACATTATGATATTGAGATTTCGTGGAAAATTGAATCTCATTGATATTGTTTTTATGTTCAAAAATATTATGTTGATCCATCTGTATGCCGTGTTGAAAAAAAAACATATGAACGAAGGCCGTTTTTTATGAATGAAATTGAAGTCCTCGCTACGTTCATCCAATGACGCATATCATATTGATCGATACATCAATACATCATAGAATCATTACATCGGTTCTAGTACCATAGTATATGGCTGTATTCATGAGTAACTTTGCATTTCTAGTTGGAGTCGAGGCCCGTAGATGCTGAGTACATTCGGCTGTACCACGCGCTTCATGCTAAAGAAATACCAGCACACATCTACAGAGGCTACACTATCCTCACAAAGCCACACTCCATAAGGCATGTACAGGTGAGTTGATATCAGAGAGTATTTCTGCCAACTTGGCGAGGTGAGAGTACTGACTTATAATCATTTTTTCTTTCGCGACAAATTACAATCTTTCGCACACATATATTATATGCATATGAGTGGAGATAACCCGTGTCATGAAGTCATCTGCGATCGCTTCGCGTGCGTATAAGATATTAGATCCCTCACACAATTGAACAATATTACAATTTATGGTTTATGGTTTATAGTTTATGAACTTTTTCTCATTCCCTCCCAATGAAACACCTATTCACAATCTGGCAAAAACTAGTCGAATCTGGTTTTCATTCTTGTTAGGTTCCGTTGAAATTTTCTTCGTATGAATAAGGGGCTGGTGTTGTCAGGTATGTCATACGATAAATCGTCGAAAAACGACGAACGTGTTCTTCATTTGTAGCGTGAAGGAATTTTTATTGAAGAAGACTGCTGTTGGGGATAACTTCGATTCATGTTGGCAGTTTTAGCAACCCTCCTCTAACGGGGATCCCGGTCTCGCGCCGAGACGTTCGGCTCTGTATCGAAGCGATCGACAGAGCCGCCTCAAAGTGTTGACTTTATTTACATCCATATACACATACGATATACGATACACATGGGGACGATTCTAACTGTCGGATAATTATTGAAAGATTTCATATATGGGAACACTTGATTGGCATCCTGAATTCGTCGGCAATTTTGAACTTTAATCTGAATTATTCATAATTAACTCGACATTTGCTCCAAATAATTTGAAAATCAATATGTATATATATATATATTCCTTCAGTACTATTCCAAGACAATTCGACCCGTTTGGTTCATCCTTCCTGGATTACACAGTCAGTGGTCTGCAATTGCCAGGTCTCTCCGCCTAATTCCTGCGTTCTCCAGCGCCATTGATATGTGTCACGAAGCGCTGCTTCCAACTGGACTTGACCTGCATAAAATTATTTCTGGAGATAAGACAGGAAGTCTTGTCAACAATTCGGTTGGCACAACGGCAATCCAGGTGAGTTGCTCTGATCATGGATTCATACTGAATTGCTTGAGATGAGGTTCAGCAATCAAGAAACTAAGGATTACTGGAGAAAATCTCTCATACTGGTAATTTCTTCCTCCCAAGTTCCAACCATTTTCATTAATCGATGAAATTCAAGTATTGGGTTATTTTCAATAGCATGAAACTGAGTGCCTCAATAATTTGGAATCATCGGAAACAATTTGCATTGAAATTGTGACATCAAAATACAGTGGGCCAACTATAATGACTGTATTATTGTTGAAGATTGGAATGATTGACATTCTTACAACGATTGGAGTACGTCCAGATGGTATGATCGGTCATTCCATCGGTGAGCTGGCAGTTGGTTATGCAGACAAATGTATAACTTTGGAACAAACAATGATGTCTTCATATTACATCGGGTTGACTCTTGATGGATTGTGGAAGACCGAATTGGAAAGTGTTGGTGAGCTTCGAATACAAATTCAAAGAATCAATCATGAATGAAACCTATATTTCCACAATGAACTTTCCGAGTGTTTTTTTTTTCAACACTTGTATTTTACAGATACAGGTTCGAAAGAAGTTCCAAATCCTCCATCTCAGTATGCGTCAAGTACTTCGAGAGATAGTTCTCACAGTTGTGTCATATGCAAATCTCTGAGATCTTCATCAGAAACGGTCTTGTCAGTTATAGAGAAAGATTTCCAAAAGGGAGATGACTGGTGCATCAATTCTGCGAAACACACACGATTGATCAGAAATGCTGAATCACAATTGAAGCGACAGATGTTAGAGGTGAGGATTACTGCAACTTTGATGATCGTGTATGACTACACTAAATCTCAGTAGTTTGTTTTGTAATGAGTAATGTGTTTTACTAATCTGTAATCATAACGAATGTTTTCACAGATAATTCCGTCTCCTCGAATTCGCTCGACTTCTTTCAAGAGGCACTGCGATAATAATGAAGGACGTCTGGCAACTGCGGAATACTTCAGTCACACTGCATTGCATCCCGTCCTTCTCAAAGACTCGTTTCAACAAGTGCCTAATAAGACCATCACGATTCAGCTGTCGCCCAATGAGATCATAGGAGATGCTCTTACGAATATTGGAAAACACACTTGCTACGTGCCATTGACTGATGCTAAGAAAGACGGCGTTGAGTACCTACTCACCGCACTTGGAAGGTAGGTGGAACGTGTGTTTTTCAATGGAAAAAAGGGTGGGCCCTATCGACACACCATGGGAGAATTTAAACCCACTATAGAACCAGCCTCATGTCATGTATAGCCACTTGTATATATTTGTATGTATATATATATATATATATATATATATATATATATATATATATATATATATATATATATATATATATATATATATATATATATATACACACATGTATCTATTTTTTTCTAACCATGTCATAAAAGATACGCCTCGACCGGGACTCGAACTCGGGACCTTAAGATTGCCGGTCAAGTGTTGTCCTGATGAGATAACGAGGTATAACTCTCATGATATGACTATACTTCGAGTGACGATACTTCATTGGGCTAGCTCTATGAAGGGCTTAGATCCACCCAAGGTGTGAAGATTGTACTGTTCATTACTACAGATCATTGTGTACTCTGTTTCACCTTCGCCTAGGCATAAGGAATAATTTTATTAATCAACTTCCTGGCTACGAACCAAAATCGAGATATTTGGGATGTTATAGTCATGTCATAAAAGATACCCCTCGACTGTATGGGACTCGAACATGATATATATATATATATTTATATATATATATATATATATATATATATATATATATATATATATATATATCACAACTTTTATTTTTTTAATCTTTACCCCTGACCCAATTTGATTGGTTATCTGGGTTTGAGATCAGGCTGGTTTCTTCAATTAACGTGAATCGAGTCATGATTGTGCACTTCGTTCTTCTAGGTTGTACGAGTGTGGTTTGGATCTCGAATTGGCAAACATGTACCCTGAAGTACAGTTCCCTGTGAGCCGAGGCACTCCGATGATCTCTCCAGTGATTGGCTGGGATCATTCAGAGAATTGGAATTTCTCTGATGCAAACCCAACTGTGCACGATGCATCAGCGGAAAAGTCTCACAAAATCGCCATGTCCCTCAAGACTGATGATTTCAACTCCGGGCATGTGATAGACGGCAGGAATCTCTGTCCTGCCACCGGCTACCTCGTGAGTTCACTTTAACTAGCAATCTTCACACCTATCAATCCACAACGACTCGCGGAGGTTAGCTATTTTCAGGATTGTGATGCAACGATAGAGATGAATGCATGTATTTTTTAGTTTTATGAAAATGAAATATATTTTCAAAATGATGACTTTTCAATTATGACGATGTTCACACCTATAATCGTATACATGAATGTGAACTTTGCAAATCTCTGAGCCGTGTACACTTGGAGAAAATTGTTCCTATGAAATCGTAACTCACTGCTGGTCATTATTTGCAATGGTTCAGTTTGTACGCGTGAAATACGAAGACGTGTTTTGCACCATCTCTTTTGGTCACTGTCTTTGTCTGGCCCAGCCGCAAGGCCATGCCTTGTCGATCAGGGTCGAGTGATGCGCGTACGATACAAACATGAGGGTGAGTGTGCGCTTGTCACGAAAGCACTTGTGACAGCAATCAGGCTAGGCACACAACACATTTCGTCCCCATCATGAAGAGTATGAAGAGTATTATCACCTCAATAAGAGTGTCGAGTGAAAAAATGCATGGTAATAATGTTTATTCATATTTGTTGATTATATTGATGAAATAGTTAAGCAGGATTGAAAATCATAGCTCCAGACATGTGATGATATCATTGTTATGATATATACATCCACTTCATTCATTGATTCACCACCGATGGCTATACCGCTTTCAATAACTCGAGTAGATCAGCAGCTCTGTTCCTATCGCTGTAGAAGGTGTTATATACACTGGATCCAGAGGCGGCGGAGCCATAACATTATTGAAATATCAACTTGTCACGATCGATGAATTGGCCAAGTCATAGAAAATACTACGAAGCAGAGAACTCCAATTCAACCTGTTACACCTCAAATCTTGAACACCTCACATATACATCAATAATTACACTTCGTAATTGTATTCGCAATCAATTATGATAAATGATATTGTCCAACGAATCCTTCAGATTGATAAAATGTATCCCGATATTTACCTCTTGTTACAGTGTATGGTGTGGGATACCTTGGAGTCGATGCATGGAAGATTATCCAATACATCAGATGTTGTTTTCGAAGGAATAAGATTCCATCGTGCCACGATATTACCTCAAGAAGGTATATCAATGTCCATACATTATACCACCTACCAAAGCACTTGTTGGTCATATGTTTCTACTATATTCCATCAAGTATATCCAGCTACGTATGCATAATCGTTTATGGAATTGAATTCAGTGAGGACTTTAACGTCAAATACAAAACTTTCCTATATATTATTATGGCATGAAAATTACTCCAAAAGTACAAATTAACATCATCGACCACACAAAACATCGGAAAAAGATTACGAAGCACGTTGAATTCATTCATCGCAATACCCCATCCGGAAAAATCTTACTTGACACCTCTGTATCTACCCGAACTCTTTGCACTCCATCCCTTAGAAAATGTCCTATTCAATTCATCAACCCAGCATTTCCAATAGACACTTTCAACTTTCCCAATAGCCTGACGTGATCTACCATCTCGAAAGCCTTCTCAAAATCGAGAAACACTGCATCAATACACCCATCCCCATCTACTACCTCTGCGATCTCTTCCGATCTCTTCGGCTTTCGACTCAATGAATCATGAACTATACTACTCATTAAAATCAGAGCTAAGAGTTATTCCTTACTTTCTTGTTGTTATTTGAGTAATTCGAGTAAGTCAAGTTCAGTTTTCAGTAATTCCAGTATTTCAGTAATCTGGAAAGTGAAAAGTTTCACTGCAAAGTGAGAGTGATACATTTTCATTCACATTTCTGCGAGTTCTCCATGGCGTACCTCAAGGATCAATACGCGGTCCTCTTTTGTTCAACCTATATGTGCATGACATCCCGACAGCTATACATTATTGTAAATTCAACAGATACGCTGACGGCATCCAGTTATTTATACCTAGCACGAACTCCAGGTCACTATAGCAGAATATAGAGTACTTGAACTCTGACCTACATGCTATCCTGTTATGGTCTCAGAACAATGGCATGAAATTAAATCGCTGGCAAATCAAATATTATCAATCTCTATCTGGAACATCCGGTCAAAGTCATACTTGACATCACGGTAATAAAGAGTAAAGCATCTTCAGTAAAGAGTAATAAAGAGTAAGAATCTGCATGAAGAATCTTGGTGTGTGGATCCAATTAGATATGTCATGGACAACACATGTAACCAAGTGCTGCAGTAAGGCTTTTGGTGAACTTTGATATCTGCATCAATTTAAGCAATTCCTTCCCCCAGATGCTGAAATATTACTTGTTCATTCACTTGTTTAATCCATTCTTGACTTCTGGGGTTCTGTGTAAGTATAGGATTGAGCAAAGGAGTTGAACATCAAATACAGAAAGTTCAATATGCGGATATAAAAATCGTTATCAACATTCCATTCAAGCAGGCAGGCTGGCAGCAACAGTCACCCCAATCATCAAGCGTTACTGGCTGAATATGTATAACCGCAGATCATTTCATTCCTCAAATTTGATGTACAACATTTTGAGTGGGAAATCCCCAACATATCTCTATGAGAAGCCAACTTTCTCTAGAAACGTTCACAACCATCACACAAGGTTTAATGACAATCCAGGATCAGTGTATCATCATCAAACTAAAAAACCTGCATCCTCTCTTTCAATAAATGGTCCAAGATTATGAAATAGCTTACCCGTGTCCATCAAACAAGAGAAATTATGCAAATATTTCAAAAATGTTTATAAGAAGTGGTTGTTGAATGAATAGGAGAATAACACCATAATCAAACCAACATCCAATCTCAAAATATTACACATACGGATCATTTTCAACATCTTTACATACATGATCATTTTATTACAATTATCAGGCCTATATATTTCGAACTCGACATTAAGCAATAAGTAGTTCTGCATGGTTGGGTGGAAGAGCGGTCTTGCCGAAACTCGCTATTTCATCATTTTGCTCATTGTACCATGTTTTTTATAATGTATGTACGATGTTTTTCATGATGAATAAAAAACCATCGATAATAATACTAATACAAAATAATAGTGATAATAATAATAACGTCTGTTTTCATATAGGTGAAGTTGATTTTATCATCATCATACAGAAAGTAAGCGGCAACTTCGAGGTGGTTGAAGGAGATACTGCCATCGTCACCGGCCGTGTCTACTTCACTGACGATGTCAACAATGAAATGGCACAACAACTTCCGGTACCAAAACACTCGAGTCTCAAAGAACTGTCTTCAAAAGATATCTACAAAGAACTTCATCTGAGAGGTTACAACTACAGTGGCTTGTTCAGGAGTTTAATATCGGCTGATCATATGGGTGGGTAGCGGCAGATTTTATTAGTGATGATTATTACAAATTCAGTGTAAGATCGTGAAGGGTATTGTTGTTCCTGATTTCATCCTCACTGTACATTTACTCGGAGGTGGTTATCCTCTTCGAACCAAAACTATACTGTAATATTCTGGTGTAAGTGTTCAATTTCAATTCAATTTTCAATTCAAAAAATCATTTTATTCTATGCAATATGATACATCAGGAATTACAATGAGAAATGTGCAGTATTCATTTTTCACATAGCTATCATTATTCACACACCTTTGATATCGATAGATTAAACCTTGGAAAAGAAAAAGTTAAAAATTAAGTAAAATAAAAATAGTGTTCCTTGAATTATGTTAATATCCAAATCTAATTAATAAATAATACATTCAATTCATGTAATGTAACTGTGTTTGGAGTTGAGTATTAAAGATGAATGAAAAATGAAAATGAAATAAAGAATGTATAGAAGCCCGCATAAGAAAGAACAATTCTTGTGTGCGGGCTGAAATAAGTTCAAATAAGTTGTTCGAAAAATTTCAATCAATCAGTTTCTAAGTCTCCATGTTTAAATATGCTGAATCTGCGAATTTTTTCAAAATTTATCCGAGTATAATTGAAGTGCAGATAACATGATACAATACAACTCATGCCAGACGCTCATATCATCCATAATGCATTCAACCATATGAAATAATTATCGAGTCCAACATTGGGTATACTTCTGGATTCACCATAAAATTTCAGATACGACCATTGAATATTACAATGAGGTAACATAAGATTGTGTTAAATGCTATTGTGAAACGAATACGTGACGAATGTGAGTGTTGATATTGTCTGACGAATTGCTTTCTTCCAGGTGTGAGTGGTAAGATACGTTGGGTGGACAACTGGGTGGCGTTCATGGATAACATGCTCCAGATGCAAATAATTGGTGAAGATACTCGAGGTTTATTTGTACCAACATCAATTGACAAAATTGTTGTCAACACAAATCAGCATCTGAAACTTATAGAAGAATTGGGAAGGGACTGTGGTAAGTGATTTAAATCTGTTAGGGACCACTGAAGTGATCCTTTTGAAGGAATCCTTTATAGTAGGCCTGTAGGTTGATCATTTGGGAAAATTATTTAATATTTTGTGCTATTTATTTAAAGAGGAGAGAGGCAAGCTAGGAACTCAGTTGCTAGTTAGATGAGCGTAGCGAAGATTCTATTTCACATGCCAAAAAGATGGGCTTCGTTTTTATGTTTATATTTTTTTGTAATTTTGTGCGCGGCATACAGGTCAGGAAAAAAATACCTATCGACTTGAAACTTCTTCAAAATATTTCTGTTATACTAGAATAGGCTGAGATAGTTTTTCAGAAAAATCGATCGAAGGTTTTTCCGGAAAAAATCGAAGAGTTTGAAAAATCCTCATAAGAATAACCCAGAGGAAAAATACTTGAAAAACAAGAATTATTCAAAAGCTTTAAAATTTTCATCGAATATGAACAATACTGTCATATACCTTTTCGGAGATTTTTGCAACAATCAGATGAGAAATAACAAAGAAAACGCAATAAAAGTGTACATTTTATCAAATATCAGGATCAACAGGTTTTTCAAAGTGTATATGCGACAGGTTGCAGCACTATAAATATCAACAAGTTGCAGGTAAGGTTTTTGAACATTCGAAAAATCCAAGGTCCGTAAATGTGGATTGAGCTGACAGAATATTTTTCATTCTATATTTTCACACTTCTAAGCTCATCTTACAATGCAAATCCCACGTTTTCCCATAGTTAACTACACACTTCATCAATATTATTCAGCCCGAATGGCAAAATAAACTTACATATATATATATATATATATATATATATATATATATATATATATATATATATATATATATATATATATATATATATATATATATATATATGTATATATATATATATATATATATGTATATATATATATATATATATATATATATATATATATATATATATATATATATATATTCACCGTCATGTACATTGCCATTGTGATGGAATATATAGTTTTCTCTAAAACTGCTTAAATTGCTAATTATGAAAACACAATGGTGGTTTAAATGATCCATTTGGCTATTTTTTTCATCACGTCTCACCAGATTTGAATACTGCTCGAATCCTTGTCTTTGCTACAGTACTTTATGGTCAAATGTACGACTACATCTATATGCCATAATAATAAATATAAGAGTCAGTTAGTTCCAGTTGGAGACTGAGTAGGATACCACATGGACCCTCATGTCGGACAAAATCATTCCAATGCGCCATTAAGTACATTGAGATAACATCGTGTGATACCTCTAGTCTGAACCATAAATATCGAAAACTGCCACACATGAAAAAGTGGTAGGTAAGCTTTATTTGAACTTTCGAAATTCGAAAGCTTGAATCCATGTTATACATCTTTGACCTAACGTTTTTTTTTGTCACCATCACAACTGATTGTTGGAATTCAAGCATCATTTGCCATGATTTGATAATCGAAAAAAAATGATGATAACTTTTACCAAAATGAGATTCCTCATTTCATCATCTTCATTCTTGTCGCTGATGACAAAGCGTCCCCTCATAACTTTGTTGGTGAATTGCTGATCACTAGGAAAACGCGGGATGCGCGTTGTGAGATGAGCTTAGAAGTATGGCAATCTAGAATGAGAAATAACTAGTCAGCTCAATTTACATCTACAAACCTTGACTTACTTCAAACGTTTAAAAACCTCACCTGCAACTTGTTGATATCTATAGTAACCTGCAACCTGTCGCATAAACACTTTGCAAAACCAATTGATCCAAATATTCAATAAATGTACACGGTTATTGCGTTTTCTTCATTATTTCTCATTCGATTGTTGTAAAAATCTCTGAAAAGGTGTATAATAGTATTTTTCATATTCTGTGAGAATTTGAGAGCTTTTGAAAAATTCTTGTTTTTCAAGTATTTTTCCTCCGGGTTATTCTTATGAGGATTTTCCAAACTTTCCGATTATTTTCCGGAAAAACATTCTGACCGATTCGTCTGAATAACAATCTCAACCTATTCTGGTATGACACCAACGTTCAGAAAAATTTTCAAGTTGATTGATTAATTTCTCTGACCTGTATGCCGCGTACACAATTCCAAAAAAAAAAAAATCTTATAAAAACGAAGCCCATTTTTTTTCAGGGTGTGAAATGGAAAGCTTCGCTACGCTCATCTCATAAAAACACACGTGGTAATTGTGAATATTTTGTTTAACGATGTTGTCTCAACGGCTTTCCACGTTGAACTACTGTTCAAACTCCTGTTCAAACTTCTGTCTTTGCAACAGTACACTAACATGTTCACGCGCCATAATAATACAAATAAGAGTTATTTCTTTCTAGTTTGAGACTGACTAGTATAACTAAGTTAGTACTATAACCAGTGCTATCAATCATATTAGTCAAACAATATAGTTTACCTTTCAACTTTCCACAAAACCATACAAACTCGTTCACATAGTATGCGAGTTTGTTTCTCAAGATGCCATTGGTCAGATACCAACTTTGAGACTATTGAAAATATCTGATTCCAGTTTGTATATACATAATGCATGATGTGCACATGACGGCTTATGAACTCAGTCAGTCTTCAGGCATTCATAATACATTACCTTTTCCGTAGTGATGGATATAACAGTATATCGGGAGCTCGGAATCATTAAAGCAGGAGGGATTGAAGTGCGAGGCTTGAACGCTTCAGCAATTTCCAGGAGGAAACAAACCAGCGATCCCGTCTTGGAGAAGTACCAGTTCCTACCAAACTGCATTGGTAGGTATCAAGCTACATAGAATAATGTGTTGGTATTGTCATAATTTAATACATGAAAAATGAAAATGCATACTGAACAGGTGGGATTATTTTGTTGTTGGTGTAGACCCAAAAGTTTCAGCATAATTCAGAATTTCTCACACTAAATCAATGTCACTATTAAAACTTTTGTTAAGCTTGGTGGGAAAAGTAAGAGGAACACAGCATTTTATAGAAAGTATATTGTTCAACACTCGTCGTATACCTAGCGGCAAAGATATCTGAATATCTAGGCATCGACTGAGGATCATCTCAGAGTTAGACACTTCTATCTAATAGTAGGAAGAATCTGTGTGTACTCTGCCCACTTTGAGTGACTCTCATATTCATCTACAATGGTGTGGGTTCAAACATGTTCAATCGAAATATAACATTCCGTAGTAATCTGATTAGTTAGTAGGCTTTTGTTGAATTCATTTGACAACGACACAACTGATTTGCTTTGGAGATACATCACCGATGATCTCTCTGATGATCATCACTGATGAAGAGAAGAGGAAAATTAATTTTGAGATTGCATGGCGTGTTTGTTATAAACTTGTGCCCATCCTTGCTGATTCAGCTACCGTACTTGGTGGAGTATAATGATTGGTGATACGATGTTTCTGATGCAGAATCTTCAATGAAGACCATGCCTTTGGATCTCCTGACTGCATTGAGAGTGTGTGTTCACGTCGCATTGGAGAACCAGTATGCCGTGGATGTGTCGTGCGTGGAAGTAGCAGATGAAGCAGCAGATCCTCAAAAACCACTTCTCGCATCGAGTGTGTTGGCCGTGTTGGGAGACCTGCCTCTTGTCAGGGTAAACAGAATGCTTTTCAGAACAATAACAGCATGAATGCGTCAAAAATTTACAATCAGTAACACTAAATATATGATTGAAGAAAGTGATAGTCAGAGAATAATCAGTCTGATACAATACCAATTACTGTTGAAATCGAAAAAAGAAATTTAAAACTTGAATTTTGAAAAATACAGAAAGTGAAACACATCATCCCTCTATCTGAAAACACAAACATCAAACCTCAATGAATGTAATGAAATGGATCGTATTTTATGATTATTCGCTCGATTATTTCATGATAACGTTGATGGAGATCTTATTGATGTTTCCAGCCTGTCGTCACAGTATTATCTGGGGACGGTAACCCGTTGACACGTGACCTTGAAGCCGCAATCTTGGTCGAAAATAAGAGTCTTGACACTCAACAGAACTGTCTTCTGGTTATCGGAACCAACCTATTAACAAGACGAGGAGTGCTTGAGTCTGCAATAAAATGTATTGGCAACGTTGGATGTATTATATCACGTGAACCAACTGGTCAAGAGACGAGCCACGTGGCAGGGTTGCAAGTGCTCAATGAGTATTCGGTTGGAGATGAGAAAATCGTGCTGCTTAAAAAGGTCAGTTTGATTCACTAAACTCATATATGATTACTCCAATAGGATTCGAAAAGTCATTTTTTCTCTTCCACTCTTTCAAAATTCGGAATGTTTCAATGCATGCGAAATAGGTTGAAACAATATCATCCAATAATATTATAATGTCGTAACAATAACAGTGTCATTCAGCCATATACGATCTATCGCCAAGCTCTGATGGAATAGTAAGTTTTTATTTTTGAATGAAAAATATATGATTGTGAAAATACTTTGTAATTATTTTAAGAGCGAGGAATCTGGTGAAATAGTGGTGATAAAAATGGAGGAGAATAGCTACAGCTGGTTGACCAAACTTCAAGCTGCCATGGCAAAGATACATGGTAAAACTAATGAACGCATACTATTGGTCGCTCAAGGTCAGCCAATGAGTGGTATACTAGGACTGTTCAACTGTATACGGAAGGAGTCCGGAGGAAATAGCACACGGTAAAAACTTTTCCAAAGAATTATCATTGTTTATTTCATCTCGTTGAGATTATTTGTAGAGTCTCTTCATGAGATGATCGTTTGTGTGACAATATGTGTAATATTGGGAGGTATTCATGTGAATACAACAATTGTCAATTCAATGGGATTAGAATACGCCTACATTCAAGCGATTCACCTGGAATTTGAAATCATCAGAATATTCATGTAGGCCTACCGATACATCAACTATGTGGCAACATCTTCGAAATTTGTTGCTAGAATTTAGTCAACTTTTAATTCATTGAACGAACGTTTTGAATTACGAGTGCGTCCGCAAAGAAACAAACATCTTCTGTGGTTATTGTATTGTTATCTGACACTGATTGAAATGAGAATTGAGTAATATAATCCAATATGGAAAATAATACGATTGTCAAGAATAAAATACACGATGGCATAAATGCAAGCGTACCAAATTAATTTCTTACAACATTTTCTGTCTATTGCCAAAAGTGAGAAATTGATAATCATATACAGAACAGTTATCATTGAACAGAATCATTGAGAAATCTTCACTATATGGTATGGAATGCCGTTAATTATGGGATAATTCCTACTTCTTCAGATGTTTCTTCATTTTGGATAACGATGCTCCTGAGTTTGATCCTGAATTGCCGTTCTACAAGGATCAAGTGGCCAAGGACTTGGCACATAACGTATTAAAAGATGGATGCTGGGGCAGTTACCGACATCTGGCGCTTGAAGATACGTCACTGGTCGAGGCGAATCACACTTATTCTAATTTTATGACCATTGGCGACTTGACCAGCTTCAGATGGTTCAGAGGTCCATTAGATCAGCAGAGGTAAGTTCACCATATAACCGTAGAAGACTGAAAGTATATTCAGCTCACGATCAAGGTTTCGTGTGAGGTTATATATTCAACTCCCCCCAACACCCTTCTCCTTCCATTGCCCTGAAGAAATCACATATTCGTTCCAATTTTCTCCGTTTTTTTCAAATCCAGTCAGCCCAAGTCGTGAGTCATCTCAGATGGACTCTCTAATATTCTTATCCTTTCTCCCCCTTCATTCTCTACTCATCTCCATCTCCTAACTCTACCTGTAACCCTTCTGACTGATATCATCTCCACCCTTTCTACATATTTTACGTCACTCAGCCTATATATATCCCATATCAAACTTGCAAATTCCGGCAGAGGACGCACTAACGAAAAGTATGCTTTTCCCTTCATCTCCGTACCTGTTTCCCTAAGCTGCCTCACTACAAAGATTGATGCATCAATACTCCTCTTTACAATTCGCTCAATTTGACTCCCTCACCTTAAGCGTCTGTCAAATACTACCTCTAAATATGTGTAGTTCTCCACTGACTCGAGTGTCTCCCCTTCTACATCACGTACTACATCTAGCCTCTCTTACCAAGGGTACCTTGCACTTCCCTGCTTTTAACCCAATCTTGTTCAACTGCACCCAATAATTCAGTGCCGCCAGGTCTGCCTGAATAGTTTTCACATCCATTTATTTTCCCATATAACACGCAATCATCCGCAAATAACCTTATTCACGGATTAACAACGCTATTCAAATCATCTATATATCAATCAGAATAATATCGGACATAGCACATTACCCTGTGGAACTCCTGACGTCACCCTGATTTCGCTTGAGACCTCTGTACCTACCCGAATTCTTTGCACCCTATCCTTTATAAAGTTTACAACCCAATTTACTAATCCAGCATTTTCAATGGACACTTTTGACATTCCTAATAGTCTGACGTGATCTACCTTGTCGAAAGCATTCTCAAAATCTAGGAACCCCACATCAATACACCCACCCATATCTACTACCCCTGCGATCTCTTTCGTAAATCCCAACAATACTGTGCCTCACATGTATATCTCTTTCTGAACCCATGCTGCACTTCTGAAATACCCCCACGTTTATTTACATTCACCATTACTCTCCTGATGACTACCCTTCCCTTCACCCTTCCCCCGCTTCTTTTTCTTCATCGTCACAACTCATATCTCCTGCAACTTCTTCTCTTTCTACAAACTTCCTCCATCATTCTCTATTTTCCCACCATTTCTCTTCTTTCACTTGCCCCTATTCCTCCCCTCGATTCGCTATAAATATATTATGAATGAATAGAACAAAATATTGTGTACATGTTGCAATATTTTTTTCTTTCATCAGGAGTATCCATGTTCCACCTAGGAGAGAGCTCGTACATGTTTATCACTCAGCTCTGAATTTCCGTGACGTCATGACAGCAACAGGCAAGCTTGCTGTGGAGGTCGTATGTAAGGCGAGACTGCACCAGGTATAAGCCTATAGTCATTAAAACACCTTCGCATTATCTCCTAATCAGTCTTAGCCTCGTAAACCTCGAGAGAAATCGATTCTCTGTATAAGGTACTGATGAAATGAAAGACATTGCCTGTGAAAACAATAACTGAATATAATTCCACGTTCTGAATTTCATGATTATAATATCTCCAACTGGTGACGTATATGAAACTGACATGATACGCAATTGGTCTGAATTTAGTCCCATTGAACTGTTGATTGAGGTATTCAATATCATATTTCTTCACAGAGAAAGGACATTTCCCTGAGTGAAAATGATCATAATGATAATTTTTGATCCAGAAGAGAAAATATTCAAAGTGGAAGTAGTCATAATGACACAACATTTACATTTTGTTCCAAAAGAGAGCAATACCCCGACTCGATCCTATACATTGTAATCATCTCCACGTTGAGAAATGTACTCTTTGAGGGAAACATCGGTTCAAGAAAATTAATTCTGCTGAAGTAATTCAGAGAGTGGAACTTCATATTATATTTGCTCCATAGTCGGTGTTCACTGCAGTCATCATTATTCGAATGTCGTTACAATAGCCCAACCATTTCTATATCATAATTTGGACTCATTTATTTGTGAGCTATTCCACTCTTCCTGGTAATTGAACTAAGTGCCACAGCATAGCATTTCAGATTCAGCATGAATTTATGAGCTTATAAACAATGATTCTGACTTTCCGTTTGTATATTACATCAACATAGAAATTGATCTATTCCAATCCAAGATGTAGGGTAAGGAGGGGGGGGGGGGGCAAGACTGGCATGCTAAGGGAGAAAATTCATAGAATCAACAGTTGTTATCATTTTGATTAGCTATTATTTTTGTATTGCCTAATGATTATTATAGAAGGTAAGTAGGCCTTTGGTTTTAATTCGTGCCTAAAATGTTTATATCAAGAGAAATTGAAAATGAATGCAGTGCATTTTGCGTAACTTGCCCCATGGGTGGGGTAAGTTCGGCATATACATTCATTTACAGACACATACATACAGAAGATAAAAGTAATATGATGAATCATTCGAGAGTGTACCATGAATATCGTTGGGTTTCCAGGAATGCATTCAAGGCTTGGAGTTCTCTGGTCGTGACGCGAAAGGTCAACGTGTGATGGGCATGGCAGCTTCCGGTTCTCTAGCGTCAACTGTAATAGCAGACTCTAACTTACTCACCAAAGTACCTGATCACTGGTCACTCGAGGAAGCTGCTACAGTACCAGTGGTTTACTGCACTGTAAGTCAGCTTCTAGATTCATATTGTTTCAGATCAGTTTGATTTGTTCCAGTTGGTTCTGGAAAACAATATCGAATGAATATCATTCAGAGAAGAAACAAGTATGCGGAGCTTGTCGTCTATACCGCCAATAATACTCGCGACAATAGTTACTGAAAAATCGGTTTTCTCTGTGTGCCATTGGGTTACTGGAAAATCAAGTGTGGGAGAAGCCAGGAATATTTTAGACAAAGTATGGGCAGTCCTGTTGAACTCGGTGGTGATACAGTTCGAGATTCAGCTAGAACTTGAGCTCGATTCAGTTCGTCGTTAGTTGTGTGCTCTCTGTTAGAACATATTTCATCTTATCAAACGGCTGAAACTTGCTGTTGATACTTGACCAGTAGAAAATGTGATTTTTTTTCCAGTCATACATCGCGCTGTTCACGAACGGTCGTATGAAGAAAGGAGATACTGTGTTGATACATGCAGGTTCGGGAGGAGTCGGTCAAGCAGCTATCAACCTTGCCTTGCATGAAGGATGTCACGTGTTCACTACAGTTGGCACACAGGAGAAGAGAGACTTCATCAAGCAACAATTCCCTCAGGTAGGATCTCAGTTCAAAAAACCCCATCATGGTAATGACATACATCCAACAAGTAATTGCATATCACTTCATTGGCACGATAACTTTTATGAGGCAATGGGTCTTCGCTACTTGGTGTAATAAGATTGCTCAGATGTGGAAAGATAATTAAGATATATTCATCACAACGTTTTTCAACAATAGATACCCGAATCTCACATCGGTAACTCTCGAGACACTTCGTTCGAGCAGATGATAATGAAACAGACTCAAGGTCGAGGAGTGGATCTCGTGCTGAACTCTTTAGCAGAGGAGAAACTTCAAGCATCACTGCGTTGCTTAGCAACGGGAGGAAGATTCCTTGAGATAGGAAAGTTTGACATGGCTGCCAACAGCGAAATAGGTATGTAAAATCAATGATGATTCAGCATTCAAGTTCGAAATAACATGCACATGCCATCATTGTAACAAAACAGTCTAATATTCACCTGATGGAAGCCGACATCAAACCACTTTGTTATCAGTCAGCATGACATATGAATGATGATGATGAATCCTCTCTAAGACAAAAAGTTCTCCCAGCTTCCTGGCACTGTGCGGGTACTCCTACGAATCCAAAGTATGTATATATATATATATATATATATATATATATATATATATATATATATATATATATATATATATATATATATATATATATATATATATTCATATATATGTATATATATATATATTGGATTTATCGAAGCACTGTTATCTTGACTGAGATATATTGACGTCGGATGAATGATTGTGGGATGGTGGATGTTGAGATGAACGCTAGTTGGGTATTGGGAAGGACAGTCAGAAGAAAGCAGTATCGCTTCATACTGTGAGAAATTCCGCTTGTAGTGGGAAATCACGAGAAGCCATGTATTGATGACTGTTACGGTAGCAAACCAAGGACGATGCACACATTCGTCACAGAAAGCAAGTACGCTATACAGCTTTGCTATCAGTGTCGGTGCCTCTTGACTGATACACGCTGAGAGTGAACGAATTACCAATGCAGAAATATACATAATACTGAAACTTGTTTGAATCACAGGTATGGACATGTTCCTGAAAGAGACTAGTTTCCACGGTATCTTTCTCGACATATATTTCGATGACGATGTTTCCATCACGGTCAAGCGTGATATGATGGCCATGTTGAGTAAAGGTATTGCTGATGGAGCAGTCAAACCTCTCCCAAGAACATCGTTCAAACATGACGAAGTGGAGCAGGCTTTCAGGTAAGAGAGAGAGAGAGAGAGAGAGAGAGAGAGAGAGAGAGAGAGAGAGAGAGAGAGAGAGAGAGAGAGAGAGAGAGAGAGAGAGAGAGAGAGAGAGAGAGAGAGAGAGAGAGAGAGAGAGAGAGAGAGAGAGAGAGAGAGAGAGAGAGAGAGAGAGAGAGAGAGAGAGAGAGAGAGAGAGAGAGGGAAACCAGCACAGAAGTTACTCCCACTTTTCAGTGTTCAAAGAATACATTCTCAGTCATGAATAATATGCCTTCCGATAAAAGTGAGCATTTCATTCTCATTGCGTATCGGACATGAAATATCATTCTAAAACAAGTTTGATTCCTGTTGCAAGTCAAAATATGACTGAAATTGAACTAGTTATTGAAGTCAAATCTCTTCGTTATGATATCATATATTTTAATATATATTATACATTTCATCATTATTATTATCTTCATATATTTATTCATTATCAAATAATATATTATGATATTCAGACAGAACTGAGAAAGATACACTAGCATTCACAGAGCACTGACTCAAAACAGATGATCAAAGCAAAACATCAAAATAAATCATTTCAAACAATTAGGATATGCTACTGTAGAACAGCAAAAAAGGTAGAGGAACAACTATCTTTGGGATCAGTTTAGAGCTTTTGCTGTTGTCGCTAGACTCAATGGGACAGTGAGTTTCGACTCCATAGCAACGGACCTCGCTGTCGATGCGCCTTAAAACCCTAATATTCATTCATTCAGGAACTACTATTCACGGTATATAAGAGAAAATAATGATGCTATGGTGAGAAATGAATAATATTAACTCAACAAAGAGTCGGATTTCGAATCAACTGTGATAGAATTATTCAATATTCCAAAGCAGATGACCATTAATAATCTATACAGAGCACCCACAGGGAATACCAATATATTTTTAGATAAACTGGATAATTTAGTATCCACAATGAATGAAAAGGATGTGAAAAGGCACATTGTTCTATTGGGAGACTTCGATATAAACTTTTCAGCAGACTCAATTGAATCTCAAGAACTCAACAATGTAATTAATTCATCTTATTTAGTGAAAACTTTTGAGGAGGCCACATGTATCACCTTAACTACACGTACACTGATTGACAATATATTATCAAATTTTTAGCATTAAGGAACCAGTCCACTATGAAACAAATGAGAATTATCCATCCTGGTTGTCTTGAGTCTATTTTTCGTTATGGTATTATATTTTGAGGAGGCATAAATCACAGTATATCTATGTTTTTGGAATTCAAAAATGGCGGTCAGTATAATATACGAGAAGCGGAGATTCTTTGCATGCAGACATTTGTTCGATGATTTTAAAATAATGACATTGCCTAGTTTTAATATATATATATATATATATATATATATATATATATATATATATATATATATATATATATATATATATATATATATATAGATAGATAGATATTTATATATATATATATAGATATATATAGATATTGAAAATTTCAAAACATGCTGAAATGAACTAGGAATGCTACCATGATAATAGCAATGATCGTAAGCATGGCACAAGGAGAAAATGCTCACTGCAAGACATGAACCATGGAACGATATTATTTGAGCAGGATATAAGCTTCACCTCACTGCGATAGTCATGTATAATCGTTCACATCAATGCATCAAACTATCAAAAATATGAATACATTTACTTCAACAGTCAAGATGTTCTTAATAAATAAGATATCATATAGCATGGACGAAACAAAATGTGAACATAAATTCTGGGCTGTGATTTATAATTAGTTTATTACATCTGACAGTTTTGATAGAAAAATTTATCATTCATATTCGAATCTCACCTAGAAATCAGAAAAGTATCCATCACATGAATGTTCAGTCCTGTTATTCTTCTTAATTCATCTGTCCATATTTGTGTTAGGCTGTGTGGAAAACTTTTTCATAATAAACTGACTATGTGATAATGTAAGTATGAATGTGTGTTACATGAAGCATAATCAATGATTCAATATGAAATTGAAGGATTTTATCTGTTCCATCTGTGTACTTTTCATCTACCGATTGGCGTTCCAATATATGTCACATTATTAATTATCAAATGTATATATTCTTTGAAATAAGAGACAATAATAATTATGAAAGTGATGCTATTAATGACGATAAAAATTGGATATTGGAATACCTTAAATAGTCACATATATGTGCTCAAGATGATTTCGAAGAGTATATTATTCATTGTCCTGACAAAAACTTTTCACGTCCAAATAGGTACCATTGTTGAATATACCAAAAATATTCAGCATCTTCATATGGTTTCATCATTATGTGTTACTGTAATCCACTGTTCAGTGTTCTACTTTATTCACATCAGGTATATGGGTGCCGGCAAACACATTGGTAAAGTTCTGGTGCAAATTCGGCCAGAAGAAGATCAGAAGATCATAATTCCAGAGCCGTTAGTCATGAAAGTTATACCCAGAATCTTCTGTGACTCGGAAATGTCTTACATCATTGCTGGTAAATAAATAACAATATATTTGTAAGGTCGTATTTTCCTCAAGTCAAGTCAACCTATTGACACGACGTGATTCTGTCCACGGGGTATTGGATTACTTGAATTGAGCCATAGAAAATCTTCCATTCTCTAAATGGTTAATCTTCCATCTCCATCGCATGTTACAGGTGGCCTCGGTGGATTCGGCCTCGAGCTCGCTGATTGGCTAGTTCTAAGAGGTGCCCGCAAGCTTGTTCTTTCATCTCGCAATGGTGTCACAACTGGTTACCAAGTCTCGCGAATACGCACGTGGCAATCCTACGGCGTGACAGTTGTCATCGACACAGCTGATATATCTACAATCACTGGTGTCACCGCCTTGGTCAAGAAAGCTAGTGAGCTTGGTTCAGTGGCTGCCATATTCAATCTTGCAGTTGTGAGTATGGAATTGTTTGATCTCTCGTGTTGAAGCCATATTCTTCCATCTAAAAGTAAGAAAATCTACTGTCGAATAACTGGATTTATACTATAACTGACTGCGAATGACCAATACAGTTCTATTGAACTGAATTGATATTGAACTTATTAGAAATGATTCAAAATTTTGTCCCTTTTTTCCCCGTGTACCGGCATAATGAACAAAAACGCACGTCACATGCAGGAATTACACAAAATGATTGTTAAAGTTCGAAACTTGTCAACGTTAGGCCTATGGTTCACACTAATGGGCATGACATCAGATAATTATGAGTTTTTCATAGGTCTTGCCTTTTGTTTGATACAGATTCATCTCTCTTCCATGGTATGTTACATTATCTTGGCAATGAAACGTTGAAAATAAGCAAACGGCAAGACTTATAAGAATGCGATAGCATGCTCATTAGTTTAAACATCAACTTTGACAAGTTTCAAGTGCTCACAATTATTGTTGTGAAAATCTCGTATCGAGCGAGCTATTTCATTACTTCAGCCGGTACACGGAAAAAACGGGTCAACATATATTGAATCAGGTTTTCATCAGTTTGATATCAATTCTCTTCAATGGTTCAGCATTAGTTGATTCAAAATAAAGTTATTTGTCAAAAAAAGTTTTACACATTTCCAGATGGATGAATACCCTTGATGGATGCAGACGCAATGATCATATACGGTGGTGACTGAGCGTGCTGATTTTTCTCTCGATTAATTTCGAAATGTTTCCTTTCCACAGGCCCTCAGCGATGCGCTATTCGAGAACCAGACTGAAGAAAGTTTCATCAGTTCGGCGGCTTCCAAGAGCGAGGCGACCAAACATTTTGACGTCATCTCTCGTCGTTTGTGCCCTGAACTGCAACACTTTGTCGTCTTCTCTTCTGTGTCTTGCGGCCGCGGTAACACGGGCCAGACCAACTACGGCATGAGTAACAGTGTCATGGAGAGGATCTGCGAGAAGAGGGTAATGGATGGACTGCCGGGACTGGCGGTGCAGTGGGGCGCGGTGGGAGACGTGGGACTCGTGGCAGATATGATGGAAGAGAATCAAGAAATCATCATCGGTATGTCAATCATTTTGACTGACACAATTCTTATTTTCTCATTAACCAATAATTTGTCAAATAGATTGTCACTACTGACCGTGATGGAAAAATAAAATCAATGATGCAAATACATGAATTCAGAAAATTATATATGGCAAGCTATTGATTCATATTTTTCTCTCATGATCAATTTGATTCAATCAGGATTTTGTTATTGACTGAGGAAATATTGATGTAGTGAAATGACCAAGTATTGCTAATCAATGCTTCACATTTCAACTTCAAAACTCTCCCAGCAGATAAAAATACAATGAGTTTTTTTCCAGGTGGTACACTCCAGCAGCGCATTTCGTCGTGCTTGTTTGAATTGGACCGGTTCATGTGTCAGTCACACCCTGTCGTAGCCAGCATGGTGGTGGCAGAGAAACGCTCAGGAGGATGCTCTGAGCGACTTGTGGACTGCGTTATGCACATCATGGGTAAAAATATAAAGATTGATATCATGGACACTGTCGACCATATTCAAATTTTCCCTGTCATTAAAATATATGAGTGATGAAATTATCATATTGAATCATCACCGTAATTATCACCTCCATGATTTGATGGCCAGTCGCACAAGCGGCTCGCTTTCGCTGTCGACGAAGGAGTCTGCTGCAATTGGTCGAATTGAAGTGAAAAAGTATGTTTGTATTGCAACATTTTCAACATATTATACAACATTCTGTATTGATGAATAATATATAATGGAACCTAAAATATGGAATGATATAATCATAGAATGGAAAAGTTGAGAGTAAAATGTTCAAGTAGATGAAAATCTTCCGTGGATATATCTTGATAACATCTTCATCCTCACACCACCATGAAAATGCCCTACTTGATCGAAAAGCTAATTAATATGTATGCATCACGTTTAAGTAGCAATCACAATCTTATCGACGAGTGACGTTTCCATTTTATGCTGTTCCAGGAATGAACGACTTGAAAACAGTGAGTTTGCATCTGCCATTAGCCGAGTTAGGAATGGACTCAATCATGGCGGTGGAGATCAAACAAACGATCGAGCGAGACTACGAGCTGTTTTTGTCCCCGCAAGAACTGAGATCGATCACGTTTGCCATGTTGATGGAACTAAGTCAGTTGAAGGAAAGTGGAATGACCAGTGACAGCTCGGATACAAATGGTAAATATTTGAATGAAATATGCAACTGATCATTCATGTGGGGTAGACGCTGATGAATAATTTATATATGAACCGCTGGCCAGCACAGATACAGAAAAAAATCACAGGAGAAAATATTATATTGTAATGTATCACATGAATTGTGATGCTTTCGGTCACATAAGGTCATGGTCGTATATATCTCGAGAGAAACGTCCCTCTATTCACAGAGAATGACCACTCTACAGCTGTTGATGATTCTCAAATGTCCATTGGACCAACCTTCTGCCACTGAGGTGTGATAATTGGCGCCCAACGTAGGGCGCAAACATCATAATCTCAGGAATATGCAGTATGATGCACTCGTCGCAAGCTTGGCTATCCTGACTTCGAGTAGTTATGTTTACGTTTATTTTTGTATACTTTAAATTTGTATCGACTCATGAGAACAATGATTGTTCATTATAGTATGGAGCCAGTAGACAATTCACTTGAATACACCATGGAGGATTGAAATATATGGAACGTATTTCGTAAAAGTGAATTTGATATGAAAATGATACAATTCAGTTGAAATTATTGGAATGTTAGGGTAAGCCCCACAGATAAACGTTCAATACAGCTCAGGTGTGATACTTACTTACTCTCCGTGTCTGGTTGAACATGATCTTTCCAGAAATGTGCCACTCCTATAGCTCTTGCACTTGATACCGCTATGTCGCGCAGTGTACAAGGCTCGTCGAGGCGAGGGCGAACCAGGAGGTGACTCGGATCCTGCACCTGGCCGCACTCATGTGCATGATATCACTATATACCATGCTTACCAGTCTGTATGAATACAGGGTACCAATTACCATGTCTTGTTACAGATATAAACGAAGAGGCTTTCCAGTTCATGATACTTGCGGTTGGAGACGAGGAGTCTGCATCTCTTCCATCAATTCTTCTCCCGTCTCTGGTGGACTCAAGCTCGACTCACAACAAGAGCCCTATCTACATGATCCCAGGAGTGGAGGGCATGGCTTCTGTGCTAGAACCAGTGGCGAGAAACCTAAACTGTCGTGCTATCGGTTTGCAGTTCGGACACACTGATGAGTTACTGAATACTACACTGGATATGGCCAAGTCGTTGCTGTCGGTAAGTGTTTGATATTCACTTCAAATTCACAATCATGATGGAACTGGAGTGGGCAATGACAGAACATGAGATGGGCGAGATGTATGAAATTCACTCAACTCAGTTTTGAAACTAGTACATTTCATCCCCTAACACTTCTTTCTTAAATCTAATCGATTGTTCCAGTTTTTTTCAAATATGTCTATGACAAATCACATCAATTGTTATTTTAATAGAGACGGCTGGTTCAAATTGATGGTGGAATTCCAATGATAGATCTAATTGGAGTTTTTCAGTTCAGTAAGAATTTGATTTCTCCCAATTATTTTGTTTCACAATTTTAACTGTATCGAGCCCCTTCACTTATCGTTTCTCAGACATCTGTTATTTTTCACTCGTAAAATACTTCATCAACATTTTTCTCAAACTTCACCATCCAAAGTGAGATGATTACATATTAGCTGTATTGGCTATAAAAGCCATATTAGTGCAATGTGTCTCGACTGCATGGTTAATTCTAGTGAGATTCACGGGTGGTGTGGAAAAGTTCATGCGTGTGGAATTGCATTTTCTATTTCAATATCGGTACCGGTACCTATATTTTTAGCTTGACAGTATCTCAAAATGATTGGGTTGTGAACTGATGAATCTTTCTTCGATGTCACCTCATGTTTTTTGTGTATTATCTGAGAATATATATTCGGAATATCGAACCATTATGATCCGAATGTGATAATAAGAGTGATGGGTGCAACAATATCATATCAAATGCCCACATGTGAATTTTACCAACTGCTATGGTCAGCAAATAAGTTCATTCTTATCCATATTGTGAATGCATGATGAATTTTGAGTGCATTGCATCTAATTGACCAAATGTATGATTTACAATCAGTATTCAATCCAACTGAATCACAAGTTAGATTTGTTGTAATGTTATACCTGAAGATGAGGTGAGGCGTATCCAGATCATTTCCAACAGGGATGTGGCTATCAAAACTAGGTTTTGAAACTGATTCAGGAATAGAAAATGATTGCGAGATTATGAGAATGCATTCAGAAATAGATATCCGATATCTCGTCAATCACATTTGAGTTGGGACTTACAATTAATCGATATAATATTTCTCAGGAGGTGAAAATGAGTCTCTCACTCAACACCCCATTCAACCTCCTCGGCTACTCGTTTGGCGGTCTCATCGCTCTCGATCTGGCCATTTTACTGGAGGCAGAAGGTTACCGAGGTCAGGTGTTCCTATTGGATAGCTCTCCAGAGTATGTCAAGGGCGTTTTTCATAGTATGGTGGTCGATGGCAAAGATGACAACCTGGACACGAATATCATTCTCAATATGTTGAACTTGATGAAGAAGCAGAAGAGCAGTGTTATTGATCACGTAAGAGAACATTTGATAAATCTGTTATCCCGATCGATTTTCCTCGTTGACTTCACGATTATGTCTGACTTGTGAATTGTTCATCAACGCGAGACGTCGATTATCTGCCGCAATTTTTCCACTTGAGTCCAAGATCTAATATATCTTCCTGATCCAGGTACGCTCCGAATTGAACCAGCTCGCTAACTGGGACGAACGTGTCGATTACTTATTGAAATTGGTGCCAGAAACTAAACACAGTCAAGCGTTCCTTCGAGCTTCTGCTAACATGGTTCACATGCGCATGCAAGCGATACTGAAGCACACTTGGTCTCACGCAGCCAAAGTACAGTCTGATGTCACTCTGATCAGGCCGACTCAGAAGGCCATTGAGTTGGAAGAGGACTACGGACTTTCGAAAGTAAGTTCAACTGAATGTGAATGATTCAAAGAATTATATTGTATGAAATGGAACACCATTACATGCTTTTCGATTCTGAGATTCTGAGGCATGTCTTTTGAGGCGAGTATGAAGCCTGCTTGACATGCCAGTGAATATATACTCTGACTGAATCAGTTTACGACGTGCCTGGAACATGCCATTGAGGAATAATAGAGTCATGCTTTAGGCACATTCTAGGCATCTTGAAGAATATATTGGCCATTGATTCACGGGGTACTCTCAAAAGGTATATATATTCGAAAATATGATTCTAACATATATATATATATATATATATATATGTATATATATATATATATATATATATATATATATATATATATATATATATATATATATATATACATATATATATATATTATATATATATATATATATATATATATATATATATATATATATAAATATATATATATATATATATATATATATATATATATATATATATATATATATATATATATAGGTTGATAATTCTTATGGCTAATTCTACTCGTTTTCCATTAAAGAAACGATTCAACACAATACTTATACTATGTATATTGATTATATTATATTGAACAGCTCAATATAATATAATTAATATACATAGTATATGTATTGTGTTGATTGTTTCTCTATTGAAAAACGGCTAGATTCATTCATGGGAATTATCAACCTACATTATGAGTCATTCAAGCATTCGAGATAACACACACACACATATATATATATATATATATATATATATATATATATATATATATATATATATATATATATATATATGTATGTGTGGTGTCGATTTCCGGGTTGATCGCGTGTGCTCTCTTGGGATATAATTGCAGTCCCTTTTGGGACCTTGTCTTCTGTTTCAAAGTTTTGGCAGGATGTGACCTATCATCCTGAGGGATTCTTCTCGACAGCTTGGCGAACGTAGGTAGACTGACTTGGAAGAGGCGTCACGCAGTATCAACTTGAGCTCGCCAAGACGAGCTTAGAACAGTTATCTGGTACCGGGTTGAAACTTCACCTCCAACCAGCTATCCTGATGATAAATTGTTTTCTGTTCATTGACGCTTCTGCCTTATAGGTTCAAATGTGGGATCGGCTCTCCCTTGCTTGTTACCAGTTCATACTTTTTGAGTACCAAATACTTGGGTACTTGGTCATGCCATCTCTCATACCCAAGTGGTTCTCGCGAGTGACGGTTTTCTCGTCAGTCCGCGAGTGTGTGACCAATCACGGCGCGTCTAGGCCGTGCGGCCGCGCACCTGCCTTAGTCTGCTCTGGTCCATGAGTTCGGCCGTTTTCCCGGCGGTCCGCGTTGTGTCGCAAACATACCAGTCACAGCCAGTCTTGGCCGTGTGGCCAGCGCTCTTGACTGGGTCTCAGGTGGGATCTCAGGTGTACTTAAACTTGGCATCCTACATCTCGCTGATGGTGTCGCGGTTATTGGGTTGGTCTTATCTGTGATCTCAGCATTCGGCGTAACACAGCTCTGGCGGGCTAGAGGCGTTGTGCTTTTTGGATGCCTGCTATGCTCGCACTGGCCACCAGAGATGTGCTTCTGAGACTCAGCTTCCTCAGCGTATGTTTGGAGGTAGGTGTTTGACGAGGAGTCGAGTGGCAGATCTTATCGAGCCGACGATGGGCCGTACAGGAACTCCGGTCTGGTGAATCTTCGGAAGATCATAGATTCTCAGGCAACGCGAAGATTTTTCTCAGGGTATCAAGTGCTTCTTGAATTCGTCGCCCATGCCGTAAGAGATAATCTTTTCCCACGTTGTGTTCTCCAGGTATGTGGTAGTGTCTGAGGTATTCACTGTGTGAGCTGGGACGTCAAGCAAATCTTTCATTCTCATCGAGTGGTCCATAGTGCTCATGACACCGTAGCATTGCCCCCGTCATCTGGCAACATGGTGATCTCTCCATTCAGACGTAGAGTTTTCAGAGCTCGTATCTCGTCGGTGGACATGTTGCTCGGAGGGACTTGGGCCTTGCGGAGAATTTCACACGTTGGTTGTCGTATAGTCTCAGCAAGTCGGGTCGGCAGCGCAACTACAGCTGACTCAACGCCAGTAATGAATCATATGTCCTCCATCGAAAGTCGTGAGGGAGCGACTGAATAGTTGAAACCTTTCGTGAGTGCTGATAACGTAGTCGGGTGTAGGTGATGGTCGGACGGGTTGTGAACCACTTTGGAAACTTCACGCGCTTTCTGTGCTGGTCTTTGCTGAGTTTTAATAGAGTTTTACACCTCCTGCTGATATTTGATTGTGAGTGCAAAGTTATGCTGGCCCTGCTGCTGCGTCAACTCGTCAACCTGTGCCCACAAAATCGGGTGTAGAGTCGCCGCTAGATATAGGTGTAAGTCCCGCAGTTGTGTGCCAACCTGGTCTAGCTTGGGGTGAAAAAAAGCAGCAAAGAAAGGCTGACCTTCCTCAGGATCCCAATTGTAGAGTAGGTGTGGTTATGGAGGCTCACTACCACAGACACAGGGATATCGGTGTCGACAGAGACGATTGGAGGCGACATCTCATATATATATATATATATATATATATATATATATATATATATATATATATATATATATATATATATATATATATATATATATATATATATATATATATATATATATATATATATATATATATATATATATATATATATATATATATATATATATATATATATATATACATATATATATATATGATTATGGTATTGTGTACTTGACGTTAATCTGCCTATTTTGGGATTGAAATGCTTATTGACAGAGACTATCATATTAAAAAATTCTACTGTCACCAACCGAAGTACTACTGAACCCAACCCAACAAGAAATACCATATAAAAGGCCTAGGGCGAGCACCAACAATCTGAAGGCAACATTGGTACATTCAGATTTCACGTGATTTCAGTTGTGTGAGAAGTCAGTGGACGTCCATTTTGTAGAAGGAAACCACGTGAGCATCCTTGATTCGCCAGAACTGGCCGATATCATCAACACTCGACTAGCAACAATGGAGCCACTTGAACACGCGACACCACTGAGAGCATTGTGGCGACATGAAGCATCAAGGAATTGAATTACATCTAATATGTCACGTACTCTCGTTGATGGACACCACCTCACCATTGACCGTTCAGACTCACGAGTAAATAAGATGATTCATACCATCAAATCGCTCCGTAAATCAATTTGGTTCCACAAGGTCGAGAGATAAGAAGCCCGTGTCTTGGACATATATCAGATAACGTATGAAATGCACTTCTTCCAAGGATTTCGCAAGACCTGGAAGTACTCTTCACATTCGTTCACATTGGTTCTTTTCACATTGGTTTCTAACCGTTCATAGTAATCCAAGACGAATTCAACATCCTATTGAGTGTATTATATGTCATGCTCATGCACTGACGTATTGTAATTTGTAACGGACAAAGATACTAAGAATATCAAACTAAACTGAACCAACATGTATATACTTTTCGTTTGTGCAACTTTTTCTTATATGAGATGGGTAGGAGCATTAAAATAGCTCTGAAAATACACGAAACCATGCAAAAACCAATTCAAAACATTTGTAAACGACTTAGAGACAACTTTTCTGAACTTGTACTCGCTGATACGAAAGTATGCAGTGTATTAGAAATAGATACCGAAACATATCGCACACATTCAATCACAAACACTATAATTCATTCCTGTAGATTTTATAACAAAAGATCGTCCACATTATGTCTCCTAAGAATTCCATCAATTTTGATTGCACTATGGCAAGAGCAAGTTGCTTCTCTTTGACCTGAGTTATTCAATTCATGTTCTATTGAAATGTTGTCAATATATTGTGTGACATATCTAGAACTTAACTTTCTTCTCGAGATGATGGACGATGTTTTTGGTTCAGTTTTTTAAACTGGCAAAACGCGGGATACGCGTTGTGAGATGAGCTTAGAAGTACGGAAATCTAGAATGAAAAACATTTCGTCAGATCAATTCATATCTACGGACCTTAGATTACTTCAAACGTTCAAAAACCTTACCTGCAATTCGTTGATATTCATAGTGCTGCAACCTGTCTTATATACACTTGTCAAAACCAATTGCTCCCAATATTCAATCAAATGTATACTTTTATTGCGTTTTCTTTGTTATTTGTCGTCCAATTGTTGTGAAAGTCACTGAAAATATCCGTAATCATGTTTTCCATATTCAGTGACAATTTTGAAGTTTTTGAAAATTTTCCACATTCTAAGTATTTTCCATCCGTGTATGAGGATTTCCCGATTTTTTCTGGAAAAACTTTCGGACCGATTTTTCTTAAAAACAATCTCAGCCTACTTTGGTATGATAAAAATATGTGGAAAAAGATTCAAGTTGATAAGTATTTTTTCCTGACCTGTATGCCACATACAAAATTACAAAACAAAGAAGCCAATTTTTTCGGTATGTGAAATGGAATCTTCGCTACGCTCATCTAATTATATATTGCAACATTCTATATTGTATTCAGTATTAATTGTGTTTATCCATCTTAGTTGAAATATTATCTTCAGCTCTTTTCTTTCACATTGAATTGATTCTTATCAATTTCAATCTACTCGCAAACCCACGTGCTGTATGAAATTCACGATTTATTTGAAATTGGTATTATTACAATTTGGTAATTTACTGGATAAAATATGAAACAAATTTTAATAATGCTTTTATGTCTTGAAAATTAAAATTAGACAACTGATCAAATGGAGGAAAGGGTAATGAAATGACCACGTTGTCGGGGTCACCCATAAAGAGGAGGGGTTTTAGTCGGTAAGAATCCGACACTCCCCGCAATTCAACCTGCGGGGGTCTATGCAAGATTTCCCCTCCTCACAAAAAAAAAAAAAAAAAAAAAAAAAAAAATCATTCTACTCGCAAACCCACGTGCTGTATGAAATTCACGATTTATTTGAAATTGGTATCATTACAATTGGGTCATTTCTCCATAAGAAATGGCGTCATTTTTATTTTCCAAATGCTGGCTCCAGTCCTATCTGGTTCATCTTGAAGAATAATTGTTCAAACTGTAATATTTATATAATTGTATCGATGTACTTGATCTTGCAATAATCGATGTATTTTCCCAATGTCTCTTTTCCTCACCCACAACCCATGGCTCATGTGGACTTCATTTTTCTCAGTATTATTCGGTATTCAACTTCAATAGTTATACCGCACCGAATTACTGTGCACATGTGGAATCAATCACTTTTCTTCTGCGAACCATTCATGCAAATTATTGTGTAATTTAAAAACTTATGTTTATGACTAATTATATTGTGCTCAGTTTCTATATTGTATTAATGGCATAAATAATGAATGAACTATCAGAAAACTTGTTGTATTACTTATAAATGGTGATTAATCAAACAATAATTTCCTATAAGTTTATATATCTTACCACTAGCTTATGATTAATGAATCGATACCATACCTGATTACTAGTTGTTAAAAATGACTCTCATTCAATTTGTTGAAAATAATATCGAATAGATATCCAGATGGAACGTCATTTGGTAAGTAATTAAACAAGGGGTTGCTTTGATACACCGAAAATCTCGTACACCGAAAATATTCTAATCCAAAAATTCCTTATCACCGAAAATCTCCTAAAGCGAAACCTGGTCACTGTACTCGGGAGGCAAGACAAGAGTGGAAGAGCGTATCACGCACAATTCAAATGGTGAAAGACTTTTTTCCCCTTTCACCAAAATGATACACTATATCATGCATGAAAATATCGTTATTTTCGGTGTACAATGTTTTCGGTTAGGTTGATGTATGGTGGGGATAGGTCGAGTCGGGTTAGGTTAGGTCAGGTTAGCCTTACTTGAGCTGAAAATATATCTCACACAAAATATCTTCACTGGAAAGAACGATATTTTCATGCCTAATGATGAATCATTTTGGTGAAAGGGGGAAAAGGGAATCAAAATTTTCTTCTGTGTCGAGTTATTGTTATCTGGTGATCCATATACTTTCATGATCGTCATATATTCACCCCCTTCATTTGTTTTCATCCTTAATGTTGTTATGTTTGTGACGAGGAGAAATGTTTCAATTCAAATGAGGTCTCGTTTTTTAAATTGAGTTTAATTTACATATTTTAGAAGGAAAATTAACATGGTGTATCGAATTAAGCATTGCTTAATTTCAACAATTCGAGTTCAAGGCCAAGAAAAAGTTTCAATGCACGCCAGTGGCGAGCGGTGGATTAGAGGGAGGGTATGCCGTCGAAAAGTTTCGTGGTGCCAAGACGGCGTTATCCGATTCCAGAGGTCGTCTGAGGGGCGGAAGGGCGGAAATAAGCCTTATACCTCCTGGAACCGAACTTGCAGAACCACTTGAAATACCAAAAATATACCTAAACATTCCGAAATATTATGTGCCTATATATTATTAATGTTCATCATGATTTTCTTGAACAGATTTCATCATTCAGATATCTATTATATGATCCGCCACAATGAGGCTATGGCGGCTATCCGGAGCACAGTTCACATGCCCTGACTGCTCGCCTCTGATGTGAATATATTTTATGCGCATATATCGATTTACATAATTTTGAGGAACACACGGAAATGATGACCACGTATAAAAGCGATGCACACCAAATTATATTCGGTTCATTCTAAAATAAGGTTCGAATTCATAACGGCAGTGCATTCACATCTAGAAGGTATAAATAATCGGTTCAAAAAAGCAAGATACAAATCAAGTCTACGTGATAGTGATAAGAGGTGGGTCATATTTATCTTATCTATATATTTCTGTATTCAATTAATGTATTGAATTCATGTATTGTATAGGTATGTTCTGGTTCATACGTATACATTGAAGCGAACTCCGTTGGGTAGAATTTGAAATAATTTTTCAGTTTGTTATGAAAATGTATGTTTTTCATGCCGAATAGGTAAGAATCGGGATATGTTCAGTGATGAGTCGTGACATGAGAGTCTCAAGAGTCACTTGAGAATAGATTGAGGCACATCATGGAGTTGGATGGGCATACATATTATAATAACATTGAATGATTAATGATAAACCGGATACAGTTTATGGGATCACCGGATCATATTTCAATCGCATGTTGATCCTCAATTAAAAATCATGCTAATTAAGCTTACAGAAAAATGTCAAGGAAAATTATCTTCCAATATCTCTCATTATATATACATGTATATAAATATATATATATATATATATATATATATATATATATATATATATATATATATATATATATATAAATATATATATATATATATATATATATATATATATATATATATATATATATATATATATATATATATATATATATATATATATATATACATATGGAGTTGCTTCCTTGGTCCATTATTAGATGAGCGTAGCAAAGATTCCATTTCACATACCGAGAAAAATGGGCTTGGTTTTTATGTTTTTTATTTTTGTTTATAATTTTGTAATTTTGTGCGTGGCATACAGGTCAGGAAAAAATACCAATCGAATTGAAACTTTTTCTACATATTTCTGTCATATCAGAATAGGCTGGGATCGTTATTTAGAAAAATCGGTCGGAATGTTTTTCCGGAAAAAATCGTGAAGTGTGAAAAATCCTCATAAGGATAACCCGGAGGAAAAATACTTGAGAAACAAGATTTCTTCAAAAACTCAAATTTTCACCAAATATGAACAATACTATTTATTATACACCTTTTCAGAGATTTTTACAACAATCGAATAACAAATATCGAAGAAAACGCAATAAAAGTGTGAATTTTATTGAATATTTGAATCAATTAGTTTTTCAAAGTGTTTATGCGACAGGTTGCAGGTTACTATGAATATCAACAAGTTGCAAGTGAGGTTTTTGAACGTTTGAAGTAATCCAAGGCCCGTAGATGTAGATTGAGCTGACAGAATATTTATTATTCCAGATTTCCATACTTCTGAGCTCATCTCACAACGCGCATCCCGCGTTTTCCCAGTATATATATATATATATATATATATATATATATATATATATATATATATATATATATATATATATATATATATAATATATATATATATATATATATATATATATATATATATATATATATATATATATATATATATATATATATATATATATGTATATATATATATATATATATAGTACAAAAAAGCTATATTTTGGAGGGGGGTAAGGACTGGGTGACTACTGCCTATTGATATATTAAATCTGATTGTTATAGGTTTACTGGAAGTCTAGAATAGTTTGCACTGAATTCAGTACGATTATATGATCATTATTCTGTATGAGAGTGAACCTATAGCTCCAGTTACCATTAAACATAGTCACAATTAGAAACGAATCGAAACAAATATTGAATTGAAATTCTGAAAACTGCGGGCCCTTGTAGATGCATGCGTTCCCTCAAGAGTGCATGAGGGTCTATTCAGCGAAATATCAGTATACGACGCTTCCGAAAGATATGAGATATGAAATGTCTCAATTCTCATTCAGATATCAATAAGACAGTCGGAATGGTATAAGTTATTCAAACTAGTTGAATGTTATCGCATTGAAACATGGGCTGGAATTCACATAGTGAATATGTATAATACCGTACAAGCTGTCGCACTCTGTTGTCAAATTTATGAACTTCATAATCGAATCATCAAAACCACTTTCAGGCAAGACTGTGTGTTGTGGGGAGGTGGTTTTTCTCACTTCACTCTATAACCCGATAATGTGAGTTACACCGTTATTCCGGCCAATGCTTCAACAATTGTCAGACGTGAACAGCTAAACGGACCATTTCTCAGGTGTATGTATACACCTCTGACAAGCATGCGATATCGGTTGAATAGTTTCTCTTTCTCAGAGCCTACTATCCTGGAGGTGATGAAAAAATATATGTTTCTTCCTTATGATAATTACAATATTGATATCTCATACCATCAGGAAGTCACCAACTCACTGATTGTTCGCTAAATCGACCATCTCCAGTCTCAGACCCATTCACGATTCAACTTCACACTGAACTGGAAAACTTTCAAATTATTCGTCTGATGACATTGATTTTCTTGTGTACTTTCACGTCTCCATGTTGATGTTGAATTCGATTCATTGCAGTTCACATAACGTAGACATTTGCAAACACCGACATTATTCCTCATGATATGAAATATGGTTCTTTCCAGCCGGCTCAGTGAATGATAATGCCTCCCAACAACAATACTACCGAAGCTGACATGGCAACTCAGCCTCAGTTATCAACAGCAACCAAGGCTGGGATGAGGTTAGCCCTAGCGCCCGAAGGAGAAGAAGTCTGCATATCTGGATTATCTGGACTGTATCCAGAGTCTGACAATGTGTACCAGTTCAGGGACAATCTGCTCAGCAAAAAAGACATGGTCGTGGCAGATCACGGTAGATGGATGATGGGTGAGATTTTGAAACTTCTAGACGTGCCCTATTAAAGTTGCATACACGCTCGCAGTGGAGAAGATGGGACCAGGACTTTTATTCTCGAGATTGTGAGATTATGAGATGAGATTATGAGATGAGATTATCATGCCATGGTATTTCCATAGCATCTTCAGTGAGATAACCAGAATTCCACCTGAATAATCTCATCGCATAATCTCCTAATCTCGAGAATAAGGGTCCGGGTGAAACGATGACGTACCACTAACACGCGTGTGCTCAGCCAACTACTGACATAGCTGAACATTTTCTACAAAAAAGTAATCTCGAAATCGACGTTATTGTTTCGGAAAAGGTTTTCAATCAGTCATTAATCAATCAGTCATGATTCAATGAGTGATCTCAATTCGTCCATTATTCTCTGGGGTAGTTGCATCACCCTTGTGAAACCCCGTCCAAACGACCTCATCTTCCATCTATAGCCTCAATGAGAAAACAACGATTTTGTATCAAGTTTCGATGTTGAACCGGACTTTGATGATTCTTTCTCCTGAATTTCCAACTTCATTTATCAGTGAAAATTTGTTGGCGCCACTATAGGTCGTTACTACTGGGTGGTATAGTTACCACTCACTAGGGGTGCAAATATTATTCAATTCCGGATTTTTCTTTCCTCTAATCGTGTTCTGGGTTGGCAACACGTGTTAAACGGAGTCTCATATCGGTACTTGACATTTTCTCTGTGGACCGTGTTTCAGTACACCCCGACCTTCCGACCCGTATGGGCAGGATTAACGGCTTGGAAAAGTTTGATGGTTCATTTTTTGGTTACCATTACAAGCAATCCGAATCGACTGAAGGTATGTGCCGTTTCCTGATGGAGAAAACCTACGAGGCTATCGTCGACGCTGGTAAGTTGGGAGTTAATTGGTTCGAAATAAGTCGAGACTTGGAAGAAGTACTAGAATGTTTGTTGTCTATTCAAAGTGACCATTGCACACATGTACAGACAGTACAGTTTTCATTGCACGATTTTTCTATCTAGGTAATTCACGTGAACCAATCAGATATCTTGCAGATAATTTCTGACTCGTTCACTGACGGGAACGGGGAAAACGTGCAGCCGTGTTACCATGAATCAGGCCTCATACTGAACTAGGCCCAAACAGTTGATATCAGTTGATGAATGCCATTCGAACTTGAAGATCCATAAATAAAATAACACATCAACAAAATTAAACATACATAATCTCCCAACAACATCCAAATGAATTTCAAACACGAACACATTCGAACCGAGACTGAAATAATTGTGGGAAGAGGCATTTAAATTGTATGATAATGTCTGAGAAAACAGATCTAGAGCATCCAATTTTAGAACCACTATTAAAATTGGATGATGAAAAAATCAAACTTGATTCGAATCTTTGAAAAGTTTCCAGTCATTCATTCTATTCTTCATCACTGATCCTTTCTGGATATGGTATTTGATGATGCCGTGCTACAGACCCCATGAAACTTCCACAAGGAACACTTCGCCTATGAAAGCGTAATTTCATTCAGTATCATGGAATTGATAATATATTTTGAAATGGGTTCCATTTCAACTTGACTTGAGCTACATTTGTGTATAATATCACAAATTATCTCACCATATCGTCTTGTTTCAAACATGAGCATGCTCTATATATTTCCTCCTATACGCAGTCATTTCGGTCGTGAGTGGGAAAAAGATAACTTTCCGAGTTATTTCAACTGTAATAAATAGCATTATTTTCGTTAATAATCATATCATTGTTCTTGTTTTTTCAATACAATTTCTTCATCATTGTCAAGATAAAAACCCCGCCTTCCATTGTACGAATTTTAATGAATCAGAAATCATCGAGGGCCTATATTGAAAAGGCATTGTGGGAATAATGACACATATTCAATATAACTTGTGGATTTGTGGAGACATTCTCAATGATTACTATTGTTATGTTCATTGTTGTGAAGCCCAAATGAGCACATTTTCTTCACGCATGTGCTACGGCAAGGAAGGTTCCCATATATTCTCCATCTGTATTTGGTATCCAAACTTGCTTCAGGTGTAAACCCAGAAGAGCTGAGGGGATCGAGAACTGGCGTGTTTGTTGGATCGTGCTCAATATTTGATTATGGAAAGCCAGAGGAAGCCGCCTGGCAGACTTCATATAACAAAGTCACCTCAGGCAGAACGACCTATGCTAATCGCATATCATACTGGCTACAATGTCACGGTGAGAATAATAGATATATTTTCATAATTGTATAGTAATTAGACAGATCACGCAACAAATAATCCCACACGACTTGCTGCTATAAACGTGAAGCACAACCATGATAATTGTTCATGAACATGAACTATACGACGGTTGCAAATTATTACAATACTCCTTCACAAGTCATTGACTTGTCATTAAGGGCAATATACCTCAATGAATATGATATATATATATATATATATATATATATATATATATATATATATGAATATATATATATATACATATATATATATATATATATATATATATATATATATATATATATATATATATATATATATATATATATATATATAAATATATAATGTTGTCAATGGTTCTCACGGTTTTTCTACTTACTTGGCTTGCTTTACTGTAGCGACGTTTCGGGAAGATTATACCTCTCATCATCAGGCTCTCGAACTGATCACAGCGACTCACCGACTCGTAATGCTGCTTCTACCGCAGTGTTTAGTCTGATACAGCGTAAAGATGCACAAGCGCATTCACGATTGGACGTGGAGCAAGGGACATTACACTCGTGATGACGCGTTGAAGTCTTTGTTCTAGTGCTATTTTGTATAGAATCCTTGAATTCTTCTCTTCTTCTGTCAATTTTGTTAGTCGGAAATACTTCTTCTTTCAGAGCGGAAGAGATGTCATCGTTATCACAAATGAGAAGATTGACTTCGGAAGATCTTAGTTATCGAGTCGACTGTTCTTTTTCGACCTCCGTGGTTTTCTTTCTTTTTTCCGCTCTGGATAGTTTTCATTTTGATCGAGGCAAGCATTCTGCAGATTATGTCAGTAGTAATCTGCACGTACTGTAAAAATGCTGAACAAGTCGGTTCCTCCTGCTCAGTTCTCGGATCTGCGTTGATCTTGCGGTTCCATGCATTCACTGTGGTTCTGATGGAGTATCCATTTTGTAGGAGAGCATTTCTGAGTGACAGGTATTCCGCTCGGCTATGGTCTGCGCCAGCAATTCGTCGGGAACAAGTAGTGATTGTGTTAACTACGGATTGGAGTTGCGTGGAGTGGTGATGGGAGGCGGCATTGAGGTATCTGTTCGTGTGAGTGGGTTTCCTGTAGACAGTGTGGCCCAGATTTTTTTTTTCCAAATCGAGATTTTAACAAACTTTTTTGCGGCAATCGAGATTTTAGCTACCGGCCAAGTAGCCACTCGCGTCGGGCAAGTCCCTGCGACCGGACTATTTTTGTCCGTTTTCAACATTTTTCGAGATTCGAACTCGCGTCCATATCTCTGGTTTCAAATGACTTGGCGTGGATATGCATACAAAATATTTTAGATATCAATGTCCCATGATCGAAAAATATCAATTCAACGTTGTGCTACATGCCTTCGTCTGAAACTATCGATTTCATTTTTGAGAAATCAAGAAAAAAAAATTTCAAATCGAGATTTTAACAAACTTTTTTGCGGTTTTCGAGATTTAAGTTACCGGGCGGAACACTACTTGCGTATGGCAAGACCCTGCGCCCGGACTATTTTTGTAAGTTTTCAACATTTTTCGAGATTCGATCTCGCATCCCTCTAATTCGAGTTCCAGCTGACCGATCATCATTTGACCCGATGAGATTTCAGATATTGATCTCCCATGATCGAAATACATCACTTTAACGTTGTGCTACATGCCTTCGTCTGAAAATATCGATTTCACTTTTGAGAAATCGAGAAAAAAAATTTCAAATCGAGATTTTTTCAAACTTTTGCGGCAAACAAGATTTTAGCTACCGGCCGAGTAGCCACTTGCGTCGGCCAAGTACCTGCGACCGGGCCATTTTTGTCCGATTTTTACATTTTTCGAGATTCGAACTCGCATCCCTCTAATTCGAGTTCCAGCTGACCGATCATCATTTGGCCCGATAAGATTTCAGATATTGATCTCTCATGATCGAAATACATCACTTCAACGTTGTGCTACATGCCTTCGTCTGAAAATATCGATTTCACTTTTGAGAAATCGAGAAAAAAAATTTCAAATCGAGATTTTTTCAAACTTTTGCGGCAAACAAGATTTTAGCTACCGGCCGAGTAGCCACTTGCGTCGGCCAAGTACCTGCGACCGGGCCATTTTTGTCCGATTTTTACATTTTTCGAGATTCGAACTCGCATCCCTCTAATTCGAGTTCCAGCTGACCGATCATCATTTGGCCCGATAAGATTTCAGATATTGATCTCTCATGATCGAAAAATATCACTTCAACGTTGTGCTACATGCTTTTGTCTGAAACTATCGATTTCACTATTGAAGAATCGAGAAAAATGAAAATTTTCAAATCGAGATTTTTACAAACTTTTTTGCGACAATCAAGATTTTAGCTACCGGCCGAGTAGCCACTCGCGTCCGGCAAGTCCCTGCGACCGGGCCATTTTTGTCCGTTTCAATATTTTTCGAGATTCGAACTCGCGCCCATATCTCTGGTTTAGAGTGACTTGACATGAATGTACATCAAAAATATTTCAGATATTGATGTCCCATGATCGAAAAATATCACTTCAACGTTGTGGTACATGCCTTCGTCTAAAACTATCGATTTCACTTTTGAGAAATCAAGAAAAAGAAATGTTCAAATCGTGATTTTCACAAACTTTTTCGCGGCAATCGAGATTTTAGCTACCGTCCGAGTAGCCACTCGCGTCCGCCAAGTCCCTGTGACCGGCCTTTTTTGTCCGATTTTTACATTTTTCGAGATTCGATCTCGCATCCCTCTAATTCGAGTTTCAACGGTCCAATCATCATTTGACCGGATGAGATTTCAGATATTGATCTCCCATGATCGCGAAACATAACTTCAACGTTGTGCTACGTTCTTCGTCTGAAACTATCAATTTCACTTTTGAGAAATCGAGATTTTTTTTTTTCCAAAATGAGATTTTTAAAAACTTTTTTGCGGCAATCGAGATTTTAGCTACCGGCCGAGTAGCCACTTGCGTACGGTTAGTCCAATCGACCGGTCTATTTTTGTTCGTTCTCAACATTTTCCGAGATTTGATCTCGCATTTTCTAATTCGAGATCCAGCGGTCCGATCATCATCTGCCCCGATGAGATTCTATATATTGATCTTCCAAGATCTAAAAACATCACTTCAACGTTGTAACACATGCCTTCGTCTTAAACTATCGATTTCACTTTTGAGAGATCAAGAAAGAAAAAAATTTAAAATCGAGATTTTTACAAACTTTTTTGCGGCAATCAAGATTTAAGCTACCGGTCGAGTAGTCACTCGCGTCCGTCAAGTCCCCGCGACCGGGTTGTTTTTGTTCTTCCTCAAATTTTTTCGAGATTCTATCTCGCATTCCTCCAATTCGAGTTCCAGCAAACCGATCATAATTCGGTCCAATGTCATTTTAGATATTGATTTTCCATGATCGAAAAACATCACTTCAACGTTGTGCTACATGTTTTTGTCTGAGACTATCGATTTCACTTTTGAGAAATCGAGAAAAGAACATTTTTACAAATCGAGATTTTTACAAACTTTTTCGCGGCATTCGAGATTTTAGCTACCGGCCGAGTAGCCACTCGCGTGCGCAAAGTCTCTGCGTCCGGGCTATTTTTGTCCGATTTTTACATTTTTCGAGATTCGAACACGCATCCCACTAATTCTAGTTCCAGCGGACCGATCATCATTTGGCGTGATGAGATTTTAGATATTGATCTCTCATGATCGAAAAACATTATTTAAACGTTGTGCTACAAGGCTTCGTCTAAAACTATCGATTTCACTTTTGAGAAATCAAGAAAAAAACTTTTTTACTAATCGAGATTTTTCCAAACTTTTTCCCGGCAATCGAGTTTTCAGCTACCGGTCAAGTGGCCATCCGAGTTCGGCAAGTCTCTGCGATCGGGCTTTTTTTGTTCGTTTTCATTATTTCACGAGATTCGAACTCGCGCACATATCTCTGTTTTCAGATGACGTGGCATAGATGTGCATCAAATATATCCTAGATATTGATGTCCCATGATCGAAAAATATCACTTCAACGTTGTGCTACATGCTTCCGTCTGAAAATATCGATTTCACTTTTGAGAAGTCAGGAAAAAAAAAAATTTCAAATTTAGATTTTTACAAACTTTTTTTGCGGCAATCAATATGTAAGCTACCGGCTAAGTAGCCACTCGCGACCGCCAAGTCTCTGCGTCCGGGCTATTTTTGTCCGATTTTTACATTTTCCTAGATTCGAACTCGCATCCCTCTAATTCGAGTTCCATCAGACCGATCATCACTTGGCTTAATGAGATTTTAGATATTGATCTCACATGATCGAAAAATATCACTTCAACGTTGTGCTACATGCCTCCGTCTGAGACTATCGATTTAACTTTTGAGAAATCCAGAACATGTTTTTTTCCAAATCGAGATTTTTACAAACTTTTCTGCAGCAATCGAGATTTTAGCTACCGGCCGAGTAGCCACTCGCGTCCGCCAAGTCCCTGCGACCGAACTATTTGTGTCCGTTTTCAACATTTTTCGAGATTCGATCTCGCATCCTTCTAATTCAGTTCCAGCGGACCGATCATCATTCGGCCCGATGAGATTTTAGATATTGATCTCCCATGATCGAAAAATATCACCTCAACGTTCAGCCACATGCCTTCGTCTGAAAGTATTGATTTTACTTCTGAGGAATCGAGAAATATTCTATATATCTAAAATTATATATAACAATATATGGAGAGAAGAAAACATTTATATATATATATATATATATATATATATATATATATATATATATATATATATATATATATATATATATATATATATATATATATATATATATATATATATATATATATATATATATATATATATGCAATGAAGAAATATAAATCCACTCACGACCAATCCAATTTGGAGAGAGATTGAAAAACTGAAACGCCAAATATAATGGGTGGCATGTAATTACACATGAAAACATTACACTGCATCTCCTGGGATTATCTCAACGTGTAACAGCGTGGTTTGAACATGATCATCTCATCAAACAATATAGGCCTACTTGATTAGTTTCCTCACCTCAGAATGAAATCAAGTCGTGAACTGTGCTCATATGTGTGTACCAAACACGTTGAAACAAAGTTCAAAGTTCAAAGTTTCTATGTGTATAAGAATCATTGTTTTGATTTCTCATCCGATCAAACCCCCAAAAACATCCCGGCCCAAATCGATTCCAATCGCAAGATTCAGTTCCAATTAGAGAACGTTATCTATATGAAACGCATGACCCATATATGTATTCAGATCCGTATGGTATCTATAAGTCTTTCAGATTGTTCTTCAAATGAATTAGTACACGAAAAGTTGGAAAATGATTCGTTGATTATTGTGATGAGTATGGAAAATCTGAATGAAGAACATTTAACTAGACGTAGGTCATTTGTCGTAGGTCCCAGCTTCATAGTTGACACCGCCTGCAGTTCGAGTTCGTACGCCGTGGATCAAGCCTATGCCGCCATAAGAGACGGTCATTGTGATCAAGCCATTGTAGCCGGTAACAACTTATGTACCAGTCCCCTGCTTACTATTCAGTTCTACCGCCTCGGAGTGTTGAGCAAAGACGCTGCCTGCAAGTCCTTCGATAAATCAGGTGAGCATGAAATTGTGTTCTACACACGATGGTGCATCAGAAAAGCTGGACAAAGAAAACGAAGATGATTCCATCATTTGTGTCTGATCATGTTGAATAATTCATTCACTCCATAAGACATGCGATTGTTGATATCTTTCACCATTGAGCATTCAAAATTTTCCTTCGCATTCAGTTGATAAACAGTTCACTGTACCGGAAGAAGAAGAACATTTTGTCATCCAAGTCAGTTCAATTATCACACTTACACATTTTAATTTCACACTAGGTAATGGTTACGTACGCAGTGAAGCCGTCAGCGTTATTTTCTTGCAAAAAGCCAAACACGCAAAACGCGTCTACGCAACTATAGTCCATTCCAAAACGAATTGTGACGGTTATAAGGGAGAGGGAATAACTTATCCCTCCGGGAATATGCAGAAGAAACTTTTCCGGGAATTTTATGAAGAATGCCAGATTGATCCGACTAGTCTGGCTTGGATCGAAGCGCACGGTACGGGAACTGTGGTAAGTTATATGTACATACAGAACAATGGTATGGTAATTGTATGAGAAACTTCACATATTGCTCAAGACAGGCTAAACAAAATCATCGTAGTTTGTATCAATCTACAAATCTATCAATCTCAATCTACAGAAATCCAAACAGTTCATTTCTGATAGTAATTGGGCCTAATGGAACTGTTCTGGTGAACGTTCACGCTATTGGCAGCGTAATTCTTTATACAACAATTGAACGAATAATCTGACTTGTAACCAACTCATGACCTGAAGGTATACAGTGTGAGCAGTAGGGCCTACCTAATGCATGCGGTAATCAAACTACAATGTATTCTAACAATTCAACACGCATAGGAGAGACATCAAATATTCAACTGAAGGTTTGATGTTTTTCATAGTGACTAATCAATAACACACCATCCCTAATTAATAATAATCAACGTGTCCATCAGGTTGGTGACCCTGAGGAATGTAATGCGATTAGCGAAGTTTTCTGCGAGGGTCGGAAGACTCCTCTGCTAATTGGTTCAGTCAAGTCCAACATTGGCCACACTGAGGCTACATCTGGGTTGTGTTCGATCACCAAAGCAATAATTGCGATGGAAACTGGTCTCATTCCCCCGAACTTGCATTACACTGAGCCAAGAGAAGGAATCCCGGCTTTGGCAGATGGATCATTGAAGGTAAACAATTACTGATAATTTGTCATCAAAATGACGAGAGTTTAAAGATGATATGATTAATTCCAGAATTATGATGTCCATATGAATCATATGATGTTCCAAGTAATGGCATGTATTAAAATTGTCGGTTGTGAGTTTCGTACATTGATGGAAAGTTTTATGAGATTACAATCGATATAGATGAGGAAATGAGAAATACTGACCTCCTTGAGAATATCGATTTATTGAAATGTCTTCTGAAAGGTTATAACCGAGCCGCTTCCTTGGGATGGTGGTTTGGTGGGAGTGAACTCGTTTGGTTTCGGAGGTGCCAATTGCCATATGTTGCTTCGGTCGAACCAGAAGACAAAGGTCAATGGCGGAGTTCCTGCTGACAAGATTCCACGTCTTGTGACTATATCGAGTCGGACAGAGCTTGGAGTCGATCAAATTCTTGACGATGTGAGTAAAAAATCTATTATTTGTGAAGAATGTGTCAATTTTGTGAAGCTTGAAATCAAGTATCTCTTGAATCCGTGAATCTATTCTCATTCAAAGTTTGTATCATCGGGCAATATGATATGAATTATTTACTGGATGATCCACGACCAATATTCATCATTGTTCGTTCAACGTTATTCGGAATAGGCCTACATGGGTATTCAATTTGAATCATCCAAGAATGAGGATCAATATATAATATCTGTCTTGTACTTCTCTCTGGTCAGCGCTCAAGGCCTACTGGTCGAACGGTCAGACTTGGCAGTTTTCTACAGAAAAATCAATAACCAAACTACATAAGAATGATTCGTAAATGATAATGAAGATACTGGAAATAATGATGAATAGTGAAGTGAACATAATATTTGTTTTTTTTATTCGAACGTTTGGAAATATCAAAACCTATATGATTCGATGATTTTTTGTGAGAAAGAATGAGGAATGGAAATAAATTATATGTCAGTGATCTCGAATCGAATGATATCACTTTGTTAATCATAGATATCAATCATGTCATACTTTGGACCACTTGGAATGGAAATAATTGATGAAAGAATCAAAATCGACGAATCGAATTCTTTGGCGTGATCGTAGACTAACATTATAACTTGAGGAACATATACATGATCATAATGATAATACTTTGAGAACAATAAGCTACATTGTATTTTCGTCGTTATTTCTCATCCAACGATCGTGAAAATCACCAGAAATATGTATGATGGTTCTATACATTTTCGGTAGAAATTTCAGAGCTCCTTGAGGATTTCTGTTCTCCAAGTATTTCCTCCTGGGTTATTCTTACTGGGATTCTCAAAATTTTCTGATTTTTCTCTCAGTGAACGTTTCGATCAATTATTCTCGAAAACGAACCCAATCTATCCTGGTATGACACAAATGCGCAGAAAAAGTTTCAGGTTGCTCGTTTCTTCCTCTGAAGTCTATGCCGTGTGAAAAATTAGGAAAAAATACAAACGAAGCCTGTTTTTCGGTATCTGGAAAGTGAGTCTTCGCTACGAACAATCCGCTATATTCCATATTTCCATAACATATCCATATTTCGCTTCATCCGACGAACGCATATCATTCTGATCAATGTTTATAATTATTACATCGGTTCGAGCAGGATAGTATATGACTGTTTTCACAAGACGTGACTTTGCATTTCTAGTTGGAATCGAGGCCCGTGGATGCTGAATACATTCGGTTGTACCACGCGCTCCATGCTAAAGAAATACCAGCACACATCTACAGAGGCTACACTATCCTCACAAAGCCACACTCCATAAGGCATGTGCAGGTGAGTTGATATTTATTTATTTTATTCATTTATTTATTCTCTTGTTTATGCATATAAATGCTGGTTACAAGGCCACAGATTGACAATATTATAAAGACATCATAGCTTGTTCCTTCTAACTTCACGAGGTACGTGTAATGATTGGAGTAGAGACCCGTTAAAAATGACATCGGAATCATTGTTGCTCTCCTGCCAAATAACAATAATTTGCACATATTTTCTATGATCATGATTGAAGATGACCTGAGGCATGAAGTCATACATATAATTTTCTGCGATCACTTTCCATGCGTATGTGAGATTCAAGGTCCTCACACAATTGCATCAACATTACGATTTATGGTTATAGTCTTCTGCCGCGACTCGACATCATCCCCTCCCAATGGAACACCCATCAACAATCTGGCACGAACTTGTCAAATCTTGTTTTCATTCACTTTCGGTTCCGCAGTTCCGCTCAAGGATTCTTCGTATGCCTATGGGGCTGGTGTTGTCAGGTTTATGACATGCGATAAATCGTCGAAGAACTACGTGTTCATAATTTGAGAAGCACTCGTGCCTTATTTGTAGCGTGAACGAATGTTTATTGAACTTCGATTCATGTTGGCAGTTTTAGTAACTCTCTTCTAACAGGAATCCCGGTCTTGCGCCGAGACGTCCAGCTTTATGTCGAAGCGATCTATAGACCCGTCCCAAAGTGTTTATTTACATCTATATATACATTCGAAATAAAATTTTAACTGTCGAATAGTTATTGAAAAAATTTCACATATGGAAACTCCTGATTGGCATACTGATTTCGTCTGCAATTTTGAACTCGAGTCTGAACTATTTATGATTAGCTCAACATTTGCTCCGAATCAATTGAAAGTCAATGTGTATGTATATTCCTCCAGTACTATTCCAAGACGACTCGACCCGTTTGGTTCATCCTTCCCGGATCACACAGTCAGTGGTCTGCAATTGCCAGGTCTCTCCGCCTGATTCCTGCGTTCTCAAGCGCCATCGACATGTGTCACCAAGCACTGCTACCAACTGGACTTGACCTACATAAGATTATCTCTGAAGATGATACAAGAACACTTGTCAACAATTCGGTTGGCACAACGGCAGTCCAGGTGATCTGAATATTCACTAATGATAAATATCTTGAGCTAGGATTTAACGATTGAGGAAACATACGATTATTGAAGACAAGCCTGTTTAACTTCAACATAACCAAATCAATGAATCATTCAAAGCAGCTGTCATAAACTTTCTAATTCAAATATGTCCATATTCAGTTAACGAATATCTAGAATTAAGCCCAACTTTAATATCTAAAATTTGAATACTGTACTCTAATATTTCACTTTTATTCTTTGATAATTTAGTTCTCTAAGCTTTAGACTCATAAGTCATAACATTATCATATTCCTACTACTATCTTAGTCAATATTATTCCTGTAATATTTATTACTTCATTATATTTTGAGGTTTGGGTGGAAGACCACTATCAGAAGTGAACCCCGCCTACTTTGTACAATTATTGTATATATCATTATTATATTATATTTATATCATATTCTAATATATCATACAAAAATTGAACAATAAAGACTTACATTACATTACATTACATTTTGCATAACTTTTTCTGAACAAGAATCATTATTTCGATGGAAGTTCAGTATCACGTTTCATAAATAGCATGAGATTGAGTGCCTTGATGACCTGGGATTATCGCGAAGAAAATTGCGTCATTGTGACACTAAAATACAGCAGGCTCTATATTCACTTAATTTTGAAATATTGAGAACATTTGGCAATCGAAGTAACGATTGATTATCGGAGTAAAGATTTGTTATATTGGCAATTTCTCTCTTTTGACAATTTTCATCATTTGATGCAATTTGAGTATCATGAAACTGAGTGCCTTGATGATTTGGAATCATCGAAGATAATTAGAATCGAAATTGTGACATCAAAAAAACATTAGCTAACTATATTGACTGTATTATTGTTGAAGATTGGAATGATTGACATTCTTACAACGATTGGAGTACGTCCAGATGGTATGATCGGTCATTCCATCGGTGAGCTGGCAGTTGGTTATGCAGACAAATGTATGACTTTGGAACAAACGATACTGTCTTCATATCACATTGCGTTGACTCTTGATGGATTGATTGGTGAGTTTTGATTATAAATTTCAAAAAATCATCTTTAAGCAAAACCTATATTCCCACAATGAACTCTCGAGGTATGCAACACTTGTATCTTCCAGGTGGAGATTCGAAAGAAGTTCCAAATTCTTCATCTCAATATGCATCAAGTACTTCAAGAGATACTCCTCACAATTGTGTCATCTGTGAATCTCTGAGAACTACATCAGAAATGGCCTTGTCACTGAAAGAGAAAGATTTCCAGAAGGAAGTTGACTGTTGCATCAATTCTGCGATACACAGTCAATTGATTGCAAATGCTGAATCACAATTGAAGCGGAAGTTGATGGAGGTGAGGATAGCTGAAAGTTTAGAGATCTTATATAACTTCACTAAATCTCAGTAGTTTGATTCGAGAAAAGAAATGTGCCTATTCTGTAATTATAACACATATTTCCTCAGATAATTCCGTCTTCTGAAACTTGCTCGGCTACTTCCAAGACGCACTGTGATGATGAAAGACGTCTGGCATCTGCAGAATACTTTAGTAACACTGCATTGCATCCCGTCCTGCTAGAAGATACAATCCATCGAGTGCCTAATAAGGCCATAATGATTCGGGTGTCTCCTGACGGAAGAATAAGAGATGCACTTTCTGATATCGGAAGACATACATGTTGCGTGCCATTGACTGATGTTGAGCAAGATGGCGTGGAGTTTCTACTCACTGCATTCGGAAGGTGGGTGAAACGTGCGGGTTTATTGAACGGGAAAATGAGATATACAATATCACTATATAGAAGGTTTTGAGATGCTGAAGGCGACAGAGGAATATTATAATTGGAATACAAATCCCAGATGAATTTTGCGAAATCAGAATAAAAGCAACGTTGGGAATTCAGCTTTTTGGAATGTGATTGAAATTATATCTGGAAGAATTTTCGCATATTATTTCATGCGGACTGAATAATCTTCTTTCATATCATCGAAGTCTACAGATATTTATTTCCCTCCTTTTCTGGGAAAGAGTCGTTCCAGTACGATCCAGCATATATATATATATATATATATATATATATATATATATATATATATATATATATATATATATATATATATATATTTATATGCGTCAACGTATTTCACAACAATATTAGTTTTTTCGCTATTACAAAAATCCTGATTCTGACGGCTAATTATCATAACTGTTGTTTTCGATCTTCCAGGTTGTACGAGTGTGGTTTGGATCTCGAATTGGCAAACATGTACCCTGAAGTACAGTTCCCTGTAAGCCGATGCACTCCGATGATCTCTCCAGTGATTGGCTGGGATCACTCAGAGAGTTGGTATTTCTATGATGAGAATTCAATTACAAGAAGCAATTCAGCCGAACATTTCTTAAAAATCAAAATGTCAAGCAAGATCGATAATTATTTCTCTGGACATGTGATCGATGGCAGGAATCTGTGCCCTGCCACCGGCTATCTTGTAAGTTCACTCCAACTATCAAATGTGAATCTAGAAATATTTTCATTAATTTCCATACTTTACATGCAATCTGACACATATCTCTCAAATTCTTCAACATCGTTTAGTTGAACAATCGAATGCATTAGAGTGCATGCAATCAGGAATTGTACGTTCTGATTCAGGTTCGTCTTCATTGAGGTTTTGATTGATCACGTGTTGGTATTTCTTCATTTCGATCAGTTACTTATTCTGACAGGTGGATGCGACACGAATACATTGTTGGCCACACTTCACTGTATTCGCAATCGATTCTCATGTATTCTGTAGTGTCCACTGAATACTTTAAAGCTGTTCTCACACTATACCTAATGAACTCATAGTCTCACCCCAATTTATTCAACCCCCAGTTTCTGAGTTCTGACGCCAAACTGTATCAAAGTACAACAAGGCTATTGTATACATATCGGAATATCCACTGCTTGTTTGAAGGACATTTTTGGTCGAAGTGGCTATTTACCACACTGGAAGTAGGTCTTGACTAAGTTCCAATCTATATTAAATTAGTTCAAATTGTTTGCTCCGTTGTGTTGAATAAGGTCATGTTGATTAGGGTATCTTCGAGTGATAATTTGGTTAGATTCGATTGATTACGATCAACTAAGGGTGAGCGCGAACAACAACAGCAACAACGTCCGCATGTTGCGACGTACACTGATGATCCAGTAGATAGAGATTGTCGTTTCTGGTTCTACATAACAGAGTATCAGTGGAAAACGTGAACTATCTGACGCTGAGCAATTATCGCCCATCGGTGTATCCTTATCCTGCATTGTGGTCTTAAGTTTTTGTGGTCTGATTTGGGGTTGGTACTGTTCGAACACGGCACTATTTTCAACTGCAGTCAGACAGCACTTTGAACCACAGGCGAACAGGTAGTGTTAGAACATCGTAGGAATACTAGAAATCAGCGTGATGTTTACTTCATGTTACAGTGCATGGTGTGGGAGACCCTCGAAATGATGCATGGAAGATTACCCAATACAAGTGATGTTGTTTTCGAAGGAATAAGATTCAATCGTGCCACGATACTACCCCAAGAAGGTAAATAAATATCCAGAAATGCATTCCATAACACCAAAGTACTTGTTAACCATATGATCCAATTAAATTCAATCCAGTATATTCTTTCTGTATCCATAAATTCAGTAGTGCATGATGGTTTGAAAAAAAAAATCGAATCGAATGACAACTGCAAGTTTCAAATAGAAAACTTTCGGACTCGTGTGAAAAGGTGTATGAAGCAAGATGAACTATAGTTTTATTATGCATTCATTAACTTGGGTCAGTAAAACTGAAAAGAGAAACTATAGAGAGTAATTCTATCAGAAGACCTGGGCGACCACTTCAGAAATATATTCATATGTTCATATGTAACCTTTTCTCAATATATCATGTACGAAGAATTTAGACGCTCATTTTTTCAGGAAGCGTATTTACTATTTAGATACTCGAGGAATAGTTTGATTGATTTCAGAAATCTATGAATAAATAATGTCATAATAAATATCGTTATTGAAGCCACTTGTTGGTGAAGTAGGTAAGCACTAAAATTAGGAGTGATATAAACAAGTCGGTCAGTGTTAGGGTTCAAGGGCGCGTCGACAACGAGGTCGCGTTGCGCCTGTGCTCATGGCCGTGTACTGTGCCATGGTCCTCAACGTTTGTGCATATTTCAAGCATATGAAGAAAGTGGGAAAGTAGTAGGAGAAGATGGTATGAAATAAACAAGAGGAGTCTGACAGGTGAGAAAAGAAGTGACAGGAAAAAAGAATGAAATAAAATACAAACGCAAGATTCAGAAATTCCTCCATACACTCTGGTCACCGAAAGGCTCTCACTCGACCGAGACAGTTCGAGCTTAGTCTAGACTCTCACTCCAGACCATATCGCCATGGGTGACCCTGCTGGGAGCAAGAAGATTGCTCCCGCCGATAGCTCGGAGGATCACAAGGTCGCACGAGTCCCAACACCTCGTCAAGGTGTTCAGATCCTCTGAAGGGGAGTGATATATACAAATGCAATCATTATAAGTATATTGAAGTGCATGGCGATGTAGTGTTCCGCGATTGGATCTTGAATTTTTGTAGAATGGGATACAGTAACTGAAGAAAATTCATTGAAGTATTGAGAATCCCACTTCTACCTTATTCAGATTCCGAAACTCTGATTGTTTCAACTCGAAAAGTGAAGTCACGTTGCTATTATGTTCTCCCATCAAGTTGATATATCAACCAATAACATTTTAATAGAACTTTAATTCTCGTTGCCAAAGAATTTTTTCCATACACCAAATCATGTCTGTTCTTATCTAGGTGAGGTTGATTTCGTCATCATCATACAGAAAGTGACCGGCAACTTCGAGGTGGTTGAAGGAGATACTACTATTGTCACCGGCCGTATCTACTTCCCTGATAACGTCAACAAAGAAATGGCGCAAACATTTCCGGTACCAAAACCCTCGGGTCTCAAAGATCTGTCTTCAAAGGATATCTACAAAGAACTTCATTTGAGAGGTTACAACTACAGTGGCTTGTTCAAGAGTTTACTATCGGCTGATAATATGGGTAAGTGGTAGCAGATTGGATCAATCATTGGAGCCGGTTTAGATTTGTGAATTTTGATGTTTCTTCGAATTTCATCCTCACTGTGCACCTACTGAGAAGTTGCTATCGTCTTTGCACCAAAAATATATTGATGTCTTCTAGTAAGATGTGTGTATGTGACTGTAGCTTGCTGGAATAGAAGCTTCTCAGTCTTCATGTTTGAATATGTAAATTTCTGCATAGTGTTTCCCATTGTGTCCAAATGAACAAATTGTCTCTGTGAGAACCGTATATGATAGCTCATGCCTGTCGGTTATATAACCTTTGCACTCGAACATATAAAATTACCATTTCCCCAAAATAAGGTATAGTTGGGAATTATTTCCATAGGATTTCAGGTACTACTGTCAGATATTGATATGATTATATCAGTTATTATTGTGATTTGCTCACGTGACGAATGTGAGTGTTAATATTGTCTGACGAATTGCTTTCTTCCAGGTGTGAGTGGTAAGATACGTTGGGTGGACAACTGGGTGGCGTTCATGGATAACATGCTCCAGATGCAAATCATTGGTGAAGATACTCGAGGTTTATTTGTACCAACATCAATTGACAAAATTGTCATCAACACGAACCACCATCTTGGGCTTGTGAAAGAATCGGGAAAGAGCTGTGGTGAGTGGTAATCATCTGTAGCTGGGACTCCTAGAGTGGTCATGTGGAGGAATCCTATATGATATTTTCGTGGAAATTCCGTGCTAGTATATAAAGAGAGGAGGGGTCAGGCTGGCAAGTCTGAAACCTAGGAGCGTGCGAGCCCAGGGGGCACTTGCGATCTTCAAGACTTTCATATTCTTGTTTTGAATAAAATACGATAGTATCAAAAAATGCAACTTGAGCTACATCATAGGTGAAGATTAATCCAAAGGTGTTACAAACGTATTCTCATTATTATCATTCATATTCAACAACATTGGCCAATATCTACAACCCATAGAATATAATCTAAGAACATGATATTTCAGTAAATTCAATGCGGAGCTATGTTGTTCCTCCCCCTATTGGATTTACCGGAATAGCGAGCGTCCTGACATTTTTTTCCTCTGGGAATTCACCCCGGGTAAGTCGCACCGTGCCTGTCATGTAAATATTCGGTTAGTAAAAGTCATCATTAGTAATGTCTAGTAAGGAGCCGGAATACGGTGACGTGCCACGTGCTTTTCACATCGACCGAAAGTGTTTTTACATTCGTGACACTATAGTCTTACACAAAATTTGGAAATAAGTATAGGGGCGCTTAATTATGTTCAGCCTGTGGGCGTTGGATTCTCGAGTCTTGGCCTGGCAGCCTAGGAAGTGGGAACTCACTTACCAGTAAAATATTCACCTTATCAGTACTCAGCCAGAATGGTATTGTGAGCCACATATCCAGTACTATATCAATTCCCAGTGTAAGAGAATAACACAATTTCTTCAGTAACTCATGCTATCAATAATATTAGTGACAACATTAATTTCGCACCTTTATACCTCTCACAAAACTAGACACAGTTGTTCACAGTGTATCTACCTTGAAGTCAGCTTTTGTTGATAACATTTGTTTGATTCTAACTCTGGAACAATAACAAATATATCATTCAAGTTTGAATAATACAGGTATGCATGATATGTACAGAGTGGATATACTGTTCCAGTCTTCAAACATTCATGATAAATTTTCTTTTCCGTAGTAATGGATATAGCCGTATATCGGGAGCTCGGAATCATTAAAGCAGGAGGGATTGAAGTGCGAGGATTGAACGCTTCAGCAATTCCCAAGAGGAAACAGACCAGCGATCCCGTCCTGGAGAAGTACCAGTTCCTACCAAACTGTATTGGTAAGTAACAAGCTGCATAAGGTGATGTGTTGGTATCTCCATAATATATTGCCATTCTAAGAAACGAAAATTCATTAAACAACAGGCCGGGAAACACCGTTATTGATGTAGACTCGATAGTTTCAACTTCATCCGGAAGTTCTTTGAACAAAATCAATATACCTATTCTTCACAATCTTTCGCGGAGCTTGGTATGCTTGGTTTGAAAAGGAGGAGAAACACAGAATACTGTAGAACGGATAGTATTTTGATTTTGTATTTTAATTGCAGCAAAGATATCTGAATATCTGGGCATCGACTGAGGATTATATCGGACACTTCAAAGGAACTGAGGAGGAGAGAATATGTCCTATGTGTGTCCTATAAATATGTCCCATGTCCTTTAGAATGCCTACCATAAGTAGGTCTACTATGCCCACTCTTAAATCAATCGCAAATTCAAAATTGGAATTAAAAGTATTTACTATCGATCTGAATAGTTGGTTTGTAGACTGGACAATGATAGGAGCACAATTGAAATATTATAAGCACATATGATAGCGTTTCTAACTCATGAGGCAATGTCATCACAACATGGTTATGAGGTAACGTTTCAGAAACGTTTTTGAGATGAAAGTATTCAAATTCAAAGAATGCAGATAGAAAAAACTCAACGTTCTATGAACGCGGTGTTTTTATCGTTTTTTCCACTATCGACCACAACGTCGCCGGAAAGGTGTCGGCCGTGTCCATTTTTCCCAGTGACGTTGCAGTCGACCGGAATTTTTCAGCGTAATGGAAGAGATTTTTGCGGTATACCTCGAATGGTTCATTCACTACGTGGGTTACAACTGTAAAAAATTATGGGTCTGGTTTTTTGACCATATCTTCCAGACTTCAAATTTGAATTTTGAGTTGAACTTTCTCCAGATGTAACACAATCCGTTGAATCCGAATATAGATACGGCATTACGCTGATGAATTTCGATCGACCGCAACATCGCCGGAAAATAGAGCACTCTTCGGCCACCACGGCCGAAACCTTTGCTCGAAAAATGAATTTTCTGAGAACGGTTTGGAAAAAGAACATCTTTCCCTATCCAGCAGTCTCCACCGCGATCGATTCCACCTATCCGTTCGCGCGCCACCTTATTGTTTCGTTGTGACCACGGCCGAAACCTTTAAAAAAATTCCGTCAATTGTTTTTTTTCCTGATTTTTTTTTTTCACATTCGTACATCATCGCATCCAAATTCACTTACTGAAAAACTAGCAAAATCCGGTGACCAGTGAGGAAATGGCGAGCTTTTCACTTTCGGAAAAAAATCACATTCCAATTCATGGTCCATGTGGGAATTCTTCTGTCAATGAACATTGGTCTCATGGGACTAGAAAATGGGTACGATTTTTTGCCCATATCTTCCGGACTTATGATCGTTATTCTTGAGTGAATTATATTCTAGATGAAAAACAGTCTGTTGAATTCGAATATGGACACGGCATGACGCTAAAAAATTCCTTTCGGACACTACGTCACCGATAAGATGTCGGCCGTGGTAGCCGGAAAGGACTTTTATGGTGACGTTGCGGTCGACAGGGATTTTTAAGCGTAATGCCGGGTCCATATTCGGATTTAATGGACTGTCTTCCATCTAGAAAAAAATTATTCAAGAATCCTGATCCGAAATCCGGAAGAAATGGGCCAAAAACCGGACGCATGTTTCAGTCCCATAAGGCCAATGTTAATTGACAGTGGAAATTCTGAAAACATATGGGTCCGGTTTTTGGCCCATATCTTCGGATCGGACTTCTTGGGTTAATTTTTTCCAGATGAATAACATTCCGTTAAATCCTAATATGGACACGGCAATACGCTGAAAAATTCTGGTCGACCTCAACGTCATCGTGAAAAACTGACACGGCCGACACCTTTCCGGCAACATTGTGGTCGATAGATTAAAACACGGCTAAAACATCGCGTTCGTGGAAGGTTGAATTTTTTCCATGTGTATTCTTCGAATTTTAATACTTACAGCTCAAAAACGTTTCTGAAACTCTCGACAAAGAGTTTGGCGAACATATGTGTGCAGTTTCAGAATTTGTGCTAACGCTGTGTGAACTTGACATCTCGTTTTTGACAATCGATTATCTCGGAAAGTTACCCAGCACAAATTCTGGAACTGCAGGCATAAAATCTAGAGGCCTGGCACTAACATTGAACAAATTTTCAGAATTTGTGCTGACTTTGGAGGCGCTGCGTGAACTTGGCCCCTCATGGTTTGAGAATCGATTTTCTAGGAAAGTTACGCAGCACAAATTCTGAAACTCATCGGCATAACATCTAGAGGCCTAGCACTAACTTTTGGCAAAGTTCCAGAATTTGTGTTAATTCAGGGGGGAAGGGTGGGGGGGGGGGGGGCAGATTCATGGACCTAAAATGCTTGAGAGATATCGTAGCGGTGGTAAAGGTGGGAGTTAATTTCATCAAAATTCATCGATGTATTTGTTAAATGCGCATGCCTATTGTCACTGGTTCAGACGTACACCCACCTTATTGTAAAGTATAATGATTGATGACTCGATCTTTCTGATACAGAAGTGCCAATGAAGACCATGCCTCTGGATCTCTTGACTGCATTGAGAGTGTGTGTCCACGTTACATTGGAGAACCAGTACGCCTTCGATGTGTCGTGTGTGGAAGTAGCAGATGAAGCAGCAGATCCTCAAAAACCACTGCTTGCCTCGAGTGTCTTGGCCGTGTTAGGAGACCTGCCCCTTGTCAGGGTAAAAACATCTTACTCATGAAAATACTGCATGAATACATATTGACAATTCGTAACAAACACATCGTCTCTCAATAAAGAAAGTGAGCCTAGGCCCTACTTAGAATCTGAACCAGACACAACTGTGTGCAAGTATCACGTGATGAAATAATGCGAAGATGACCATAAAAACATTCACAATAGAGACCCACTGGTGATAATGTAAACACTCACCTTTTCATATGGTATTGATCATGAGAATATGAATCGAATGATATCAACAATATCAATAACACAGTGCTAATATTCTAATGGAACCTATTATTCTGCTATTCGAAAAAAAAAATCCCAATGAATGTGAAAAAAAAGTTGCAGTTCATGATCATTTGTTCGATTATTTTATGAGATGTTTTCTGAAGAAATTATTCCTTTGTTTCCAGCCTGTCGTCAGAGTATTATCCAAGGACGGTAACCCGCTGACACGTGACCTTGAAGCAACCATCTTGATCGAAAATGAGACTCTTGACACTCAACAGAACTGTCTACTGGTTATCGGTACCAATCTACTAACAAGACAAGGACTGCTTCAGTCTGCAATAAAGTGTATTGGCAACGTTGGATGTATTATATCACGTGAACCAACTGGTCAAGAGACGAGCCACGTAACAGGGTTGCAAGTGCTCAATGAGTATTCGGTCGGCGATGAGAAAATCGTACTGCTCAAAAAGGTAATATTGATTCAATAAACGCATCAGAAACACTCAAATGAACTCTAATAACACAGTATTAGAATACACTAGTAATCTCTCGCACATTATCACATAATTTCAAATGTTTCTATGTATGAGACTGAATAAGTTGGTTGAAACAATATGGCATCCGGTTGTATACGATCTATCATCAAGCTCTGATATATTCGTGAGTTTTCATTCTGGAATTAAAAGTATCTCATTATGAAATGCTCTGTAATTATTTTTAGGGCGAGGAATTTGGTGAAATAGTGGTGATAAAAATGGAGGAGAATAGCTACAGCTGGTTGACCAAGCTTCAGACTGCCATGGCAAAGATACATGGTAAAACTAGTGAACGCATACTATTGGTCGCACAAGGTCAACCAATGAGTGGTATACTAGGACTGTTCAACTGTATTCGGAGAGAGTCCGGAGGAAATAGCACACGGTAAAACTCATGTTATGAATATCATTGTCTATTTTATCTTCTAAAGAGGCTACTTTACATCTCACAACCCAGGAGTAAAACCTGCAGGAAGAAGTCATTACAGGCTAAAGAGCGTCAATACAGGCCTTTAGCTCCCAACATATGGTGGGTAAACGGTGGGACCAATCAGTCTAATTATTTTTGCAATGAAACAACAATGAGTTCATCTGTGCCTCTACGTTCCCTAAAAATCATGTTTTTCCATTAAATTACTCTGAAAAAATCGTAAAAACAATAAAAAAAAACAGGTAGAAACATGTTGATTTTTGGCAATTATTTTGAAAGAATTCAAAACGTACCACGAACCAAAGCTCTTCGTACGAGCTCGTATTGAATACTGGTGATTATTTAACCGAAAATTGTAAGTCAATACGATGATTGGTTTTCCGTTGCCAACTTAGGCCCCGAACGTCTGCAATCAATCTGGTAGGCAAGATGTAAAGAGGCCTCCTAAGATTATTTGTCGAAAGTATATCCGAGAAATTATCGATTGTTGAATATTTTAATAATATATACATTATACTGAATTCCAGGAGGTATTTAACTTCGCAACAATGGTGAGAGTTGAGCGTTATCATAATTCGATGGGATTGTTGATAGGCTTAAGCGATTGACACGGTAGTTGAATTCATTCAAGTATTAGGGTAATGAATATCAATGTATGTAGTGGAATCTCCAGACTGTATTCCTGGAATATACTCGAATTTGAATTAATTGAACAAGCGTTCTGAATTACAGGCAATATACACTCATGTTGGTTGCTATTCTGTCACTCAAATCGAATTGAAGGAGGATCAGTTGATGGTTCGATATAAAAAATACTATGACCGTCAAATAAAAATACTTGATGGTATAAATTCAAGCGTGCAACAGTGTTTTCCGTCGATTAGAATATTCACAATCATGAACAATTCAGTTCCCATCGACCAGTTTCATTGATAGATCTTCACTGAACTCTCACTAGATGTAGTAGGCCCGCGTATAATGCCGTTAATGAGATTAATAATTTCTACGTTCCTAGTTGTTTCTTCATTTTGGATAATGACGCTCCTGAATTTGATCCTGAGTTGCCGTTCTACAAGGATCAAATTGCCAAGGACGTGGCACATAACGTATTCAAAGATGGATGCTGGGGCAGTTACCGACATCTGGCGCTTGAAGATACGTCACTGGTCGAGGCGAATCACACTCATGCTAATATCATGACCATTGGCGACTTGACCAGCTTCAGATGGTTCAGAGGTCCATTAGATCAGCAGAGGTAAGTTCACCATATAACCGTAGAAGACTGAAAGTATATTCAGCTCACGATCAAGGTTTCTTGCAATGTTCTAATGGGGCACGTTGACCTGTACGCCTTCGCTGTTTAGGTAATTTCGGTCATTTCCGAGTACCTATATGAAATAGTTTATCATATCAATTGAGACAAAAAATGGATCCGGTTATATATAATGTCCAATGTTGTGAGGCTAGGAATTTGGCGTCTACAACTTCAACAATTATGTTACTCTCGAAATGATCTGTGAACTCATAACTCAAAATGATGAGAAAAAGCTTTTTTTTCTTTCTTCCAATTTTCATACACCAGTATCACCCTATATGCATGTATTATTAAAAATATTTTCGGAAAATAATATTTAAGTGAATTGCTCCCAAGATTTTTCAGTCAGGCCTATGAGAACCTGACATGACAAAACATTTATGACATCGTATTGAGTTGACAGGCAGAACGATAACTACCAAATCAAGATACCATTGTTTTTCTTCGTATCAAAATGGTGTATTGATATTTGGTATGAAGCAAACTAAACAAAGACTTGATCTATTGTATTGTACACTCAATGAAAGTTAGTACAGTACCGGTGACATATGATGTTGTCCGTATTGGTGAAGAGGAAGAAATTATACTACATTAAAAATATCGAGAATTTAATTGCCACCACATAGGCCTACTTTGAACACACTAGCTGGCATTGTCTCAATTGTCACAATTGATATAAATCAGAGATTCAGGATTTTGCATGCATGTAGGCTCTAACCAATTGACATGATGTGCCCTTGAAATTTTCCGTTGTGAACAGCCATTAGTGTAAATTGAATATATTGCGAATAGACAAAACAAGAATGTACTGGTATCGCATTCCATTGGCACAATCGAAAAGTTATCGTCAAGGTATTCGCTATCGCTCGTTCTGCGATAATTTTGTGAAAATGAATTGATAACAAATATTTTATACCGTTTTTAATGTGTGTTTCTTTTATCAGGAGTATCCATGTTCCACCCATGTACGACCTAGTAAATGTTTATTACTCAGCACTGAATTTCCGTGACATCATGACAGCAACAGGCAAACTTGCTGTAGAGGTCGTATACAAGGGCAGACTGAACCAGGTATATGCCCTTAGTTATTAGTCATATCACATCATCTCATAATCAACCCTAATCTCGCGAAACCGGGAAGAGAGCTATTTTCTATATAAGCCACGTACTGAAGTGAAAGACACTATCAATGAAAATAATAATCGAATATGGAATATGGCTCCACGTTCTGAATGTAATGTATATAATTCCACAAGCAGGAAAAGTATATACCATAAATATCGTTGGGTTTCCAGGAATGCATTCAAGGCTTGGAGTTCTCTGGTCGTGACGCGAAAGGTCAACGTGTGATGGGTATGATGTATTCCGGTTCTCTAGCGTCAACTGTAATAGCAGACTCTAACTTACTCACCAAAGTACCTGATCACTGGTCACTCGAGGAAGCTGCTACAGTACCAGTGGTTTACTGCACTGTAAGTCATCTCCTAGATTCATATTGTTTCACATATTCACAAGTTGGCTTTGAAAAACAATGTTGCATAGGTGCCATTCAGAGCCCTCAGTCGTCTTCAAAGGATGTTAACCTTTCTACTGCCAATAGGCCCTTCATAACAACAATAATTTTGGAGACATCAATTTTAATTTCATTTCGATGTATTACCAACGAGACAAGTTCGAGTGAGGCCAATAAGATATTTTGATGGAATACAAATGAACCTATTCTGAACTCGGTGGTAATTGAAACTGATTGAGTCAGATATTGGGTACGAGCTCGATTGAGTTCAGTATGAAATTCCTAGTATCTGTTAGAACATGTTCCATATCATTAGAAGCATGATATTGTTTGTTGAAATTACAATGGTAAAATCTGTGATTTGTTTCAGACATACGTGGCGTTGTTCACGAGTGGTCGTATGAAGAGAGGAGATACTGTGTTGATTCACGCAGGTTCGGGAGGAGTCGGTCAAGCAGCTATCAACCTTGCCTTGCATGAAGGATGTCAAGTGTTCACTACAGTTGGCACACAGGAGAAGAGAGACTTCATCAAGCAACAATTCCCTCAGGTAGGATCTCAGTTCAAAAAACCCCATCATGGTAATGACATACATCCAACAAGTAATTGCATATCACTCCATTGGCACGATAACTTTTATGAGAGAATAGGTCTTCGCTATTTGGTGTAATAAGATTGCTCAAATGTGGGAAGGTAATTAAGATATATATTCATCACAACGTTTTTCAACAATAGATACCCGAGTCTCACATTGGTAACTCTCGAGATACTTCGTTCGAGCAGATGATAATGAAACAGACTCAAGGTCGAGGAGTGGATATTGTGCTGAACTCATTATCTGAAGAGAAACTACAAGCATCACTGCGTTGCTTAGCAATCGGAGGCAGATTCCTTGAGATAGGAAAGTTTGACATGGCTGCCAACAGCGACATAGGTATGTGAATGATAATTTAGCATATCATGTGTGAAATAACATACACATATCATCATTGTCATACAACAACATTCTAATATTCACCCAATAGATGCCGGTATAAAATCACTCTGTAATCAGTTTTCAGAACACACGAATGATGAAGGAGAAAATTTTATAACAAGAAATTCTCCAAGCTTTGATAGTATGTTGAAGCCTGCTCATCTCTTTCTGATAATGTGCTGCTATTTTTACGACTTTCACATTCATCAAACAGACAAAGAAAAGTAAATCAGTTGAAATTCACTAAAACCACATAAACATTCCAAACAGCAGTGTGTATGTGATTCCCATCAGTGAAGCGCATTCACCAAGTGTCACCCAGAGAGACCATAGTCTATAGTATCACGGTAAAAATACCATGAGATCAAAACTTTCTTGTGGTTGATATACATTGATTTACTGATGATTCATTTCCCCCTTTTTGATCAATTTGTTTCAAATCGTGTATCATAGGGTAGAAAACATCATCTGTGTGTGAAACTTTGATAATACACTGGACCGAATATCTACTCATCCAGTCCATTATTGAAACTGCTTAGTTGTAGCTGTAAATGATGTTATGATCTTCATACGTGACAGACACCTTCACGTTCACACTTTTCAACATGAATACTCATTCATAATATTGGATTCATCGATACACTGTGATGTTACTGAGATATATTGACGTCGGATGAATGATTAGTGAGATAGTGGTTGTCGAAATGAAGGTTCCTTGGGTATTGAGGAGAGCAGTGAGAAAAGAAAGGTCGCAGCTTGTATTCTTAGAATTATCTCAGACTATACCTGGATACAATGGAAAGTCACGAGGAATCATGTACAGATTTATGGTCGATGGTGGGTCTTACACCTGGGCCCAAAATACACTTATCTCGTGGTCAAATTGAACAAGCGCGCTGCGGCTGTGCTATCAGTGCCGGTACTTCTTGACTGATAGACATCAGGATGAACGAAAAAGTCTTACAAGAATAAATAATATACCAAAACTTGTTTGAATTACAGGTATGGACATATTCCTGAAAGAGACGAGTTTCCACGGTATCATTCTCGACTCCTTTTTCGACCCCTCATTTTCGAGTACGGTCAAGCGTGATATGATGGCCATGTTGAATAAAGGTATTGCTGATGGAGCAGTCAAACCTCTCCCAAGAACATCGTTCAAACATGACGAAGTGGAGCAGGCTTTCAGGTGAGATATGCAAAGAGGGAAAATCAGTTCAGAAGGACACTTCGAGAGAGATGTTCAGCTTGATTGATCATTTCCCGCTATCATCGGAACGCGAGAATATTTCAGCGGTTATTGCGCTCGGTTCAAAAACTTTTGTTGTATAGATCTGTGGATCGAAATCTCATGCAGGCTCTCTTTCGAATTCAATTTTGATTGTATAATATTGATTAGGTCATTTGTTCGTGTTAACCGTGAATCAAAATCCATTTGCGTAGGTGTAATGTATTCATGGACTATCAAACCAGACTTTTCTCCCTATCAATGAGAGTGTCATGCCTTGATAAAAAAGATCTTGCTGTCCAGAAGCCCAATACCCGGAACATTGTAGAAAATTATCCAGATTCAGACAGTCGTAGACCGTGGCAAAGAGAATTCACGTCGCTCCTGGTTTGCACTACGATTTTTTTCAGATCGCCCTCTTTCAGATTATTCGGATTGCAATTTTTGCGATCAGACAAGTTATAGAGACCTTGAGAAAACCGCGAGGAAGTCCACTTAACGTTCCTGGACTTTGAAAAAGCTTATGATAAACTTCCAAGAGAAGGCATGTGGGCAAGTTTGGAGGAAAAAAAAAAGAAGTAAAGGAGTGGAACGGGGATTGAAGGAGAGGATAATAAGTACCTACAAGGATTGGGAAAAAAGGTTTGTTCATTATAGTGATGGATGAAATTCTAAGAAGAGTAGAACCAAATTAAAACGGGGACACGAGAGCTTCAGTATATGCGAACGATGTGGCTGTATGGGGCGACAGCAGTGCAAAAGTGCGGAACATAATAGATCGATGGAATGAGATTACAGAAGATTTTGGTCTAAAGATAAGTGTAGAAAAGAGCGAATCACTAATGATGGAAGAGAAACTTGATGAGAAGCATCCTAACGAAGGATGCAAAGGTAAACCGAGAAGTTCAGAACAGAGTAAGCAAAGCTGACAGTTTCTTCCAATCGGTGAGAAAGTTACTATGGAACAATGAGTTCCCCACTTGCTGCAAACTTGCAATTTACAAGGCATATTTTGTACCCATTTTAACCTACGGGGCAGTGTCATGGGAGGAAGAGAAGAGAGTATGATACGAGCAGCAGAAATTAAATTCCACGGACGTATTAAAGGAGTGACAAAACTAGACAAGATGAGAAGCACATATATTAGGAAGGCATTAGGAGTAGAAAGACTTACATGTGAGATCGGAAGAAAACGTTTGAGGTTGTTCGGGCACATGAAAAAAATGAGCATGGACAAGATTATGAGATTTCGTCGGACAAAACGAACAAAATTTGGAGTGAAAACCAGGCTTTACTGTGTAACTGGCACACCTTGACAATTCGAAAATACTCTTGACTAACTCTTTCATTCTTCTCTCAAGGCACGTTAGTTATCTTTGATGTGGAGACCTGCAGTCAAATTTCTGTGAAGCGAAAAATTATATATTTAATATTTTTTATAATATTTTTGATATTTTTTTATTTAATCTATTAATTTATTATTATTTATTCATTTATTTATTTATTTATTTTTTTCAATTTTTTTAATTTTTTTTTATTTCTTATTTTTTTTAAATTATATATTTAATATTTTTTTTAATATTTTCAATATTTTTTAATTTTTAATATTTATTGAATATTTTCTCTATGCTCAAAGAATATATATACTCACCTATGATGAAGGTCTTTCGATCGAAGTGAACATTTCATTCTGATTGTCTACCAGACGTGAAATATCATCCCAGCACATTTTTAATTTTCGTTCCAAGTCGAAATATAGGTAGCTATAATTAAATCGCCGCGATCAAATTTTTCCCATAAAATGAGCACATATTTCCCACCTGAGCAACAAAATAGGTTGTAAAGGACTCCTCCATTAGGGAACGAGGATGAAATATCCTAGTTGATCAAATATCTGTGCTCAATATGATTTCAAAGAGAACATTAATTTTTACAATGACAATCGCTTTTCACATTCAATATAGGCCTACGTCCAATGATTGTTCGATTATTGAGCAATCAGAAAACATTTAGCATATATGTGTGGGTTCTATTATCATGTGTTACTCATGATTCACTGCTCAGTGTTCTACTTTATTCACATCAGGTATATGGGTGCCGGCAAACACATTGGTAAAGTTCTGGTGCAAATTCGGCCAGAAGAAGATCAGAAGATCCTAATTCCAGAGCCGTTAGTCACGAAAGTTATTCCCAGAATCTTCTGTGACTCGAAGAAGTCTTACATCATTGCTGGTAAATAAATAACATATTTTTATGATCATATTTTCCTCAAGTCAAGTCGACCTATTGACACGACGTGATTCCATCCACGAGATATCAAATAACTTGAATTGAGCAATATAAAATCTCGCATTCTCTAAATGGAAAATCTTCCATCTCATCGCATGTTTCAGGTGGCCTCGGTGGATTCGGCCTCGAGCTCGCTGATTGGCTAGTTCTAAGAGGTGCCCGCAAGCTTGTTCTCTCATCTCGCACTGGTGTCACTACTGGTTACCAAGTCTCGCGAATACGCACGTGGCAATCCTACGGCGCAACAATTGTCATCGACACAGCTGATATATCTACAACCACTGGTGTCACCGCCTTGGTCAAGAAAGCTAGTGAGCTTGGTTCAGTGGCTGCCATCTTCAATCTTGCAGTTGTGAGTATCGAATTGCTTGATCTCTCATGTTGATGCATGGAAATGTAATCATCATACTGATGATGCGGAAACTTTCAATGAATTCTAAGACTTTCTTCCTCCACAGGCCCTCAGCGATGCGCTATTTGAAAACCAGACTGAAGAAAGTTTCATCAGTTCGGCGGCTTCCAAGAGCGAGGCGACCAAACATTTTGACGTCATCTCTCGTCGTTTGTGTCCTGAACTGCAACACTTTGTTGTCTTCTCTTCTGTGTCTTGCGGCCGCGGTAACACGGGCCAGACCAACTACGGCATGAGTAACAGTGTCATGGAGAGGATCTGCGAGAAGAGGGTAATGGATGGACTACCGGGACTGGCGGTGCAGTGGGGCGCGGTGGGAGACGTGGGACTCGTGGCAGATATGATGGAAGAGAAGCAAGAAATCATCATCGGTATGTCAATCATTTTGGCTGACACAATTCTTATTTTCTCACTAATCAATAATTTGCCGAATAGTGTTGACATAACCGACCATGAGGAGAAAGTTGAATCAGTTATGCAAATACATTGATTCATCTCCGATTTGGTTCTTGATTGAGAAAATAGTGATGCACGGAAATGACCAAGTTTGGTAATCAATTCTTCACTCTTCAACTCCACAACTATTCCAGCGTATAACAATACAGGTCGTTGTTTTTTTGTAGGTGGTACACTCCAGCAGCGCATTTCGTCGTGCTTGTTTGAATTGGACCGGTTCATGTGTCAGTCACACCCTGTCGTAGCCAGCATGGTGGTGGCAGAGAAACGCTCAGGAGAAGGCTCCGAGCGACTTGTCGACTGTGTTATGCACATCATGGGTAATAATATAAATATTGATACTATCGACACTAATGGCCAAATTGATATATTCACCAACACTAAAATTATATATGAATGGTGAAGAGTCAGTGTAAACGTATTAATACATTTTGAATAACATACCGGTCAGTACAACGCGAACACACACGTACACAAAAATGATTTACAAATAGTTCAAAAAGCCATTGTGATAGTGAGACTTCAAAAAATATTCCATCGAATTATTTATTATACACTATACACGCCTCATTCACGGGTTATAATATATGATGAATATGGGTTAACCTGACTATTAAACAATGATAGCCATCTTACTCATGTTTACTCGTTTTTTTCAAAACTTCATGTTCCCAAGTTATGTCTCGGACTGAAAATTGATGACACCCATTTCAGAGTGAATTATGACTCCACAATTCTTGAACACGTCTTCACGGTATCAAATATCGCTTATGACCATTGATAGTTGAACATTGAAATTCAAAATGTCTGAGCCAGTGCTCAGATGAACCAGAGCATCCGGTTAGTACTGGGAGGCTCTGGGTAATATTACCTACTCAATAAGGTAACGACCAAGAGATCGTTGCAATGAGGTCGAGGCAACGATACAGTGATAAACATAATATCGCGGTGACGAAATGATCGAGGACAAAAAAAAATGCGAACAAGAGAAGGCGGAAACCATAATGCAGTCGCGAGCAATAAGATCGCGGACTAGAAGATTGCGACGGCCAAAATATCGCGAACGAAAATTGCGAACAGAGAGATTGCCTACAAAAAATCGTGTACAGAAAGATCGCGACGGCCGAATGAACGTTGTGATCTTTTCGTCCGCGATCTTATAGAACGTGATCGAATGATCGTCGCGATCTTACTGTCCGCGATCATATGGTGGCCGCGATCATTCGTACAAGGTCTCGTTTCCTCCACGGTCCATCTCCATTTCCGTGACCTTATGTTTCCTCGATCATTTCACCACACTCGACATGATTGCCACAAGATCAACTGCCGTGGCCTCACTCATAATATTCGCGCTCGTATTGTCACTGTCGATCTGCCGACTTGGCGGTATTGTACATATATTAAAGTATGTGTGTTTCCCATGGAGCAGCACTGGTAGGCCTATTCATGAATATATCATCGAACTTATAATATATATATATTTTTTTTTTTAATGACATCGAAACTTGATACAGAATTGTAAGACTATGGATGAAAGATAGTATCGTTTGGACGGGGCACCAGGTGGGCGATCTTACCACCCCATTTTGATTATTTAAAACTAATGAACTTCAACCCCATGACTGCGCTGTCTGTGACCATAATTTTTTGCCTTAGATAAAAGTCTTTCAGTATAAACACACGAATGTTGAAAGATGTGGAATATATTCCAATTCAAACTAAGTGTCTTGGGCAATGATAACTTCTTTCCATTAACAGCAGATGTAAAGTTTATCATTATACAAAATTACTAATAATGTACTTATATTAAATGTACTTATAATATGATATGAAATTATATAATTTTATAGTTGAGAGTGACGCGTTTACGTGGAAATAGTATCAGGTTTTGACTCTTCACGACGTCTTCATCCTACTATAAAAATGTCTTACTTCTTTTAAAAAAAACATCAACATATGTTTGTGTATCACGTTTGAGGAGCGTCACACATACACAGTTTTATTAATGAGTGACGCTTTTATGTCATGCTATTCCAGGACTGCATGACTTGAAGACAGTGAGCTTGCAGTCGCCGTTGGCCGAGTTGGGAATGGACTCCATCATGGCGGTGGAGATCAAGCAATCAATCGAGAGAGACTATGAGCTGTTCTTGTCCCCGCAAGAACTAAGATCGATTACTTTCGCCATGTTGATGGAAATCAGTCAGTCAAAGGAAAGTGGACTAACCAGTGACAGCTCAAACACAAATGGTAAATATTGGGATCAATATTTGATCAATCATTCATGAGAGGTAGACGGAAAGGAATATTCCATATTTAAACCGATAGACAGCAAAGAGACGGAAACAAATAGAACGAGCAATATTGCATTGCATATTGTATCGCATCAAGTAATATAAATTCACGCGATTATATGAGATGAAGAAGTCGAATACAATCTCGAGTGAAAAATGAGCCGTTACACATAGAGGATGGCCACTCAACAACCGATGGTGACCTTCAAACGCCATCCAACAGCCTTCCTGCCATCGAAGTGTCATAATTGGCGCCGACGTGGGGCCACTCACTGGAATATGCACAATGAAGCAGTTGTCGCAAGCTTGGACCCATCACAATTGTCTTTTCGAAGTTACGTTGACCTTTATTCATGCATGTGAACATGATATTTTTGACGAATTGGGAGAACAGTAAAAGTTTATTCTAGAATATTGCATCAGTGAATGTAATTACCTGGAAATAGATGTTACACCGTGGAGGTTGTTCGTGAGTCATTCAACTCGATAGAATTAGATTCAAGAATAAAATTGTTATAGGAATGATGGAATTCAGTTGAAATTATTGAAATCTCAAGGTATGTCTCAAAGACCATCGTTTCATCCAGCTCATATGTAATGATATCACCATGGTAACGAGTATATATATAAACACGAAGCTATTCAAATCACTCGATTTTTGTTCACAGATATACACGAAGAGGCTTTCCAGTTTATGATACTTGCGGTTGGAGACGAGAAGTCTGCATCTCTACCAACAATTCTACTCCCGTCTCTGGTGGACTCAAGCTCGACTCACAACAGGAGCCCCATCTACATGATCCCAGGACTGGAGGGCATGGCTTCTGTGCTAGGACCAGTGGCGAGAAACCTACACTGTCGTGCTATCGGTTTGCAGTTCGGACACACTGATGAGTTACTGAATACTACACTGGATATGGCCAAGTCGTTGCTGTCGGTAAGTGTTTGATATTCACTTCAACTTTTCTTTCTTTTTTCTTTCGTTTCTTTCACAGTCACGATGCAACTATATTGGTCGATAGCAGCACACACGGGCTGAGATAAGCAAGATGTATAGAATTTACTCGACTTAGTTTTGAAACCAGTAGGTCTTATCCTTCACATCCTTTTTCATGAAATCCAATCGATTGTACCTGTTGATCATTCGAGTTGATATTAGCAATTCATGAAGAATCCTCTCAATCGTGTTTCTCATAAACGGTTATGGTCCAATTGATGTGCGAATTTCAATTATTGATCAACTGAAGTTTTCAAGTTCAATTTGAAGTTCAATTCTCCCAATGATTATGTTTCACCATTTTCACTCCTGAGACCCCCCACAAATTGTTATCAAACAATTGTAATTGTTCACCCATAAATCACTCCACCCATCTTTTCCCAAACTGGACCGTATCAAGTTGGATAATTAGCCTTCATATGTGTAGGTATATGTATGTAAATTGCATATACATGTATTCATATGTATATCATTAGTGTAGAATTATATTGCGAATTCAGTACCGGTACCTATTGAAACCTTGACAGGGTTGTAAAATGATTAAGTTGTGACCATATAAATGTTCCTACTATGTCACCTTATATTTATAATGTATTTTGTGAGAACACATTGGAAAATATCGGACTATCAGGATTTGACTGTGACAATGAAAGTGATAGGTGCAATAGTATCATCATTAATGCCTATCTGTGAATTTTCCCAACTGCGATGATCGGTAAACGAGTTTATTCCCATTAAGATTGTGTAGATATGATGAAGTTTGAGTGCATTCAAAAGAATTGGTAATAATTATTCAATGTAGGTCCCAGTCATATTCCAAATTTGTTGTAATGAGGATGGTACTTGATGATGAGCTTTCTGACGTTTCCATATCATACCGAACAGGGATGTAGCTATCGAATCTAGGTTTGGGAACGGATTCAGGAATAGAAATGATGGTAGGGTGAAAAATGCACCTGAAAGAAGATTTATTCATTATCTAGTCAGAAACATTCGAGAAGGGACTAGTAACTAACTGGTATATTATTTCACAGGAGGTGAAAATGGGTCTCTCACTCAACATCCCATTCAACCTCCTCGGCTACTCGTTTGGCGGTCTCATCGCTCTCGATCTGGCCATTTTACTGGAGGCAGAAGGTTACCGAGGTCACGTGTTCCTATTGGATAGCTCTCCAGAGTATGTCAAGGGCGTTTTTCATAGTATGGTGGTTGATGGCAAAGATGACAACCTGGACACGAATATCATTCTCAATATGTTGAATTTGATGAAGAAGCAGAAGAGCAGTGTTATTGATCTCGTAAGTGATCATTTCAGTATTCTGTTATCCCGATCGATTTCCCAATTAACATCACAATTATTTCTGACTTATCCAATGCTGAACTTCAATCAACTGCCGCGTTTTTTTTCCGCGCGAGTCCAAGATCTAATATATCTTCCTGATCCAGGTACGCTCCGAATTGAACCAGCTCGCTAACTGGGACGAACGTGTCGATTACTTATTGAAATTGGTGCCAGAAACTAAACACAGTCAAGCGTTCCTTCGAGCAACTGCTAACATGGTTCATATGCGCTTGCAAGCGATACTGAAGCACACTTGGTCGCACGCAGCTAAAGTACAGTCTGATGTCACTCTGATCCGGCCGACTCACAAATCCATGAAAACGGAGGAGGACTATGGGCTTTCGAAGGTAAATTTTGTTCACATCTCAATTATATATATATATATATATATATATATATATATATATATATATATATATATATATATATATATATATATATATATATATATAATATGTATATACATATTCATATATATACATATATATGCATGTATGTCAAACGAATAAATATTCAAAAATCATGACTGACCATTTTTATCCTTTTTTGGTTGCGAAACGCTCATGTAGGGGCCTATAACCACAAATGAGCGTTGCGTTGCGTTGAGTGTTGAAGTATCACATCACATAGTTTCACCACTACCAACCAAATCATCACCAAACCTCACCAAAAATGAACTACCGAACAGTATTTAATACTATACCATCCCAAGATATCATGAGTACAATTATATGTCACGTGCTTTCAGATCTGTGAGAAGACGGTGAACGTCCATTTTGTAGAAGGAAACCACGTGAGCATCCTTGATTCACCAGAACTGGCCGATATCATCAACAGTCGACTAGCAACAATACAACCACGTGAGAAACGCAACACCAACGAGAACATTGTGACGGCAACAAGAATTGTGGAACTCAGTGACAATAAATATGACATGTACTCTCGTTGATAGACATCGTGTAACAATCGATCGTTCGACGCACAAGTCAGTACGATAGACAAGTATAGTGGCCTACCATCTGATCACTCTGTACAGAGAGGCGGTTCCATCAGCTCAGGAGACGAAGTACCCGTGTCTTGGACATGTTTGGCGAACTACAGAATGCATTGTCTCCAAGGATTCTGTAGGATTGAAGTACTTTTTCTATACATTCTCTTTTATCGCCAGACAGTTACATTTTCACGAGCAGTTCACATTTCAGACATTCTCACTCAAAACTTCAAGAATGAAGAAATGTGTTCAATATTTGGATGAGCATACAACGAAAGACTCCCATTCCACTTAGGCGCTACCGCAAAATTAAATCGGACTCCATTTCCAAATTTGTTGTTTCTTTCTTGACAATTTGTATGTGGCATACGGATGAGGCAGACACGAAACTTTTTCCGAACATTCTAATCATACCAGTGCCATGGGATAAATCAACCGTTGATCTATTCCAGATTGGTCAACATCATGTGAATGTACTCATCAGGCAGAAAATGCTCATCACTCAGATTATTGTCACGTATACGCTGATAATTTTGATCTGCTTAATTATTAATTGTCTTGAGTAGACTTTGATTGACCTGACTTGGGTAGTGTTTAGTTAATTAATCGATATTATGCTCTTTTTTGCCACATCGGTCAGTATTCTCAAATTGCTGTGGCCTTGCCTACTTTTGTAAATCACATGAAACAATTACTTTTGATATTGGTGTAAATAGATGAGTGATAGCTATTGAGATGGAACAAATATAGCATACCCTAATTGGTGCATACCAGTCACTTTAGTGTCTACTATGTGATTGTGCTAGTATCTACGATGTTTATGTGACTTTACAAATAAACAACTTGAACAACCAGCCCTCTACATTTTCCTGGTCTCGAACCCATGATCCTCAGACACGACACCAGAATAGGTTGGATTGTTTTCTAAAAAAAAATGTTTGAACGGCTTTCCGAATCAAATTCGGAGAGCTTGGAAAATATCATGAAGAAAAGGGTATTTATTCTGAAGAAAACATTCATAAAACTTCATATAAATTTCACATAAATTTCATAAAACTTTTACTGGAAACGGGAATGACTATCGTACACATTCCAAGTAATTATTTTTAACTGAGAGGCGTTGTGAGATGAGCTTGAGAGTATGAAAATCTAGATTGAGAAGACGACTGATTCCGTTCTTGTGAAAATTGGGAGTAATTTAATTATTATTATGTGATCATTCATTAGAGTATTTTTTTCAAATCTTCTCTGGTTTTTTCTCATGTTTTTTTTTTACACTCCGAACTGTTTCTCAGGAGTAACAAATGTATAATTCACCCTATACTATTTAATGTGGATTTTTCATGACAAAGAATATTTCATCCATCTATCTATTGAGGTTAAAATTTATGCCACAGGACGTCTAATCGCAATAATCGCATATCAAAATGTTTGGGCAAATATTTAAAATGTGGTTATATACTGTTGAATAAACAGCTTACTGTGGTCACAGTCTCCATGATACGACTATGGATCGCAGCTCTTATAACGGGCTGTGACTTCCCTAGTGTTATTTGCACCGTGCTGGAAAAGACAACATGACCGACTCAACTTCCTAAAGGATGACTGTTTATTATGGTAATTACTTTCACCCTAATTAATTGCTAAATCCAGTTTCGAGGTAGGCCTATTTATCGTAAGTTGGGATGCCTTTTTAGTGTTGATTTCCAAGGGTATTCCGATTTTTTTCCTCATTGAACATGTAGATTCAAAAGGCTTGGGCGTAGGCCTAGGCCTAATGCTAAGAAATGTTTATGATAGGCCACTATAAACTCAATGTCTAGGCCTAGTCCTACAATGCTTTTGATGGCATTGAGTATAATATTGTTATAGGCCCCTCACTATATAGGCCTACTCAATGATTCAGGCCTCTGCAATAATCAGCCTATAGGCCTACTGGTAGGGGCCTTCAATGGCCATGTCTAGGATTCTCTTCATGCCCGAGTCGAGCATCATTCATGAATACCTCTTATGTGTCATTATATGGCCCTGTTAGCACAGTAGTTTATAACACGCTTGCTTCTTTTACAGAGGTTATACCTGCTTTGTTTGGAGTGCCATTGTTGTGACTTGCTTTGTTCAGGCCGTAATTTGTTAGGCCTATGCTACGTCAATGACTACATTTACCATAAGGTGGGGAAACGGTTTAGCCAAACCGATTCATGTTGAAACAGTTCAACAAATAAATATGTGTAGGCCTACACAATTCAGAAACACTTGGGCCTAATAGCAAAACGTTTGAACGCCAGCCATTTTGAATATTGGCAGCGCCTTGTGAATCGTTCAAGATTACCTTGAGCACGACCTTATATTATCACAATAATATAGAAAACCTTGCCTTGAATCGGTTTGACGTGTAGGCCCCTATATCAATCGTATCGAGTTATCCAATTCACTTTCCAAACTGGGTTGGAACTACAGTGTTTTACATCAAAACCGACAGCTATATCACCATCTGTAAATCGTTTCAGCCTGAAATAGAAACCGTTTCACGACATTGTGGTATATGTAGTCACTGTGACGCCCAGGTTAGGGGAGGGGATTTAATTGTTGAGAAGTCCACAATGCAAATTTCTCACATTGGATGAACAAACTTTGTCACAACACCGATGTGATTCCTTCGATACGGCAACAACTGCTCCCTACCCACTACCATTGAGTGCCACTACCAAAACAAATACTAGTAGGGCCTACATGCAACTCAGTTGCTAACGTCCTTGCTGCGTGTGATCCGAGTCTTGGTTCGATCCCCGCCATCATCCATCTTTGAAGGTTTTTTTCGTTCTATCCATCTGTAGCCTTTAAGCCTTCTTAAGCTAATGCTGGGATGGTTCCTACAATATAGGCCAAGACTTCTTCCTTCCCACTGACCTTCATTGATCATACTGCCAGAACTGTAGGCCTACAGTCTCCGATAATAAAAGATATTATTATCATTATTACCTAGGAAAACCTTCATCTCATAATCTCATTAGGCCTAATCATTCATCTGACACACCGATAGATCTTAGTTAAACCCCAATGAAATGAGAAATTCGTGTCATTGTACTAACAAGTGATCATTGTCCAGGCTGCCAACGTCATGAAGAGCAATTCATCTCCGAGTTGGGCCTACGACGAGCTACGAGTACGAGCTTTTCAATGTCTGGCTTGCTGGAGGCGGCGAGATAAGACATAAAGACGTAAACATAAATACATAAATACGTAGACATAAAGACTTATCCGTAGCAACAGAGTGTCTTGATCTGATGGCTTACACTCTTGTTACGGGTCTGACCATCAAGCGACCAAAGCCTCCCTCTGTTATTCAGTCAGTTAAGGCACTTTTGTGAATGTCATTCCACTTAAAATCACTTCATAGATTCATTATCACCTGCTCATTCGTACCCCCGCATAACCTAGCTATTGGTGCAAACAGTAATCTTAATCAAGCGACCCATGTAACCCAATCTTGAGTCATATAGGGCCCACAGCTTTTGAGGAATGCTCCAGCTAATAGAACTGCACGTTAGTGTAGTCTCGTCCTAACCGTTGGACTTGCCATGTACAACAGAGTCCTCGTTAAGACCATACAGACAAGTCCTGCAGGAGATTGTACTGGCGTCATAAGTACTGAAGTGTAACTTCATCTCGATCATCCTTGCTATTTCGCTTTCCAACATTCCGGGACACATTATAAATGAAAACCGTTTCTGTGATGGGCCTATATCCGGATATTACCAGCATTGGTATACAGAGAGTAAACAAAACACGGATGTTGATCAAATGTTGGTATTCAGAGTAAGCAAAACACGGATGTTGATATCTTCCACTTCCACTTTGAACTGAGTCTCTTGGGCAATGTTCACTTCTTACCCAGCAGATGTAAAGTTTATCATTAGAAAAAAGAAAAAACAAATGAGTGATAGGGCTTAGGTCTGAATTTGTATAATTGGGCCTGTCACTACTAATTAAAGGTTGTGCCCAATTTGCTTGGAAGACTGAGAAACCACGAAAAAACAAGTCAGGATAGATGAAAAAGTTGTTTGTTGGTCTTCTTTTTCTTTCAATTTCTCCTCTTCTTCTCTTGTGCTCTTGTGATGTTTGATTTTCTTGAAATTATTATTGGTCGTGACACTTCCACGATTCACAAGTCATTCTCTTCTTTTCTTGAAACCTGAATAGTTGTTATGACGTGCATGTCTACTTTTGAACCATTGAACCATATATCACGTTGGTTGCAGTTAAACCTGTAGGTCAATCTTACATCATACACCATAGGCCTGTTCACAATTAAACTTGAAAACTCACAAAATGTTATGGTTTTTCATGGGTACCGGTACCTTCATGATCACATTGAACTTGGTACCGGTACTTAGCATTAGCCGTACGGTAATGTAGTTGTTTGCAAACATCAAACTTAATTTCTTGAGTTTATGGAAAAATTAGAAATCAACCAATCATTTCCTACTTCAAACATTAGGTTGACCCCGTCATTTTGGCGCAATTTGTCCAGCCTTTTATTTCTTAAATACTAATGACAACATATTTGATTGACAAACATATCATTGACAACAATAATTGATGCTGTGTGAATGATTTATGACATTGTTGATACTGTATTAGTTACGTATATAATTTGTCATACAATAACTTTTTTTTGTATTAATAACATCAAAACTTGATACAAAATTATTGTTCCCCAATTAAGGCTATGGATGAAAGATAAGATCGTTTAGACGGGGCACCACAAGGGCGATCTGACCACCCCAAAAACTAATACAATAACTAATGAGCCATGCAAAAATAATTGCAAGCTCTCTCTGGATTTTGGGACATAACTTGTAGGTTACGTTGCACTCAAGTGACAGCTGATAGATCAAGCTGGTTGAAGTTGGACGTGACAAGTGTTGTGAATGAGGAAGCATTTCACAGTTACAGCCTTGGATTAATAAGTTTGATGTCAAGTTTAATAGTTAATCATCCTCATGCTGTGTTTTCTGTTAGTATGCAGGTAGAGTTGAGAGAATTTCAAGCAACATGTTTCCGATGTTTCAGATCACACGCTAGCTTCTGATTGTCTGGTTCACCACATAAGTCATCATGCTGACTTCTGATTGGCTGGTCCACAACTTCAATCATCATGCTGATTTTGCTGGCTCACAGACGCTGTTCACAGGTAAGCCCGTAGTTCAGCTTATCGTGGACCAAAGTTCCACTCGAAAGCTTGAAGCAAATATCCCAGAGAGGTCAGTGAGCCCGCCCGCTGGCTGGGATCCATGAGCACGCACTCAGGTTCTACAAGACATAACGAGATAATGTCTATCAGCTGATGGCTCAGTAGAGGTCTAGTGTCCATTCAGAAACCTACTGGACCCCTGTTCGCTATCTTTTGAAACAGTGAGATGAGACCGTCTCATTTCACTGTGAGACGGTACTCATCTCTCGTGAAATGACAATTCGATTACATAGCGATTCACTAGCGTCAAGTGAAATCAACAATCACCGGAAACATGTTGTTTCCAAGGGAAAACGGGTATTTTGTGAAATTGAACTAATAAGAACAACAAAATCATTTCTGAAAGGCTGTGAACGACTCTGGCGCTGGGGAAGTTAGAGGTTAGAAAGGTGTTTTTTGGCAGACAGTCATACCTAGGTCTACATTTTAGTGAACAGCTACATCATCAATATATATTCAAAGCCATTAATGCATTTACAACTATGCACTATTTAGTTCATAATCTTGGCACGCCATATACGACAGGCGCAACCTGCTAGTAGGCCCTACCGGTAGACCTATATGAATAAACTTACGAGAGAATTTGTCTTTGTCTGGGACACACAGGTACCCTGTGCAAACCTCACTTGTAGGCCATGCTGTGCAAACCTTGTACCCTATTAAACCTGTGTGTTGTACCTAGGCCTAATTGATAAAATAGTCTTAGCCAGGCCTATAGTCCACTTTGATTTGTCAGTGAACCCACAAACTGTGTGAAGACATGGAATAAATGAAAATGTGAAACATTCATTTTGACGTGTGATTTTTCTTCAGACTGTAAACCACCAGACGGCAGCGATCATCTCCGAGTCAAGTTGGCAACGATAGGGCAGCAAACTTCTCGGTGACAACTTCAAGGACACTTTCGTGATGACAGCAAGATGATGCGAGGTAAAAACCAAGTAGGCCTATAGCAAAATGATTTGTGTACCGTATTATCCCGAATATAAGCCGACCCCTCAGACTCTTAGCCCAATCATTGAAGAAAGGAATTATCTCCTTTTCTACGTAAATCATCACTATTCCGGAATAGAATTTATAGAATTTCGTATTGCGCGCAAGAAAAAGCTAGATGCCACTGGCCGAAACTATACCGTAGCCAAAACTACTTGTGAAAAAACGCGGAGAGGAGCTTCACGCTATCGTCATATTTGGCTTCCATTGGCGCTCGGCCGTCTCGAGTCGGCGAACGAGTGTTTTTCTCGCTACACAGCAGTTTACGAGTGCTCGTCAAGGTCAGACCACGATGAACTACACAGTAGGATGACACACCATGCATCTAACAGTGCAGCATGCTTATTAGTGCGCGTCGAATAAAAATGATACAAATTGGAAAATCGTGCTTCTTCATGATGAAACATTTATTAAACGTGTTTTAAATGGAATATCTCGCAGTTTCAAGTTGATTCCTTTGTTATGAGTGTACGGGTGTAGTACGCCCAATTAAAATGAGAAAAAACATATTTCCGACCGATTATAGGTCGATGGTGACTTTTGGGCTCAAAGTTCTGAGAAAAACCCTCGGCTTACCGGTATATTCGGGACAATACGGTACTTTCTCCATTCAGCATGAAAAGAACTACAAATAGACTAGACCTGGACTTCACTAAGCAAATAATTTTTGTTTTGTAGTCACAAGGTCGATTCGATTTCAACTTCGGAAATTACCTCGCTGTCGATGCGTCTTGAAACCTAATATTCATTCATTCGGATATTTTAGGCCCAGAATCAATTTGGTTCTGATTAGGATCCTGTTTTCAAAATGGAAAGTTCAAAATATGTCAAATTTCGGATTAACCGAGTTTGGATTAACGAGGGTTTACTGTATCGTGATTTGTAACCTGTACTCTTGATTTGATTTCACTATTAATTGAACATCAAGTTGGAGTTCATAGAGTTCGAGTAAGTGTTTGTTTAATATATTCACCAGTACCCATTCCCGCACTGTATATCCGATTTTCAACATGTTTTTACATCAACCAACAATCCTGGTTAACACCCTTTATAAAATATAAATAAAAGAAACTATGACAATTTAACCAATTTGTTTGTTTGGTGTTTGTAGACTCTACTACACGGCCCAGGGAGAATACCACTCTGCTATGTGACGACGTTCTACTTCTGGAAAGAGAAGACGCGCCTCTCGACCTCAGACAAGTTGGTGGTGCACACAACAGCCACGCCTACGTCGTTCCGCTGTAGCAGCAGCAGCTCGAACAACTGCGCTTCCTTCACCAGTAAATCGCTCATTCCAGGGTTTTTGTATTTCTTTCATTCGTATTGGGATTAACGACGGACCTTAATCATTATCAATATCTATTGGCGTCAGGTGAATAATTAATGAGATAATTGGACGCTGAGATGAATGTATCAGTCATGGCCTATATTGTGGGAACCATCTCAGTATTAGCCTGGGGAAACTACGAAAAAACCCTGTGAAGATTAATGTTGGCGGGAATCGAACTGAGGTCCAATTGACCCTCTTCTACTAGTCGCAAGATTCTCTATTTTCCACAACCTCTTCACCATCGACAAATTAAATTGATCTTTTCTACGTTTTAAAGCTCATTAGTCATTGGCAACAAAAATCAGCAGTGAACTTGACTTTGAGAGTAAAGCATGCTCACTAGTTACACGGTTGCATGTCTTTTCCATCTCCATAAGTCACATGAACCAGCCAGAAACTTTACAGCTCACTCTTTTGAATTGCTTACATGAATTACTGGGACAGAAATAAACGTGCAATTGCGTATTCCTATGTCTCAGGATTTAGAGTATTTTTTTTTGGGGGGGGGGGGCGGTTTAACGACGCACTGTAATGATTACTAAGATCTATTGGCGTCGGATGAATGATTAATGAGATGATGGGATGATGAGATGAAGGTTTTTATGGGTAGTGGGAAGGATAGTGGGAAGGAAGCGGTCGTGGCCTATATTGTGGGAACCATCCCGGCAATAGCCTAGACTACAGAGGGAAACCACGAAAAACCCCTGTAAAGATGGACGGTGGCGGGGATCAAACCGGGTCCGATATGTCCCTTCACCTTCCGGGTCACATGAAGCAAGTGAGCTAACCACTCAGCTACTGTGCCGGTAGGGGAATTTTTCCAAGTGACCGCTATTTTTTCACTTTGTTGACAGTTTGTAATTCACTGGGCCAGCAATTAAGGTTGTACTGTACAATGTGAAATGTTTGGAGTTTGATCTGTGAAAGATATCAAAATTCTAACAAAATACAAAATCTCATCTTTTGAATATCCAAAATGCGATAGATAGATATTGATAGATTGCATATATTTTGCAGATTTAAATTTTGGAATGTAATTCTGTAGAGAAGCCTGAACCAAAAGTGATGTGCCTACATTAGACATTAAAATGTTGTTTAAACAACTTCAAGGGGACTGAAGAAATTAATCTCATGAATGGATAATCGTAAATAAATGGTTGTATAATAAATCCTATAAATATATCAAAAATGCACTTTTCATGTTTCAACAATGTGTCACGTTTTATTAACAAAGATGCTTGTGTCATGTAATCTCTGTCATGTATGTCAGTATAATGATAAAAACAGCTTGGTAACATAAACCAGGGTCAGCTTGAAAGTTATCCTCTCACTACTTGAAAAAGTCTGTCATCATGACGCTTTGTTATTCAGTTCCACACAATTTATTTGGGGTATTTTTACTATGAAAAAGCAGGAGTGCTTGCAATCCTGTTTACGTTTCTGGGTCTTACCCAAGCTTTGGTTTTTACGACCTCATGATGGTAGACACCTGACTGGTATTATTTAAAATGTAGGAAGGGGACAAGAAATTGAGGTGTAGGCCTGTATATGAGAAAAGTCGTGAATAAATTAGTTGTATAACAAAATAAAATTAACCTGTAGTCTTATGGAGAATGGTTGGGACCACCTAGAAATGCCGTATAAATTTGAAAAAATCTTGATTGTATAAGTAAGAATCGTGTAAAAGACGTTCTACTGTAGTCCATTTTCCGTTTGTCTGATCCATGTCAAATCGTATGCAATATCACAAATTTGACTTGTTCATCCAGCTACAAAAAGAATTCAGTTTTGGTTCAAACCGTACATAAGCGATAGATAAAGTGTGCAATTTCAAAATAGAACTGATTTTCCTTCCTTCTACCCCCCCCCCCCCCCCCTTCCCCCAATCCTCTATTGGTATTTCCGAGCACTGACGCGACGGGCCGTGCTATTGGCCAGCTCGCAGCTATGGTCCGCATATGTCTTGCAGACGTAGGTGAAGGAAATGAGGTAGGTGGGTGGGCAGATGATTTTGTTCATCCATACAAGTAAAAATGCAATATAGACTACTACTGCTTCCAGCCCACTATCCTTCCCAATACTTGGAAACATTCATCACATCATCTCATTAATCATTCATTCAAAGTATATATCTGAGTTACCATTACAGTGCATGCATACATTGAACCCCAATATGAATAAATAAATGAATGAATAAGGGCTTGGGTTTGTATCAGGGAAACAGAAGAGATGGAAGGGCCATGATAATCACCTTTATGATTTCGTAGGTTCGTAAATAATTTACACAAGAATTTCTTTCCCAACTTGTGACATTTTCAAAATTACCGATTCTACTGACCAAACTACAAAAAGACTTCAAACGGAGTGAATAATTACATAATTTGATAGATGTATAGAATATATCTGTCTGTGTGTGATGTGTAGTATACTCAATTTGGGAGACTAGGGATCGATTCCCGCCATGGTCAACCATCGTGCATGGTTTCCCTCTGTCGTCAATGTGAATCCTGGAATTATTCCTTTGCTTTCTTCACTTTCACTTCCTTTCGAATGTTCAAAACAGCTTAGGAAATAACCTTTCATTTCATCATCCAATTGTCTTGTTCATCATTCATCTTTGTCATCAGTACAAAGTAGCCAGTAAACCCAGTTTAATGAATAGATGAATGGACTTTATGTTTTGCACGCATTAGAATGTATGTTGAATTGTTGAACATTTTCAATTCTTACCAAGAAAACTCATTTTCCCATTTTTAAATATTCATTTATTGAGTTTACCGATGCACTGTAATGATGACTACTACGATGTATTGGCGTCAGCAAACGATGAATGAGATCAAGGGTAATTCTATCGAGTGTTTTTTGATAGCTTAAGAGCCCGCATCTTAGCTGAGCATGTTTCTCTTCGAAATGCTCTACCTAAGTTCGATTTGCGTTTAGAAGTTTGATTGTGGGTTGAAAAGTGAAAAAAGGATAATATTAGAAGAGTTTCAGTAACCACCGCTAGATGGGAGAGTTTTTCATTTCATAATTTGGACAAAATCTAGTTACATTACACATTTTGGCCAAGGAAATTGAGAAAACTGTAGAATAAAAGGCGAATCAGAATTCCAAATATTGATAAGCAAAGTTGAACTTAAGGATGTGCGTTTGTGATTTATTTCCACTATCATTCGGTAACCGGTAATTAAGCAATGAAAACCATCAAATTAGGCACATTTTGATTCAATCATTGCTCTATTATAAAATTATTCTTCAATTTTCGATTAGGCATATCTAATTGTGAGGGTATTATCTATTCATTGCATTTTACCTCAAGTCCGTAATGTTTGTAGTTCTTGAGATATATGTGGCGAAAGTGCAGCCTGTAAATCTGTCTAAGATGCGGGCTCTTAAAGAAGGCGGTCATGGCATGTTACTGAATCATTACTGAATTGATTAATATTAGGGTTTTACGGCATGTCAACGACAGGGTTACTTTGCGCCATCACTATTATAACCTGAACGACGGAGGGCAACCGTGAAATTTTCCCCTCTTTTTTCAATATTTAATATTCTCTCTTTTTTTCTAAATGAATATTATTATTTTACTCATATTATTATATTATTTTCTAAATGAAATGAATCTATTGGAATATCATCTTTTCTAGACTATAGCTCAATATTGTAATCAATTTTTGTATCAAACACTGTTGTATTGTCTGTTCGCTCTTTTTATTAATTTGTTATTTTCATTGTTATACCGTTTATATTATTATCCTGTGTCTAATGAGCAACCTTTTGTAATGCTGACTTTATTTTTTGCATAATGAAGAATTTATATATTTCAACAGTGTATTCATTTCCTGTATGTTTGAGTTTTGTAAAAAGATGATGTTATAGAAATTCAAATAAAACCTTACAATATGAATTTCTCTCATTTGTTCTGTCCATTGAACAGTGAAAATCCGAATTAAATTTTAATTAATCCCAATCCCAAATGTTATCCTGATTCTGTTCCCTTCACATTATTATTATTAAACACTTATTTGGATAACTCAATTCGAATAATTATGATGAATCATGAATTAGGATAGAATTATATATCGTGAAAACTGAAAAGTAATTTTACCTCAGACAGATGGAGGAAATTAATGGTGACAAGAAATGCACTGTGTATCAATACACAGCTTGTCTGCAAGGAGCTATGGCTCATGGCTATAACCTCCTGCTACATGATGTTTGCCGTGTACAATAGTTTGATTTCTTGTCAATTTTCACGTTTCCTGCAAGAGAGAGAGAGAGAGAAAGTGAGTGAGAGAGAAGGAGCTAGAGGTCACAGCTATAACCTCCCGCTGTATGATGTTTGCCGTGTACAATAGTTTGATTTCTTGTCAATTTACACGTTTCCTGCAAGAGAGAGAGAGAGAGAAGATGAGTGAGAGAGAAGGAGCTAGAGGTCACAGCTATAACCTCCTGCTATAAGATGTTTGCCGTGTACAATAGTTTGATTTCTTGTCAATTTACACGTTTCCTGCAAGAGAGAGAGAGAGAGAGAAGATGAGTGAGAGAGAAGGAGCTAGAGGTCACAGCTATAACCTCCCGCTGTATGATGTTTGCCGTGTACAATAGTTTGATTTCTTGTCAATTTACACGTTTCCTGCAAGAGAGAGAGAGAGAGAAGATGAGTGAGAGAGAAGGAGCTAGAGGTCACAGCTATAACCTCCTGCTGTATGATGTTTGCCGTGTACAATAGTTTGATTTCTTGTCAATTTACACGTTTCCTGCAAGAGAGAGAGAGAGAGAAGATGAGTGAGAGAGAAGGAGCTAGAGGTCACAGCTATAACCTCCCGCTGTATGATGTTTGCCGTGTACAATAGTTTGATTTCTTGTCAATTTACACGTTTCCTGCAAGAGAGAGAGAGAGAGAAGATGAGTGAGAGAGAAGGAGCTAGAGGTCACAGCTATAACCTCCTGCTGTATGATGTTTGCCGTGTACTATAGTTCGATTTCTTGTGATAATAATTCAATAATAAAGCGATCAAAAATCTAGTTGAGTAGACGGCAAACATAAGGTTCAAGAGGTTAGCTGCAGGCCCTTGACATAGCTCAGAAATCAACTCTGGCATCAGGCAAACATCAGGATGTGGGAAGGTATAGACATCTCTCTGTCTCTTTCTAATGCTCGATATCTCATGGAAATACACAGTGAATTGTTGTTATCATTCATTTCCTATATCTGCATGATGTGAACCGACTTTTAATGATATATTTCTGGCCTGATTCATGCTTTATTCTAATTTTTTGAATTAGAAGTTCTTTATTATAAAAGTAATGTAAAGGAAACGGAATTAGGATGACACAATAAACATTACAGAAAGAAGATCATAAAGATTGCAGATTTTTATTATAATTTCAATAATATAACATGTTTTTCAAAATACAAGTAATCTGCTATGATTAAAGTTGTTATTAATTCTATGTATATATTATCATATTTCCATTATTATACAATATTATCCAGTATATTATTGCCAATATTGAAGTTTCACTGAACTTGTATTGACAATTTACAGAATTGTTGATGTAATGAATGCACAAGATGCATAAATAAGTTTCTGTATATATCCTTCACTGTAATGTGCAATGTGGATCAAATGAAAATAAAGACCATCGATCAATTATCTCAAATTTACATAATGAAGGCACTCGCTGTTGAAATAATTATCTTGTTTGTACAGACGTGATCAGACGATTTATATGAAAAGTAAATTGAAATCCTGGTGAATTATCTCTATTCAAGGCCTGGTTTTACCTACAAAATCCCTATTCTAAGAGATAGAATTCATATTCCAGTTGCACTCAAAACATACACTTTCAAAATTGGGTAAACTTTGGGCCAAGAGGGCCCTAATTAACAAATTATCATTGTCATGTCAAAAGTGGATTAGAGTAATGACAACAATTACATCATAGTTTCATTCAACTCACATTGAAGGTTACAATAAATATATCATAATCTACCTTTAACATGAGCATAAATGATGCAATTCAAATCCTCTCAAATCATTGAAATCACTAAATCAATTCAATTTGTATACAATTCCTACTTGAATATTATTCAATGTACATCATCTAACAAAACATGCAATATACATGAAAAGAGCTATATATTATAGCGACCCCCCGACTACCACTGATTTTAGTTGACCATCACTCACACTCATACTAATCTGTGAAATATTCAATTATTATTCCTAGAAATCATTTATAAAGTCAAAATTAGCTTCAATATTTCAGTCTTGAATTAGCTTCATCGTCAAAATTGTTTTTGTATATTCTTATCTATTCTCAATTTTAATTAATTTGTTATTCTGTGTCGATTCAGGCAACTCAATGTACATGGGCAGAGATCTGAATGAAGATTTATTTATATATATATATATATATATATATATATATATATATATATATATATATATATATATATATATATATATATATATATATATATATATATATATATATATATATATATATATATATATATATATATATATATATATATATATATATATATATATATATATATATATATATATATATATATATATATATATATATATATATATATATATATATATATATATATATATATATATATATATATATATATATATATATATATATATATATATATATATATATATATATATATATATATATATATATATATATATATATATATATATATATATATATATATATATATATATATATATATATATATATATATATATATATATATATATATATATATATATATATATATATATATATATATATATATATATATATATATATATATATATATATATATATATATATATATATATATATATATATATATATATATATATATATATATATATATATATATATATATATATATATATATATATATATATATATATATATATATATATATATATACATATATATATATATATATATATATATATATATATATATATATATATATATATATATATATATATATATATGTAGAAAACAGATTTGTTTTCAAGATATTAATAACTTACAACTAGAATACACATTAGGTTTGCTGTTCCATTTCAAACAGTTACATCTACCTATCAGAGTTTCAAAGATAATTGATTACGGTATTTGATTATTTGAAAATATAATTGGCAATTTAACCCTTTCATGCCTAGCGTTACCATATGGTAACAGTAGCACCATCACATATAAAGATGCTACTGTTGGAATATGATACATATTAAAAATATTTCTGCTCATATATTTCTCATGTCATTTACATCTGAAATGAAATCAGAGGGTAAGTTCGGCTCGTTTGGTCCTGCCACCGGGTTTATACCTTCTGATCTAATCGCTCAATCGTCAGAAGGTTTAATGACATTTACATAGATGTGACTACTTATTATATCAGCGGGTTCAAATTTTTCGGCCTGATGTTATGTGTTATACACGTTCCGAATATGTCAAAATAGATAACAAATGTTTGAATGGAAAATAAATTTAAATTTCATTGAGGATTACATGATGAAGTTTGTGTTACCATATGGTAACGCTAGGCACTAATGGAGTCATAATTGACCAGTATGGCCTATCATAGTGTATTAGTTTATGGCAATCTGTGCAAGAGATAACGGACTCTTTGAAGTATGATGAAGATGCAGATGCATTTTTTAATCATATTGAGCCTTGTATATTGACGTGTCAGCTGGTGAGAACTCTGCCAACAGTCAGAGTAAGGTTGCACGGTCCATGTTGCACGGGTTACATGTGGTCTGGATGTGAACTGTTTATCTGAGTATATCACTCCAAGTATCTTGCTAAAAATGTAAAATTCTTGAGAGTAATAATTAATTTCACCAATATTGAAAATAATTTCACCTCTCTCATCACAATGAGTATCCTAAATGGACAATATCTTCTATAATATGTATGTTGATTTTGATCGCAACTGACTCCAGATGTGCCTAGCGTTACCATACGAGCACACCCTGTAACTCCTGAACCGTCTAAAAAATCGAAAACTGAAAAATTACTTTCTTCTTATCAGTAAATTGATATGAAATTGATAAAAAAAATCGTGAAAATCGAACTTTTTTTATCCAGGCATGAAAGGGTTAACCAAAACATAGGTAATTAAATGATTAACAATTACCATCAGTTAATAGAAGCAAACCAATAAACTACTAATAAAACCATGTGAAATTATTTCAACGATGGAAATGCAGTAGACCTACTCACTTATATTTAGCTCCTAAACATAGTAGAGCTTGAACCACAAGTGAATTACAGTACCACTCTATTTTCCTGTTATCCTGATACTTGACAAATCCTACACATTTCCTTGAGCTTTCAGTTTCTCCCATCGATAAGTAAGTAATCTTATGAATAATACTGGTCGATCAATCAATTTTATTCGATTACTGGCTGATACAGATCGATCAGTAATCGAATGTCTGATAACCGGTGGATCTCTATTATATAACTTACCCAACATATGACATACAGCAATAGTGTTTATACAGAAAAATATTACATTTGTTATATCAGCATTCAAAATTTGCTACATTTAGGCTAGATTTAGGAGACCAAAGTTCGATTCTCGTCAAGGTAAAACAATCTGGTAGTGTTTTTTTGTGGTTTTCCTCTGTTATTTGGGTTATTACAGTAATGGCTCGATAACAATAGGCCATGCTTTTATGCTATCTGAAAACACTTGATAAGATGACCTTTAAACTCATTCATCATTTGCCCACGCCAATAGATCATAGACATCATTATATATACACATATATATATATATATATATATATATATATATATATATATATATATATATATATATATATATATATATATATATATATATATATATATATATATATATATATATTGCGTTGTTGAATTCTATATAAATGAAGATATATAAATGGGGGAATGATTTTTTTTGTATGAAGTAAAAATTTTCAACAATTCGAGATGAATGCTAATACGGTAAGTGAGAAACAAAAGATCTATTCAGTATCCACTGAATTGAGTTTAGCAGCCACAGTATTAATGACCAAGATGAATGATGAACGAGACAATTGGAAGATGAGATGAAGGTTTTTTATTATTATATGTTTTGGGACATCGGTAAGAAAGGGAGCGGTCGAAGCAATCATTCCAGTATTTGACCACAGAGGAAAATCACGCTGTACCTACCACGGTGGTTGACCATGGGGGGAATCGAACCCCGGTCTCTCGATTTGAGCATATCTCACATCACCTACATACAGATATTGTTCATATCTGACAAACAGTAGAAGTTTCAAGTTCATTTGTAATAATTATTATGGTGCTTTTGTTTGTTTAACAACAACAACAACAGCTAGGATATTTGGGGGTAAACATTATTTGTAAATGCTCTATAATTGTCATTTTTGTACATTATTTGCAATTATACTACAGTATACCAACAGCTGAACAACTTTCATGTTGTAAGCATCTATAATATGTTTATTTGATAGCTCATAAGCCAATTTCATACACTTCATTACAAACAATGCAGTTGTAACTTAAAATTAACCTAGGTACATGGTAATATATTGTGGTATATAAAAGTATATCAACATTAAAATTATATCATTCTTATAGATTAGAGACAAATCATAAGTATTCGTGAGTAGTTTTAATCCATTGGACGCACCTACCCTTGAAACATCCGACACTTGTCAGGTTTCTAATAGTGTGGGGCAACTTATCAAACTCTTTCATTCCTGCATTGAATATAGAATTGAACCATTTTTTCCCTCTACACATTCTTCTATACCCCAACCCGTCCACAGCCCTTCTGTGCTATTCTTGTCCCCAAAAGAGAAAAAAGCTTTCTACCAACTCTAAAATATTGTACAATCTTCAACAATCGTAAAGAAACTTATAATATCTTCAAAGTTATAAGTCTTGAAAGACAGGGTTGTATTCCTGGGAGTAAATCTGATCTCAAGAGTCATGGACGCTCAAAATACCGCAGCTGTACAAATATAGACGTGATATTTGTGTTTGTTAAATTGGTAGATGACCCTCTTCTATCGTTCAACAAGTTTACTCTTGTACTAGAATATTTACATCGTACCGGTATATCATCGACAAGTTACTCGTCACAAATTATTAGCATTGCCACATTGATTTATTGATTTCCTTTTTTTTTCAAAGTTTTCATTATTATCATATCATTTCGATCACCACCATTCTCAGATTAAATCAACTTATAATTTGTTTCTAGTGAAATTATATTTATTTTATTATATTTATTCATTTTTATATGCCCAGGGCCTATATTGTTCATTTTAATTATATTTTTATATCTATTCATTAATTATATTTATATATATAGGCCTATATATTTTTTTAAATTATATTTGGGCCTATATTTATTTTAAAAATTGTATAGGAAATATATGTATAAATATATATATATATATATATATATATATATATATATATATATATATATATATATATATATATATATATATATATATATATATATATATATATATATATATATATATATATATATATATATATATATATATATATATATATATATATATATATATATATATATATATATATATATATATATATATATATATATATATATATATATATATATATATATATATATATATATATATATATATATATATATATATATATATATATATATATATATATATATATATATATATATATATATATATATATATATATATATATATATATATATATATATATATATATATATATATATATATATATATATATATATATATATATATATATATATATATATATATATATATATATATATATATATATATATATATATATATATATATATATATATATATATATATATATATATATATATATATATATATATATATATATATATATATATATATATATATATATATATATATATATATATATATATATATATATATATATATATATATATATATATATATATATATATTATATATATATATATATATATATATATATATATTATATATATATATATATATATATATATATATATATATATATTATATATATATATATATATATATATATATATATATATATATATATATATATATATATATATATATATATATATATATATATTATATATATATATATATATATATATATATATATATATATATATATATATATATATATATATATATATATATATATATATATATATATATATATATATATAATATATATATATATATATATATATATATATATATATATATATATATATATATATATATATATATATATATATATATATATATATATATATATATATATATATATATATATATATATATATATATATATATATATATATATATATATATATATATATATATATATATATATATATATATATATATATATATATATATATATATATATATATATATATATATATATATATATATATATATATATATATATATATATATATATATATATATATATATATATATATATATAGACCTATATTTTTTTTCAAGTTCATTGGTTATAATTTATAAACATTTAAAATGGGGTGGTAAGATCGCCCTTGTGGTGCCCCGTCCAAACGATCCTATCTCTCATCCATAGCCTTAATTGGGGAACAATGATTTTATTTTGTATCAAGTTTCGATGTTATTGAAAATAAAAAAATAAATTTGTTATTCTCTCTAAAATGTTATTGTCAATAATTTTTTTTATATTTTAATTATTTGATTTTTATTCTGTGCATTTTTGCAATCTCATAATGTAAGACAGAGTCTCAAATGAAGATATATATATAGGCCTATATAGATTCTATATTAATATATCAATCAAATTTTATATTCACTCAGTGTGAAGTTTCACTCAGTTCTCTCTCTAATGAGGTATTTTTTCCATTTGGCCTATGATGGGGAAGAAATTGATATGTGAATTATTTATCAAGCCACAAAATCACTCTGGTGATTTTGGCTCTCTTATTTCTTCTGTTCTCCTGGTACAAACCACAAACAATATATACACATACAATGACTACCAAGACTATTTATATTGGATTTTAATGATGCACCCTAATGATTACGAAGCTATATTGGCATTGAATGTATGAATGTATAAAATGTATAATGAGATGGGATGAAGGTTTCTCAAATGATAGGAAGGGTAATGGGCTGGAGTAGCCTATATTACATTTTCAATTGTATGGAAGAACAAAATCATCTTTTCTCTGCATCACCCACCTACTTCATTCCCTTCACCTACGGCAGCAAGACTGCAAAAGGCTGCTGAGAGCTGGCCGATAGTCAATCACCCTTCGAAATCTTCATATCATTCATCTGACGTCAATAGATATTAATTATCATCAAAGTGCATTGTTAAATCCAATATAACCCAATACAATTTAAAAAATACAGAAACCCTGATATGAAAGATTGCATGGTTGTTTGAACTGCTGCGGCGCTACAACTGTTGCTCTTGTGTGCACCACCAACTCGTCTGGCGACGAACAACGCATCTTCTCCTTCCAGAAGTAGAACGTAGTCAAGTAGCAGCACCGTATTTCCCCCGGGCGGTGTAGCAATCTACGAACACGGGAAAACAAATTAGATGCAAATTGTAATTGTTTTATTCATTTATAATGAATTTGAACTAAGATTGTCTGTCGATATGAAAACATATAACTATTATTGTTCACATAACATAATGAATAATAATAATAATAATAATAATTAATTAATTTTTTTTTTTTTTCAAATACAAACAAACAAATGTACAGTAGGCCTACATTAGGACATATAATGATGACTATAACAAAATTTGAAATGAAATTACTGGGTATACTTTTTGAATGAAAAGGAAGAGAAGTCCGCGTAAGAATGTGGTGCTCTCGTGTGCGTACAAACATTTATGAATAAATATGGTGATCTTCCAAGGTGACAAAGAAAAGGAAAACCTGAGTTGAAAAATTGATATTTATGTATACAGTGAAATCTTTATGCATCATTCCCGGATCTATTATTTTCCTGCTTGTATCATTCTTTTTTTCACACCCCACTCTCATATAACCAATGCTAAATTTTCCTGGATGGATCATTTTCCTGCATGGATAGTTTAGTTTTCATGATCCCTTGAAAAACGATGGATAGAGGTTTCACTGTAGATAAATTATTCAGAAAACGAGAATTTGATAGTTGGTGCGGCGTCAAACAGGAACAGACTGAAGTTATTCTATTTCAAGAATGTACACCAGCAAATGAACGGGTTTGTGGGAATACTGGACTGTCATGTTGGAAATGGAGAGACGCGTTGAAGATCAACGCCAACATAGCATATGTGAGAGTAATTCCTGGTAGAAGTTTGGATGGTATCCGCTGCAGAGAGATCGAAACCTTGCCACACGTCCTAAGCTTCTGTGTCAAGAGAAATCCTCTCATAAATTTACTCACAAACTAAGATCATTGATTGCTGGCTCAACGAAAAAACGGTTCAAGGTTTATGAAGAGGTGTCTTGCCTTGCCCTGGATGGAAGTATGAGAAGAGTGGATATCATAGCCATCGACCGTGTGGAAGTGTGATTCGAAGTGTGAAAGAGGATACATTCTTGATCCCTCTATTAGATTCGAGAGGGATCAAAATTAGTGATGGCTCGTTGAAAATTTTCAATTCATCGAAAATTTTCAACAGTTCTTGAAAATTTAGAAAATTGTAAAAAAAAAGTTTGTCAGTGTATTTTATTTCTGTGTTGTTAGTATGATTGAAAAACATTCCCTGAGGTGTTCAGTGTTCAGCGTTCATGACCACACAGGATTTGATTACTTTAAAAAAGTGAATATTTACTACAAAACTCAGTCTAGTTTTTGTACATTTCCATTGTTGCTAAAACAAAATTCCAACCCTGCTAATGAAGTGGCCTACAATATGTGTCACATATTTTCAGTCCAAGACACCGTGCCTGATTTATTATTGTGTGCTGTCATGGCATTTAGCTCTTCTAGTGAATATTAACTAATCTCAGTCCTTGTCCTTTGGAGCCCCAGGACGTATTTGAAGTGCCTGTTACCTGTAAGTTGTGAACTGTGATACGTCTAGTAATTTCCCTAAGCTAGCTTTGGTACCGTTATCTAGGCATAATAAGCCTATTATAATATGGTACCTATCCAAGTAATCAATTTAATGCATGGGAATATATTATTGCAATCAGTTTAATGCCTAAAATACACGTTAACAACTAGTGGGTACAAATTTTCAAAATTTTCATGAACATTTTCAATGAAAATATTAACAACAAAAATTCATGAAAATTGCCATCACTAATCAAAATCAACCAGAAGAGGTCAATTAGGAAAATAGAAAAATCCATGAACCAACGATCACGTACTTCAAAGGAAAGTATAACTTAAGAGATATCGAGGTGATTGGTCTGTTTGTTGATGCTCATAACCATTTCGAAGTCTTTTAGTGATATTTGTGAACGTATTTTGATACGCAGATAATTATTTAAAATATGAGATTGGAATGTCAGCCCTGATGATTTCCATTCAGATATTCAGAAGTCATGTATATCATTAATCAACGTTTACATTCATTTTATTATTTCAAATATTATTAGTGTCATAATTTTGCTATGTTATTGGAAATATGCTTCAAAAGTAAACTTCAAAATATGAAAAAAAAAGATCATATGTGAACAAATATTATCCTGATACTTCACGCTAGTAGATTTGTTGAAGTAGGCCTACTAAAACTACTAATGTATGTGTGGTCCAAATTTCGAGTACCAGACGGCTAGGCATGTTCATTTTCAACGGCCTTGTAGAACCATGTTCCCAGATAGCATACAAAACTACATGTTGAAGCTTTTACAGTCCCCGTGATATATAACAATTATCATCATCTAATTATTATCAATCATATTGAACAATTTTATTCGACTATTTATTTATTCAATGAGATTGAACAATTTTGATGCTAGAATTTCAGTTACCAGTACAGATTCAGGGGTTCAGCTTGACCCATCAAGATTTCCTGTTTGCCTGATAGTTGACAAATTCTATGCAGTCACTCACTGACAGTTGAAATGAAGAAATTAATAACTTTTTTTCCATATGGGTTGTTTGTTGTTGTTGTTCAATAGAAAAATTGCAAACAAATTATACTAAAATCTCAATATTGAATATTGATTAGATATATTGAAATTTTATATATTCAATATCTGCCGAGAATACTCTAGCGACTCAAATTACAATCATTGAAGCAGAAAGCTGTCAGGCAGATGAATGCTTGGCTTCATAAGAACGTTCACTGCTCGTCAATATCAGCTACTAGTAACGAACCGAAGAACTTCAAAATGCCAAACGACATCCAGTGCTTTGCCACCAAACTCTGGAGTCCTCTATAACTACATTTCAACCTCTTTGACAGTGAGCTCTCTGAAAGTAATTTGGCAGCTGAAAGTTTGTCATGGATAACAACTCAATTTGTATTCATGCCAAAACAAGTAGTACCAACTACCAACACTTGCCCGCCAAAGATGATTCACCGCGGTACATTTACATTTCCGCGGTGAATTTAGGTCCACAATAGAGAATTATGAATCCAGATATTTTTGTCGCAGTCGAGACGTGGCTAGATGGAGGGTTTACAGATAGTGAAATAAGGGTGGGGGCCTGGGGGCATACAGTTTATTTAGAAAAGATCGGAATAAAACGGGGAGGTATAATGGTGGGATGCAGAGCTGAATTAGCAGGAAGAGTGTTGTGGACAGAGAAAGGAGTAGAGCTATTGGGAATAAAATTAAAAAGGGGAACAGAAGAATATTCAATAATTGTTGGATACAGCCCCCCAAATACAAACGATTACATATTGGAAAGAGAGCTAGGGATAGGATACGAGAAAGTAAACACGAAATAAATGTTATAGTGGCAGGGGACTTTAATCTATCGGGGATTGCTTGTGAGGAAGAAAGTGCTGGCATAGGTGCAAGCAGGAGGCAGGACCTTGTAATGAGATTATGAATGAAGGCTTCATTATACAAACAGTTAGGGTAAGGACAAGAGAGACAAGGACAGGAGACAGCAACCTTCTGGACATAATTCTAGTAAGGCCACCAGAGAACTGGTTGAGGACGCAGGTCCTCGAATGGAAAATATTCTCAAAATGGAAGAACTGCAAAGAAATTATTAGAATTCAAGAAAACGATCCAATAGAAAAATAATAATATCTTGCCACCGTGCATCTAGCACATCTGCAAAAATGTTTACAAAAATACAGATACAAAATATAAAATAGTAAGAACATGCTGGTCATGGTGGAATTGCTGTGTCTATATGAACGTACTCTTTCCATCGCTTCATACATTTTCATCAAGTGTGATGGTGTTTTTTTTGGCAATTATTACTATCAGCAAAATAACGAGAGCTGTGATGATAAGGTATACCGTATTGTCCGAATATAAGCCGACCCCCCAAACTTTCGGATCAATAATTGAAAAAAGGGTTTCTCTCCTTTTCCACGTAAATAATTACTCTACCACGGTAGAATTTAGTCAATTTCCTATTGCACGCAAGAGGAAGCTAGGCGACCGGCCGGGAGTAGAAGTGAAAAAGATCGGTATACTCGGTTAATGCTGACGAGACGCGGTTGTCATATGGCTCGCTTCTATTGGCGCTCGGCCGTCCCGAGTCAGACGAACGAGTGTTTTTTCACGGTAAACAGTCTCGCCCTCGTCAAGGTCAGACCAGGTCAGACCACACGCAGTAGGATGACACACACTTTGCGGCTAACAGCTCAACGTGCTCATGATTATTACTGCGCGTCAAATAAAAATGATGGAAATTCACAGATCATGGTTATATACGTATATAAAACATACTAGAACATCGTAGGTGTCACCAGTTCATAGAAAATAATTGTGAAAGGTAAAAAATACCCAAGTGTAGTCAATCTGTCTCAAATTTGCTGTCACATCTGGTGGTACCTTTTTAGCTAAATTTTCAAGTGAAAATATATATTTTCTTGTATTTTTCAGTTCTGTAGTCATAAAGGTACTCATGAATGTGATAAATTTAGAACTCCAATCTGGCCCTTGCTCTGAGTAGGCCTTTACGTAGATGCCCAGATGTGTGTGCATCAATCAGTTGCTCACGCTCAAGGATGATTCGTGTCTTATGCTGGGAGCAGAGCAAGATCAACTTGAATCAACACATCAGGGCTGTTCAGGCCACACAGGGCAAGGGTTGAGAAAAACCCGGGTTTTATTGAAAAAATCCAGCCCAGCGGGTTTTTCAGGGTTTTGGGGGTTTTGGGATTTTTTTAAAACATAACCCTAACATGAGTAACAAATCACCATTTTGAACAGTGTGTGCTCTTCTGTCTTTTTAAGTTGTTGTTTTGTTTTACTTTTTGGTAATTTTTTGGTAATTTTATTCTTATTTCCTACGTTAGTTGTTACTGTAACTCGTTTAAAGTGCCTTCAGGCTCACACACATAGCTGTTATTTTGGAAATATTTATTGTGTACAAGCAATGTAATTATTAAAATTATTAAACATAATTTATAAAACTATTATGAAGTGTTTTGGTATATGATGATAAATATTTTCCTAAAACCCCCAAAACTCGCTTTTAGCCGGGTTTTTTCATGTGGTTTTTTTGGGCCGGGCAATATTTCTCAACCCTGCACAGGGCTGGTCTATCCGGCTTGGGGATCATTTTACAATAGGCTGAATCAACATCTGGATGCAGGCGCAGGTGGGTACAGTTTATCCACATGACGGTGTGGCTTACCTGGCTATCAGGGATCATTTGCTGGCTGGTCTCATACTGTCACAACTCACAATGCTCCCAGCAATAAGTCTTCAAGGTAAGCTGCAGCCTGCAAGCAACAAAGAGTTCACGTTACAGCAATTAACTTAATTGGAATTCAATATATTCAATAAAAATCACTTGATTATACTTGATGATGAGCTCCTTCAACTTCACACCACATTTCAGAAAAATATATTCATCAGAATTAAAATGTTTACCAGTTATTTTTGGCTCTAAGATCTATAGATTGAATTATATTTTGCAATGGATAGCGGATTTGAGTTCTAAATCTAAATTACTCTATGAGTTCATAACAACAGAACCAAGTAATTCAACCAAAAATATTTTTGCCCTTAAAAATTTGGTGACACACTAGTTTTTTAGGCCCACCTTTCACAATTATTTTCTATGAACAACAGATACGTATGACGTTCTAGTGAATTTCTCTATTAATTCAACGACAAGATCTCTGAAACATCAGCAAATTTTGATACGCTTGCCTTCGCCGCTACCAAGAAAAAAATGTATGAACTACCTTAACCTACCGTACCAAAAAATGGCAATTTCCAGCAAATTTTCAGAACAGACTTTTGAAATGAGAACAATCGAACAATCATGTTTAGATATTGAGATATAGAGGATTTAATTCTAAGGAAAAAGCTATTCGAAATTTTTTTTTTTTCAAATATCGTTTCCGGAGTAATTAGGCTATATAAGGATTCTAACATTTTACAGATGACAAATTGCCGAGTTTATTTTTCTCTTGAATCTCCAATGAAGAATAAATGAGGAATATACCAAGCTATATTTGACTCTCAAATTGAACTCAATTTTGAAAGTGAGACCAGGTTTGAGTGATCATTCATTACTTCTCATTCTGGATCTTCTGAGACTTCTCCTATTGCTCCTGCTCTCCCATCTCCTCTTCTCTCCCCTCTCCTCCCTGCGTCGCCTCTCTTCTGCGGGTCATTCAGCTTGACCCCGCTGCTGTGTTTGTGTCTCTCAGCCATTCCCTCTCGACACTCGCTGGACTCCACCTTCACATCTGTCAGGCAAACAAGGAAACACTATTAATGCCCGTAGCAGTCATGCCAAAGCGATAAATGTTGTCTTGTGAGGAGACGTTATTGATCACCAACGTGAAGTCGCCCTCTACGGCCCGTTATGTACCACAAGTAATTATACTGTCAATCCTTGACGGAATGACCGGCTTCAAGTTGGCAAAATTTACTCACACATTGTTGGTCTGATTAACATAACATTGAACCTCAGAGTTGAGAACAAATTACCTTAGCTACGCCTACCGGTACCGGTACTTGAATTATTATTATTCAACTCTTGTAATTGCACATAAATGCGCAGTGGTAAGTTCTCTAACTACCCCTATCCCACCATCTCCCTAACCCTCTGACGGAATAACTTGAACCTAATTTCATCCCCTTCAAAAACACTTCTACTAAGCCCATTCCAGTCCCTACCCGTACTATTTAAGAAAGAGAATTTACCGACATCTAACCTAGCCCCCTTTATGACTACTGCTCTATCATGACCCCGCCTACCTCCATACCCTGACTCATTGCTTTCAATCAACTTATGCAGCTCCCCCCATCCCCCCTCTCCTTCCATTACCCTGAAGAAATTACATGAACGATCCTCCTTCCTCCGTATTTTCAATTTCTGCCATCCCAGGTCTCGCATCATCTCAGTTGGACTCTCCAACATTCTCACCCTCTCCCCCCTTTCATTCTCACCCATTTCCACCTTCTAAACCTACCTGTAACCCTTCTTACCGCAATCCTTTGAACCCTTTCCACATCCCTTATCTCACCTAATCTATAAGGATCCCAAACTGAACTAGCATATTCTACCATAGGACGCACCAACGAAAAACATGCTTTCTCCTCAATCTCTATACCTGCCCCCCTAAGTTGCCTCATTACAAAGTTTTGCGCATTTATACTCTTTTTTACTATTCTTTCAATCTGACTCCCCCACCCTAGACGTCTATCAAATACCACCCCCAAATAGGCCTACTTGTAATTTTCCACCGACTTCAGTGCCTTCCCTCCTACCTCATACACTACATCCGTCCTTATGGTCCTCTTACCAAATGTGGCCAACTTGCACTTCCCTGTATTCAACCCCATCTTGTTTGACTGAACCCAACAATTAATTGCTGTCAAATCTGCCTGAAGAGCTACTCCATCCTCCTCTGTACTGATTTCCCTATATAGGCCTAACACACAATCGTCCGCAAATAACCTTATTCTCGAATTAACAATGCTAGTGAGATCATCTATATATAAATCAAATAATAAGGGACACAACACACTACCCTGCGGAGCTCCTGACGTAACCTTAGTCTCACTTGAAACCTCTGAACCCACCCGAACTCTTTGCACTCTATCCTGAAGGAAGTTTCCAATCCAATTAACCAACCCAGCATTCCCAACGGACATTTTTAACTTCCCTAATAGTACATAGTGTGATCTACCTTATCAAAAGCCTTCTCAAAATCTAAAAACACTGCATCAACACACCCCCTATCAACCACCCCTACCAACTCTTCTGCAAAACCCAACAACTGCGTCTCAGATGAATACCCCTTCCTAAACCCATGCTGCACTTCTGAAATACCCCTTCGTTCATCTACCTTCTCCTCTACTCTCTTTATAACCACCGTTTCCATTATCTTACACACATGCGACGTTAAACCAATTCCCCTGTAATTGTCTACCCTGCCCCTTTGCACTCCCTTTGAAATTGGTACCACCTCCACTTTTTTCCAATCTTGAGTGGAGCTTGAAACAACCTTAACAAATAACCTACAACCCCCTACCCGCTAATTTCAATACCTACATCGCTTTGCACCCCATCTATGCCTGGCGTCTTCTCACATTTAAGTTTCCTTAATACATTCCACACTTCCCCCTCTGTAAGCAGGACCTCATCCCCATCCCCCTCTATTTATCTCGTGTACATGGGTAGGCCTATGTTTATTCTTTCGTGTGACACGTAGGTCTACTGTAGTCTAGGTCTGGATGTAAAGTCTAAGCCAAAACTATTAAACTCCATTATTGACAGACTATGACAAAATACGCCTAGCCTGCTGTGAGCCAGAGGATGTTAACGACCTCTTCACTGCTATTCTATTCGGGGGTACGAACGAGCTAGTGATAATGGAATGATGTGGCTCAGCGGGAATCAAACCCATGACCGTCTGGCTCGATACAGTCGTGTTGTGAGCTGGACTTCATGTGTGACAACAGCAGGTCAATAGACACAGTAGGCCTAGGCCTATTCACTCAGTGGCATAAGACCTAGTATTCATCATACAACTATTGTCTCTTGCTCATAGGCTGATTATTGCAGAGACCTAAATCATTAAGTAGGCCTATATAGTGATGGGCCTATAACAATATTATACTTTATGCCATCTTAATTACATCATAAGAATGTATCTACATATCTAAGCACATACGCGTTTGCGTCGTTGCGTTCGCGTTATGCGTTCACGTCAATTGTGCATGGGCCTTCATAGGACTAGGCCATCTAGGCTAGGCCTAGCATAAACATGTCTTAGCATTAAGGCCCATTCACTATTAAACTTAACCGTAAACTTAGGAACTTACAAATTGTTTGTCATACGGTATTTCTCGTTACTGTTCACGACAACATTGAACTTGGTCCTTAACAGTAGCAGTAACGTAGAAGTTTGCAAACTCCAAACTTGGTTTCATAGGTTTACGTCGAACGTAGGTATTGACCAATCAGCGCTGCTTCAAACCTATGACGCGTTAGGCCTAGACACATTGATTTCAGACCTGCAGTCGTCCCGCAATTTTCAGAAGATTCCACGGAAGTTAGGTTATATTGTACTGCCAACAAACAAATCAGCTGTGTATTTCAGTACTATTGATCTTTCATGAGGTCATTATCGAAATAAAAATTCGCAATCCTATTGGCTAAACTTGGAACGTGGAAGTGTGTCGTGAATGAGCATATAAAATCGTAAGTTTACAGCCATAAGTTGAATGAATAAGTTGAAGGTTAATTTTAATCGTGAATGGGCCTTTTGAATCCACAAGTTCAATGAGAAAAAAAATCGGGCTACCCTTGGAAATCAACACTCAAAGGCATCCCAACTTATGATGAATAGGCCTACCTCGTAACTGGCTTTAAGTGGTAGACACACTTGCAAGTCTTTGGAAGTGAGAAGTGAAAGTCGGCTCCAATACCGTCGCTGATTGGTGCACGGCGACAAAATGACTGACTCGAAAGACTCTTCAAAAGTCTTTCAGAAGTCGAGCATTGCTCTACAAGTGAGAGCAAAAAGTGCAAGCAAAACCAAAGAGTCGAACGTGATTGGTCCATTTATTTGACGTTGATTATAATACTTTCAACATTTGACTGCTATTATTGTGTACCCTTTCTTGTTGTTTATAGGTTAGTTAGTTAGGCCTAGTTTGTTAGTTAGTTTGCATTGAGCCATTTGTACGAATAGGTGACGCCAAACGAGATGCGATGGACTTGTCACTTCTCACTCGCGCTTTTCACTTGCAAAGACTTGCAAGTGTATCCACCGCTAATTAATTAGGGTGAAAGTAATTACCGGTACCTTCAAAAACGGTCTGTCTGACATCGTTGGGAAGTTGGGTCGGCCATTTTGTCTTTCCCAGCACGGTGCAAATAACACCAGAGAAGTCACAGCCCGTTATAAGAGCTGCGATCGATCGTCGTATCTTGAAGACTGTGACCACAGTATAATGTTTGTGCAACAGTAGATAATCAAATTGTAAATGTTTGCCCAAACGTTTTGATATTACACGTCCTGTGGCCCAAATTTTAACCTCGATAGATGGATGAAACTGAAAGCACGTTATTGATAGTCGTACCCGTGTGGTAATTTTGTTACTCGGTACCAAATTCAGATTTTATGATTTGTAGGTAATGTTGGTGTTTTCCTGTAATTTGTGCTATTGATAGTCATAGGTTTGTGGTTTGAAGTGTTTTTTGGAGTAACCTTTAAAAATTTATAATTGTTGTTTTCATTGTTTTGTGTGTTTGCAATTTACTTTAATGTGGCGGTTTCCTGATATATCACGTATACTCAGCCATGTTTTGGGATGACGTATCTAGCTAGTGGTTTAGGTTAGGTAGGTCAGGTTGGTGTACTCACTCGCAAATACCGCCAAAAGGCGGAACAGAGTTTAAATACTCAGTTTTTTATGTTTTGGTGGTAATTTGTGTTGCCAGGTGTGGTTTTTGAAAAATGTTAACGTTTATTTATTCGAAAACACAATTTTTGGGATTTTTTTTCAAAATTAGGGATGGTACCTAGTAACACAAATTTATTGCATGGGTAATTCTTTGTCATGAAAAAATCTACATTAAATAGTTTAGGGTAAATTATACCTTTGTTACTCCTGAGAAACAGTTCGGAGTGTAAAAAAAACATGAGAAAAAACCAGAGAAGATTTTTTTTAAAATCCTCTAATGAATTATCACATAATAATAATTAAATTACTCCCAATTTTCACAAGAACGGAATCAGTCGTCTTCTCATTCTAGATTTTCATTCTCTCAAGCTCATCTCACAACGCCTCTCAGTTGAAAAGAATTAGGGCCTACTTGGAATGTGTAAGATAGTCATTCCCGTTTCCAGTAAAAGTTTTAGAGCTTTAGAATTATGAATGTTTTCTTCAGAATAAATACCCCTTTTTTTCATGATATTTTCCAAGCTATCCGAATTTGATTCGGAAAACCGTTCAACAATTTTTTCTAGAAAACAATCCAACCTATTCTGGTGTCGTGTCTGAGGATCATGGGTTCGAGACCAGGAAAATGTAGAGGGCTGGTTGTTCAATTTGTTTATTTGTAAAGTCACATAAACATCGTAGATACTAGCACAATCACATAGTAGACACTAAAGTGACTGGTGTGCACCAATTAAGGTGTGATATATTTGTCCCTCCTCAATAGCTATCACTCATCTATTTATATCAGTATCAAAAGTAATTGTTTCATGTGATTTACAAAAGTAGACAAGGCCACAGCAATTTGAGAATACTGACCGATGTGGCAAAAAAGAGCATAATATCGATTAATTAACCAAACACTACCCAAGTCAGGTCAATTAAAGTCTACTCAAGACAATTAATAATTAAGCAGATGAAAATTATCAGCAAATACGTGACAATAATTTGAGTGGTGAGCATTTTCTACTTGATTAGTGCATTCACATGATGTTGATCAATCTGGAATAGATCAACGGTCGATATATCCATAGCACTGATATGATTAGAATGTTCGGAAAAAGTTTCGTGTTACTTTGCCTAATCCGTATGCCACATACAAATTGTCAAGAAAGAAACAAAAAATCTGGAAACGAAGCCCGATTTTTTTTTTTGCGGTAAGTGAAATGGGAGTCTTCGCTGTATACTCATCCAAATATTGAACACATTTCTTCATTCTTGAGGATTTGAATGAGAATGTCTGAAATGTGAACTGCTCGTGAAAATGTAACTTTCTGGCGATAATAGAGAATGTATAGATAAAGTACTTCAATCCTACGGAATCCTTGGAGACAATGCATTCTGTAGTTCGCTAAACATGTCCAAGACACGGGTACTTCGTCTCCTGAGCTGTTGGAACCGCCTCTCTGTACAGAGTGATTTGATGATAGGCCACTTTTCTTGTTTATCGTACTGACTTGTGCGTCGAACGATCGACTGTTACACGATGTCTATCAACGAGAGTACTTGTCATATTTATTGTCACAGTTCCACAATTCTTGTTGCCGTCGCAATGTTCTCGTTGGTGTTGCGTTTCTCACGTGGTTGTATTGTTGCTAGTCGACTGTTGATGATATCGGCCAGTTCTGGCGAATCAAGGATGCTCACTTGGTTTCCTTCTACAAAATGGACGTTCACCGTCTTCTCAGAGATCTGAAAGCACGTGACATACAATTGTACTCATGATATCTTGGGATGGTATAGTATTAAATACTGTTCGGTAGTTCATGTTTGATGAGGTTTGGTGGTGAATTGGTTGGTAGTGGTAAAACTATGTGATGTGATACTTCAAGACTCAACGCAACGCAACGCTCATTTATGGTTATAGGCCCCTACATGAGCGAATCGCGACCAAAAAACGATAAAAATGGTCAGTCATGATTTCTGAATATTTATCCGTTTGACCTATGACTATCAATAGCGTAACGGGATAAGCAACATGGCGTAAGTCCCATCCTTTTAACATTAGGCCGTTTTCACCATGGTGGAATCAGCGCGCTTTCGTGTACATTTGTGAGATTCGCAATTTCAAATCAAATCGTACGTATAGGCTCGTATTTCAATGTATAGTACATAGTTGTATAATTGCATTGATTCTGATCTTTCTCGTAGATGATGAGTAATTATCCAGTTATCAAATGGTAAATATAGCAGTAGGGCTCTTGACCAGGGTTCTAAATGCTTTTACAGACGTATTTTAAATTTAGATTGGCCAATTCAAATGAAATTTATTCCAATATTGCTTGATGCAGTTGGGAAGAACTGGATTCACAGATTGCACTACATCTATTACTTGTATAGATCAACATACAATAATACCAGCAAATTATCAATCCATTTGTTAGGCGGCACATCTTTGATCTACGCATGGTGCGAAAGAAAAGTGCCATGTTGCTTATCCCGTTACGTTATTGTTGATAGTCATAGGTTTGACATAGTATATATATATATATATATATATATATATATATATATATATATATATATATATATATATATATATATATATATATATATATATATATATATATATATATATATATATATATGGATTAATTACATCGAATCATGATGTAATCAACTGATTCCTGCCAACTTTCGTAAAATCATAACAATCGTATACATATTAGCTTTGTCAACTCAAGTCAAGTGACAGCTACTACCGCATGAAAGTTTTTCAATGCCCTGCCAAATTCTCTCAAAGTTACCAGAGAACAATCATCACCGAGAAATGTGTTCAAAGAGGCTCTGCGTACATTTTTCACCGAGAAATGCTTTATCAGAGTCCTTTTATCAGAGTGCTTTATCAGAGTATTTATAATACTCCATACTTGTCTTTGCTTTGGTTATCTTTGTTCTCTGTTCTTATTTGTATTCAATGTGTACAGTGAAAGTTATTTGCTATTTATTGTGTATTCACCCAATTTATTACTAAAAATGTCGTTTCATATCATCTATGTGATCAACCAAAAAGACTAAACCATTATTATTATTATTATTATTATTATTATTATAGAGAAATATGTCAACATAAAACGAGAGGTGAGGAATTGGTTACTAAGGCACTGTATTACGAACGAAGATTAAAGTCTGAGTTATATAACTCGCGTATTAGCTTAACTCTGGCAGTAACTCAGAGTTATCTTATTTTCGTATTACCACCCCAGATCATCTTTGAGTTAGCTAACTCATTTTTATTTCTCACGATAACTCGTTACTAAGGAAATAAATTTTTTCCAGTTGTTTTTCTATCAGGTTGGCAATTAATTCTGGTAATTTCTAGGGGAATTCAATACTTCAGTTTCACAAATATTCATGTTTGTGTAAATGTCATTCTGACAGTTTTAGCAGAGTGACAACTGAGATATTGTCTGTTAACATTTGGTTTAAATGTTGTAAGGATCAGTAATGAGTACGTTATAATAACATAAGTACCAGGACTATTGTCTCAATAAATTATAAAAGGCTGGTCAAAAACTAGCATTGGATGTCTATATTAATCACAAGTAAAATGAAAAACGTGAGAGCACTGTGCGAGTTTGTTTGTTCGGCGTACAACAGAAATCATCCAACAGAAAGAAATACTCAAGCTAACAATGCAACAAGAAATGAAGCCGAGTGAAGTGTACTAGAAACCCGAGTCCCGCTTTGTATAATTTTAAATTATTTTAAATTATGTAATATTTTAATATTAAATATGTAATATTTTAAATATGTAATAATTTTAAATTATTGAAAAAAATTTCATATAAATATATAAATATGTATATGAAAATAAATATATAGACCAGACGCTGCGTGGGTGGGATCCACATGAGTAAGTAGTTCGACTATTACTATCTCATGGACTCGTTAAAATAGTGAAGAAGGATTGCATCACGCTTGCGACATTATATATACGTCGTAGAAAAACTTCGAGGAGAAGTTTTGTGACCATCGCATCAGATCTATCCTGACTTCGGCCGGAGGAAGACGTACGTGTCCCATTGTAGTGAATTACCAAAATCTTGGCAATAATATTCCATGGAAGGAAAAATTCTAATTGATGAGCGTAGCGAAGTCTCCATCCCACTCTTATAGGGCTTTGTCTGTGTGTTTTTTTTGTAAGCACTCCACAGGTCGCAAGGGTTGACTGATCAACATGAAACTTTTTTTGTACACGAAAACTCATCCAAATTAGAACTGTATAGTTTTTGGAATGAATCGGTCGGACCGATTTTGAGAAAAATCATCTCAAAGTTTCTAAAAACCCCATAAGATTTGGCTGGGCGGAAAATGTTGAAAAATAAAATCTCTCCAAATGGGATGACATTTTCTCTAAATGTGTATACATGGATTTTACACATTATCAAGATTTTGTAAGCAATTCTGATCAGTCGTTTTGAAGAAAAAAAATAAAATGACTGATAATATTCATAAAATATATCATAAAAATTGTGACAGAATTAAGTATTCGAGATCCACTGCTTTCTAGATTCAAGAGTTGACCAACAATGAAGTATTTTTTGTATGTGTCAAGGTGTGTAGAATACCAGAGTCAATGAAGTGGCAAGAGTAGAACTACTTTAACGACTTTTATAGCTTATTCAGATATCAAGGTGTGTAGAATACCAGAGTCGATAAAGTAGCAAGGGTAGAACTACTTCAACGACTTTTATACCTTATTGGGATATCTCGCTCATCTTACAACGCATATTTCGCGTTTGACTAGTAGTATTCAACAAGTCTCGGAAATATAAAATATTGTAGAAATCTCCGTTGTCATCAACACTGACGTGGGATAGAGTATAGTTTGTTCCCATCGTACGTGGACGAAAAGGTTATGACGTTTTCCTCTAGTCACAAAGGTGCCCGGATTAGTTCAGTGGAGATGGGGGAGTAAAGCGTGCTATATATGTAGAAAAGAACAGTTCACTCAAGAAATAACAAGTTTATTAGAGAAGGACACTACCAATCCTCAAAACAAAAATACATAATGCAACAATACAATAATATCCTAGTAAACCATCTCAGTCAAGTAATCAGTCAATAATGCACGAAATAAGAGGGCTATTTTCATCGCAAATGAATATTGTACATGAAAAAGGGTTCCAAGTTGAGATGGATTCTTGTAAATTTTGATCTAGCCATCGATTTTATTTTTGCATTTGTCCTGGCATACTCAAGTCTACATGTTTTCGCCCTAGTTATTATATACACTTAGGCCCAGTATTACCAAGTCCAGTTAGCAGTTATCTGAGAGTTGGTGAAAACAAATATCCTAGGTAACCATAGTGATAACAACTTTTATCTGCCAGTTGGAGCTACTCCCACGTTGGTAATACCGGGCCTTACCCTGTGTTAAAAATATATATAATTGACGGGTTATTTGAACAAACACCATTACTGAACATCTTTGCTTACTTTTGTTTTGCATTCTCTACTCGATTCTTTGTTTGGGCTTGTATTTTTTTTTTATCTGAGTAAACTTTGACTTCAAATTTCTTAATGGAGTGACAGGGAGATGGAATAGCAGCAAATGGTTTTTGACACTGAAATAATGGCAGAAGTTAGTTTGCTATAGTTCCACTGGAATAACGTCAAATCGTTTTTTGCTGTTATTCCAATTGGAATAACAGCATATACAATTCTGGGTCTTGATACAAATTGTCAATCAGAGAAATTGGAATAACGTCAAAAGTTCATTTGCTGTTGTTCCACTAGAATAATGACAAACGTTTTTTGCTCTTATACCAATTGGAATAATAGCAAATACCTATTTGAAGTACTTCCGAAAATCAAAAGTAGAAATCAAGTGAGCGACTTTTCTTCTACTTTTCATAGGGGTAAAAGAAAAATGTGAAATATCTTAGAAAATTATATTTGCTGTTATTCCATGGAATAACGGCAAATGGATTCATGTGCGGAACATCTGACTGGAATAACAGTAAACACTCTTATTTGCTGTTATTCCACCGGAATGACGGCAAAAAAATCATTTGCTGTTATTCCAAGGAATAACAGCAAATGATTTTTTTCAAATACAGCAAATACACTTTTTCGTTCACTTTTGAAAAGACCAAGTTACACGATTCATTTACCGTTATTCCATTTGCTGCTATTCCGCGCCACCGTGAAAACTTCAACAACTACATCATAGTTGGAAGAGCGGCGTCCCGCACCGAACCTCGTCATTTTTCTTTTAAATGTCAACTATATGTATGTAAATGCATAACTGTGTTGTGTCTTGAAGAAAATGAGGATTTATTATTGATATTATTATTATTATCATCTTTCGGCAACTTCAAGGATTCAACACTTATGAATGATATAGTGTAACTTTTTTTATCATGAACAAAATCATGAAAAATCTTAAAACTCGAAAAATTTCACTGCAGATATACAAAGATATAACGATGATTTTTGTGTTTGTGAGATTAGTAGACGACCTTTTCTTTCGTGGAAACAAAAATATATATTCATGAATATGATGTCATATGCAAACTGTATAATATAACAATTACTTCGTACATACATATGTACTTGCACATTTCTTCAAGTCAGGATTATAGAGTGATTCCCCAGGACAAGTGTAAGCCGTCGGCTTTGATCCAACACAAAGATAGTATCTTTTGCAACAGTTCACATCTTCGTACGTTCCAGACGATTGAGGACAGACAAACTGGGAAGACGACGTAGTTGAAGTACTGGCCATTGTTGTTGCACTGGTCTGTGCACATGTGGCAACCACGCTGCATTGCGACAACTGAGAATCAAACACGGAACCTCCTGGACAAACATATTGATTCTGTGAAAATCCACCGCTAGAAAGCTTCGAACATATGTAGTACACTGTACAGTTTGATGGTTCAGGGAACTTTCCTGCTTTACTACATGTAAATGTTGCAGGTGTAGTTGCTGAAACAGTAGTTGTAGAAAGAGTCATAGTTGTTGTAGGTTTCTCTGTAGTAGGGCTGACTGTAGTCGGAGCAGCCACGCATCTCTTCGATGTCGCGTTAAATACAGATCCGTTTGGACACTTGTACGATTGAAATTGTGTGACGTTATTTGTAGTAACACTACATATATAATAGCTTTGGGGATCCTCCAGAATAGGATATCGTCCAGGTGTTTCACATACAGGACACGAGTATTCCGAGCAGGATAATTGACATTTCATGTCACAAATACCAAATGTGCAAACAGTCTCTTTTTCAAATGGTGTTGGATCATCATCAACGCATTGTAAGAAAATATTGGAACTGCCTGGTTTGCAGTAGAAATTATTGGCATTACATTTGGCTGGTGGGACAGTCGGTTCAGGGCACGCTGTAGAAGTTATACACGGAGCTTCACAAGCCATGGAGCAGACAGTACCCGCGGTGCAGTTCTTCACTGTTGGTGACACAACATTGTCCACGCAGTCTTGAAAGGTAGAACTGCCGAAAACGCAGTAGAAGCCGTTTGGGCCACAGGTTTGAGTGGAGATGAAAGTAGGAAGTATAGCGAGTAGTAGCTGAAAATAGAGACAATATGTTACTAACTGGAATGTTTTGAATTTATTCGTGCTGGATTTAACGACGTGCTATACCATTGATTAATACCTATTGACGTCGGTGAATGATGAATGAAATTATGAGTAGGTGAGATGAAAACTCATTTTATTATTTGTTTGTGGATAGTGGGAAAAAGTCGGTCGTGACGTGTTATGAATTTTCCATCTCAATATCGTCTGGACGACAGAGGAAATCACGAAAACCTTTCTTAAGGATGGCGGAAATCGAATTCCGATCTGCTAGTTCCGATCACTCGTATCAGTATATGTGGTATGTTGAGAGCAAATGAAGGGATCAGAAGCGAAGTGGACCAACCCAAAAGTCAAAACAAAACACTTCCAATGTGGGTTGCTCCGTTTTGCTCCAAAATATAATGGAGGCCAGAAAGCTAGGTCCACATGTTTAAACCTCTGAAACTAGTGTAAAGAAAAAAAAAATAATAATAACACAATACGAATGAAGTGGTTCGAATAGATCATTTTGAGAAAAAATTGGGTTGGTTCACTTTGCTTCTAATCCCTTTAAATGAGAAGTCACTCTCTG